>CM053604.1:41672239-41747767 GCA_028646535.1 Procyon lotor
CTTTCAAAGACAGAGAAGACCAAAGAACAAAAACAAGAGTTAGAATTCTAGAAGAACTGTTTCCACAGATTCTTAGCATGTTTCTTAATTTAGGAATATGATAAGGGGATGTTATTATTATATATCTGTAAAAAGTTATCACTGAAAAAATTAAGAATTTTACAGAAAATTTTGATTTGAGCTTTCCAACAGAGTAAAATTCAAATAGGATATCTATGAATCTACAGTTCTTTTCTTTAATCATAAAATAATTTAATTTTAATCATAATTTTACAGAATAGATTGTTGGAATTGCTACTGATCAGTAATTGAAGATGAACTTTGAAAAGCAGCATAACTTCCTTCATTTGAATAAAGTTTAAAAATAAACACTCAGAGATTGAGGGGTGCCTGGGTGGCTCAGTGGGTTAAAGCCTCTGCCTTCAGCTCAGGTCATGATCTCAGGGTCCTGGGATCGAGCCCCACATCAGACTCTCTGCTCTGCGGAGAGCCTGCTTCCAAAAAAAGAAGAAAACAAAACAAAACAAAACAAAACAAAAAACAACAACAATAACAACAAAAAAAAACAGAGATTGAAATGATTTTAATTTTCATATTGAACTCAATTCAACAAACCCTTTGGAGAGTGGTCTCTCTACCCATGTTATTAAAACAAAATATAAACACCATGTTAATATACGTAATCCCATGTGAGTACCACTACCATCAATCTTTCCTAGATAAATAAGCTAACAAGGAAGAAGAAAACTCATTCATCCTATTTTATGCACTGATATACATGTAATTTATCAAAGTTTTTGGAAAGAAGTTTAACATAGAAAACAGCTATTTTGCTTATAACTTTTCTACTAAAGTACAATTTGAAATGACAGGTGGGAATTTTTCTTTTTATACATTACCACTTTTGAATAGTCAATGGACCACATGCATGGTTTTTAAATTTTTCTTCCCTAAGTATGGAGAATTGTTCTTTCATGCTTATATTTTAATGTTATTTTTTCTAGCAATTTATTGTTGTATTTTACAAAGCTCTCTAACCATGATTGATTATTAATTTAAAAATAAGAAGACCTTCATTAAATATATCTTAAAAAGCACTGTTCTAAAGCATTCTCTGATATTCTATTCTAATTCTGCACTGCTGCCCTTTAACCCCCACTCCCATCAACTTCTATGAATTAAAAGCTAAGATCTAATGTTGTAACTCAGGTTATTTTAGCCTCTTTTATTGTACTAAAAACTACTCCCAACTTAAACTCACTTTTGATAACTTGTCCATTTCCTTCATTATGTTGAGATATGACTTACTTAACCAAGATTTCAAAATATGGAAGTCATAGTAGTCAAAAAATATCTACTTTCTATTTTATATCAGGCATATATGTTTTCTTCAATGCACTCACAAAGAATATGACCAAGAAGGACAGTAAATATTAAACAAACTACCAAATATTATAACAATTATGTTTTTGATTATGAAAATAATTACAGGGTATCTTGTGGAGTATATAATAGGGGACTATTTAAGATGAATAATGGCTGCCCAAAGACATCCATATCTTAATCCCCAGAATCTATAAATGTTACTTTTTTTGGTAAAACGGACTTTGCAGATGTGACTAACTTAAGAATCTTGAGATGGCTCCCCATTCTTTATCCTCCTGAATTTTCTTGTTAGGTCCTGTGTAATCACAAGAGCCCTTATAAGAGGAGATCAGAGTTATACAGTAGATATGACTTGGAAGCAAGAGACTAAAATAAAGGGAGGAAGAAACCGTTAGCCAAGAAATTCAGGAGGCCTCTAAAAGCCAGAAAAAACAAGGAAATCAGATCATTCTCTAGAGCCTCCAGCAGAAACCAGCCCTGCCAATGGCCTGATTTTAGCCCATTCAAAAGGATTTTGAACTTCTAATTTCTAGGATTATAAGATAATGAGTGTATGTTGTTTTAAGCCACTAAGGGAATGATAATAAATAGAAAACTGATACAGGGACCTAATATTTATAGGAGAGAGACAGAGAAGATATTCTATATGAAATGATATTTAATCTGAGGCATAAGAAAAAGCAGAATTTAGCCAGGTATGGAAGAGCAAAAATTTCCCAGTAAGGGACATATAGCCCCTGAATTTGAGGAAAGGACATGAAGGATTACTTATTGCATCTGTAACAGATTGTAAGTACTTAGTGATTTAAAGCAACACAAATTTATCATGTGACAGTTCTGGAAGTCAAAAGTCCAAAACCAGTCTCACTAGGCTAAAATCAATGTGTTGACAAGGCTGTATTCCTTCTGGAGAATTTAGAGGAAAATATGTTTCTTTGCCTTTTCAACTTCTAGAGGTAGCCCATATCATTTCTTGGTTTGTGGCTCCCTCCTAGCCAATAATATCACCCCAAACTCTTCTCTGACTTTCCTGCCTCCCTATTTTACTTACAAGGACTCCTGTGTTTACCTTGGGTTCCCTGGGATTATGTAGGATTGCCTTGCCATCTCAAAATCCTTAAACAAATCACATTCAAAAAGTCCTTTTTACCATTTAAGAAAATATATTCATAGGTTTCAGGGATTAGGATATGGATACTTTATGAATGTGTGTGTATGGTGAGGGGGTTATTCTGCCTACCACAGTGAGTTTAAGGAATGGAAATGATAGTAATGTTTAAAGAACAATTGTCAGAGGAAAGAGTAGCATGATACAGTCTTAAAAGATAGCAATGAAAGGCATCTTAAACTGCATTAAAGGTTTCAAATTTTACCCCAAGGGAAGTCATTGTCATCTACCCTAGAACACCTAGAACACTTAGAACACTTCTGAGAAATTCACTGATTTTTCTCTTTTGTTTTTTTAAAGCATAGAGATAATGTTGGCCTCCATTGAGGAACTGACAGGGAATAAGTCAATAGGAAGTCAGTGCAGAGTCTGGGAGAAATGGTGGGACCAAGGTGGTGGAACAAAGCTGAAAATGAATGGATAGATTTAAGAAAATTTTCAAATGACAAAATGAAAAGGAGTAGTGAATGACTGGAATGATAGATGATCAAGCAAGCTTGGGTATCTGATTTCTCTAAAACCCTGGCATACATGAAGGCCATGTAAGCCATTAACAAGAGGAGAAACTAGATAAAGGGCAAATTGGGAATGGGGAAATCTTGGATTTAATTAAAGATATATGATGTTTTGGTATCACAGATCCCTTCAGGTGAAGATCATTGTTTTCATACTTTAAGAGCACAGGTAGAAGGACTAGACTTGGGATGATATATTTGTCATTTCTGGGCATCATCACTCATCACTCATCACTCAGACCAGTGGAGTAGAGGAATATTGCTCAACATCGACTGGGCAAAGAATTGAGCAATTCCAATATTTAATGCAGTAGGAGAAGGCAGTACAAAGGTGATAAAATACTGTTTTAGGAAAAGGTAGAAAGAAGCCTGGAGGCTGAGGTGTCATGAGTGTGTTTTAAAAATGGTGTTTTCAGCTATGGTGAAAGTTGCTAAGAGTTTAATGAATAAAGACCAAAGAAGTCCACTGGATTTTGTTAATATCAAATTTCTTGGCAAGCTTAAAAAAACTGTAATTTCTATGAAGTTAATCAGGGCAAAGGTTGTCAAATTTTAGTGGGCTGAGGAAGTGAAATTCCCAATTATTGACAACTCTATTCTAAAGTATGACTGTGAAGAGGAATAAAGAGATGGTGAAGTTAATTGAAATTTGGTGCGTAGTCTGGGGACTTTTTTTTTTTAATGATAGAAGAAACTAAATCATGTTTCGATACAGATGAAAAGTACAGGATAGAGAGACAGAAGTGAAGAAAGGCACAGTAGTTTAATATTTCTAAGACTTTTCTCCCAAAGATGCTGTCCAGCTTCAAGGAGAGATTTTGACCAAGGATAATACAGGATTTAACCACAACTTATGAAATTTTCTCATTTTAACGGTCTCTTTCTTGTCCAATATTCAACCAGGTCACGAAATTACATTTATTTTCTTTTGAAAATAATTTCTGTAATTCTTTCATTTTTTATTTTATAAAGGTATCTTTTTCTTTTAGTTTTTAATTCATGTTGTTATGCCTTGATTGCATGATTACATTTGTGCTTCGATTGCATTTTATATTAATAAATTCTCATTTATTTAAGCTATGTTTCTCAAACCTTCAATTCTTTTCCTTTTATAAAGTTACCTTGAGCTTCTCATCTTTATTTTTTCCTAGATTTTTTTTTTTACTTCTAGCTTATGTTTACTCTTGTGGGAATTTTAGTTTTCTTTCAATTTTTTCTCTATTCTTTTTCTTCCAATATATCACCATTTTTTGTTTTTGTTCTTTTCATCTTAATCTTAAAGCAAAATTAGACCCTCTTTGAATTACTTTTCTTCTAAAAATCTACTTGTTTATTTAAATTTTTAATGTAAAATGTTTGTGTTTTTAATTATTAGTAGTAAGTATGATAGAGCTCTTTCCCATATACAGGAGATTTTGTAGCTTTTTTCCCCATTGTTTGACACTGATGCAAACTACTCATTTTTTCCAGTGAATCTCTTTAATAATGATTCTTACAAATGATGACTCTTATATCATTTAATGATTGACTCTTGACTCAACATCAACAATAAGAAAAAAACAAATAAATGTATAACACATTAAGAATAATGGGTTAATTCCTACCTAAAAATTCTTTCTTGGCAGAGTAAATATTTGATATATTGAAATGATTTTTTCTAGATATTCACAGCATATAGTATTTAAAATAGAGATTTGTGTTTTAAAATTCATTGTTTCTGACATATTAAAGCACTGAATTTAAAGCAAACTGACATAGCATATCATAGGAGTAGTGATCATTCTGATAGACTCTTATATAAATAGACATGTAAAAATAGCCAACTCAATGCTACATAAATAATATTCCTTTTTGGTACTTTAAACTTCTGTACAATGATGTTCTTTTTTTTCCTTTTTTCTTTTCTTTTGTCCTTTTTTTTTTTAAGAGAGAGAGAGAGAGAGAGAGACTGGGTATGGAGAGAGTGGGCAGAGGGAGAGGGAGGGAGAGAAAGAGAGAATCTCACAACCCTGAGATTATGACCTGAGTCGAATGTACTATGATATTCTTAAAAAAGGATTAGGCCCATACCACTTTGCTCTTTTGCTTTTATCTTGCTTTTATCATTTAATGTTCTGCTGTGAGCATTTTGACTTTTAAAATATTTTTAAATCAATGACATTTCATCATATGGATGATCTGTAGTTTAAACATTTTCATATTATAGGACCTTTACATTGCTTCAAAATCTTGCATATAATTAACTTTTTCTGATTATTACCTTCAGATAAATACCGAGAAATGAAAGTTATTCATGTAGTGGATGTTATTGGATGAAAAGATGTAACCATTTTTAAAGCTCTTGTTACTTATTACCAAAATGAATTACCACACCATGTAATGAATGCATGGCCGTTTTGTTTCAACTGTACCATTACCAATTAGCCTCTGGTTCTACTCCCTGGGCTTGGCTTCCCAGTCCATTGTGCCAGAGCTGCAGAATGGGGGCAAATTTACCTTGTATGTAAGGCTTCCATGTATTCTATGTAGTTACTCTAGCTCATGGATGGTGGGTCACCCTTTAGAATTAGGTTTACTTTATTACCTGGCAACCTCAATTCCTTGATGAGTTAAAAAAAAAGATCTTATAGATTATCCAGATTTTTCCCATTGTTCAGCTTGGAATGACATTTTGCTGCAGATTACACACCAGAAGTGTTAGTAGAACTATATTTTCAATTATTCTTCCATCCAATATTTCTGGTACATTCTTCAAAAGCATTTATACTTTATTTATATTAGATTTACATTCTCTGTCTTTCATAGTTCTTATATTTCCCTTTACAAATTCTTTCCCTTGTTTATTTCCTCTTTGTTATGTATTCTAGATCCCTGATGATGATTTCATGTCAAATTTTCTTATTGCCTCAATAGGTATTTTAAAATGTAATTACAATTCTTCCTCAAGACAAATAGCAAGGATTTTAGTCTAGAGAATTGCATCTCATTTGTTTTTGGAAAATGTTTGGTATTACTCTGCCTGCTTCCTGCTTTTCTTTCATAAAAGTCAGATTTTGTAGCCTATTGAAGAAAATGAATAAGGTTTTCTAACATTTCTTAAAGTTATACTATAGAATCTTTTCCTGATATAAATACCTTTGGTTTAAATTTCAGTATGACGTTCTTTTTATTCTGTGCTGTAAGAATTTTTTTTTTCAGTGTCCTCACATTTTGTTAATTTTCAGAGTATTCTTTGTTTAGAATTGACATTTGTACTCGGGAAGCATGTGTGTGGTTTGGAGTCTTGCTAAGTGTGCTTTGCAATCTTGGTAGATTTGTAATGTCCTTGAGATGACTAGAAGGCAAATTGCATTATACAAATTTTAGCATAATTTCTTTTTTTTTTTTTTAAAGATTTTATTTATTTGACAGAGAGAAACACAGAGATAGAGGGAACACAAGCAGAGGGAATGGTAGTGGGAGAAGCAGGCTTCCCGCTGAGCAGGGAGCTCGATGCAGGGCTCTATCCCAGGACTTTGGGATCATGACCTGAGCCGAAGGCAGACCCTTAACCACTGAGCCACCCAGGCGCCCCCAAATTTTAGCATAATTTCTAACAAGATTCCTATAATAGTTAGGAAATGGGTATGAAGTATTCTACCCAATACCAAAAATCATCCACTCTGATGAGTACAAATCTGTTACTTTTGATCAAGCAATTGATTGCGAACTGGAGCCATTTCTTACTTTCAAGAACAGCCAGTTTGCTTTGTTTCATTACTGAAAACATGGTTTAATTAATTGGGTTTGTCAGTATAACTCCAAGGCTTTTATTATTTAAAGTTCCTCTTTATTTTCAGCAGTAAGCTTAGCGACTTGGTTTTAACATTATTATATAAAAATGTATTTCTTCTCCATTTATGTGCATCTAGGGGAAAGTTGAAAAGGTTGAGTCAGAGACTACCAGTCAGGCCATTTTAAAACTAAAACCCGACATAAAGTTTTCGGACAATGACATGTATTCTGTAGTCGTTGTATTAATGCTAAAGTTGGTGATTTTTGATAAAGTAAATAAACAGCTGTTTGTTACTGATATGGTATAAGAAGTGTGTGGTGACTAATCGTTAAACTGCATCTGTGGCTTAATCAATTGTTGTCATATATTTTATTGAGTGCCTAGCAGGCGGTCTGAGCTATCAAAGCTCCACCATGGCATCACCCTATGAATATCAGAGCTTGGAAAGTTGACAGAATATTGTTAAAGCAGCCCTATTTAAATTTCTTTCAGGCTGTTACCTAGTTAGATAAAATATAACTTTTGTCAATTTTAATCTATGTGAAGAAAGAACATCTAAATTAAAATCAGACAAAAATGGTATGCTCATTTCCCTTTCAGTTTTTCTCCCAATTTAACAGATACTTTACCCTCTAAGTCTGGAAAATACATAGCGTAGTCCTGTGCTGTGATGCTTGGGTTAGCTGTTCTGAATTTCTATGGACAGCCCATGGAGTCTGTGTTCTTTGATTTCTGTTTGGAATTTGCTGGAGATAGCAATGGGGTACTGAAATCCTGGTGAAAAGAATTCCTGGAAAATGATAAATAACTTAGATTCTTAATCATAAACTAGCAACTTGGTAGATATGGAGGCTCCCAGAATGAACCATACCTCTCATGTCAAAAACTTCATCCTTTTTAGAATTTGAGGCAAGTGAAGTGGGATTGGAAACTAAGAGCTGTTAGGCAAATAGCTTGTCCCAAATGTATTGGGAATTAGTATCTGTACATCTACTCCCCTCATTTCCCAACCTTTCAAATAGTACTAATCTAGGGCTTGAAGATTTTAATAACTAAATAGTAAATAACAAAGCTATCAGAGTTGGTAGACTCATATTTGGCACTTAGGTGTTTATGGGTGCAAATTCTGTACTCTCTCTTCTCTTATATTCTACCTGTAATATACAGGATATCATTTAGTTTTTGGAGTTACAAAGTACTAATTTGACTCTTCAAAGTTTAGTGTAGAGCTAGGGGATTCAGACACATCAATTTAAACAACAAAGTTATATAAAAGATAGTCATATGAAAGGAGTCATTTCAATGAGAAACACAGGATAGAATATTCATGTGTGGGGCAGTTGAGTATATCTTTGTGATTTGGCAGAAAGCAATTGAGATATATAGCATCAGGCTGGCCTGAGAGTCTCAAGAGTGGATTCAAACACTAAAAAACAACCAGAAAAATATTTATAATTATTGTTATCGATCAAAGCAGAAGAAAGTTATATCATAGTCTTATTAGGACTGAGGAAAAATGAACAGTTTTATTTTCTCTCTTATTTCTGCTTTCGCTTGAGATGCATAGTCATGTGATTGTTTTTTAAAAATATAGGTGACGTGGTCAGCATAGTTAAGACGGTGGTGTCTATTTAGAGCAGCCTTAAAGTATCATGTGTGTGGGAGCCACTTAAACTATATGAAAAGGTCACTCAGTATTTGTGGCTTATAGGATTTCAGGAGCAAAGGGCAGGGAGTGCCATCCTCACTTGGCACTTACATGGATAGAAACAGTCTAATCCTCCTACAAGGTTTACTAAATACCTTTGATATTCTGTGTAAGAAGCAACTATTATTTACAAGTATTTTAATACTCTCAGATGTTTATTGCTTGAGAGTGGATAAGAAGAGTACTTTAAGAAAGGAAATGAGTAATGAGCTATAGAGAAAACAAAGAAATAGATAATAAATACTTATGGAGAAATGAATCCTTCAGTGGATTGGAATGAATAGGTTCATTTTTAGGTGTATTTGAAGATATGTCAGGAAAGGTAAGTAGTAGCCAGGTTGTAAATAATCAGGTTAAAACGTTTGGATTTTCCATTAGGTGGTTGAGAACAATAAAACATTTAAACAGTAGACAGGAAAGTTCCAGTTATATTATAGGAGGTTAAAACTGTCAGAGATGCATTCTATCAAACAGAGAAAAGAGTGCCTAAAGGCTGAGTATTATTAGTCAGTTTTTGTTATATGATAGAGCCTCAAAATATCAGTGACCATGACAATAAATTTGTGTGGCTTCTTTTTCATAATTTTGCAGGTCAGCTGAAGCACTTTGTCTTCAGGCTACAAATTATCTAGGTTTGCTACAGACTGCAGGTTGGGTTCATGGATACCTCACAAATGTCTAATCCTGGAATCAGAGTCAATGAGGGACATTTCTTTTCTCTTCACAATAGCACAAGGCACAAGCAGATTCACCTTTTGACTTAAAGCCTCCGCTCAGATCAGAACTAGTTATTTTCACTTCCTTTCCTATTCCATTGATCAAAGCAAGTCAGTGGCCCTGCTCAACATCAATAGAGTAGGAAAATATGGTTTTCCAATTCTAGTAGTACCACAATGTCACATGGCAAAAGGTATGGCAGTATAAATGTGAGTCAGGGAATTGAAGAACTTGGTCTAAGAACCAAAGTCTCTAGTCTCTACCATCTAGAGACTGGTTGGTGACCTACTATAGTGAATTAGACTTATTTTAACAAGAACCTTGATTAGGGTGACAGAAGAAATTTGGAACTATAAAAAGGAAAGAATTCAAGAGACACTCCTAATAGAAAAGGAAGAGAATTTTCTGATTGACTTGTTAGGGATCCTGGGAAAAGTTTCAAAATCAGTACAAAGTTTTAAGTGTAGGGAACTAAGTGGATAGCACAGAATATGTAATCTGTCTTTAAGACAAGAAATTTGCAAGTTGTGATGACTCCAAAAATCAAGCATGGCCAACTATAATTTTGTGATCTCTACCATCATGTTGTATTGCTATCAGTCATATTGCCATAAATAAAGAACAATATATGTCAGATGTGTGGAATTGATCAAGCAGCTTTTAATTGGATCCATTGGTTCAATCGCTCCCTATAACTAGTGGGCTCTAAACATGTCAATCTAAATTCATTCTCTTCAGAAATGACTGGAGTCCGAGATATTGGAAAATAGCTGGAAGTTCTGAGAGCTTCCCTAAGAAAATTTTAGTTTGTTCTATTTTGGCCCATTTCCATGGGATTCATTTAGAATTAGAAAATTTAAGTCATTTATCAGTGGTGTGAATTCTTCTTTTTTTTATAGCACTTTTAAATTGTGGTTTCTAGTTGTATCATTTTTTTCATGACTCCAAACTAATTTCTTCATGTGTATACATGGGAAAAAATTAAGGAAGCTGACAATGTGTGGTTTGAGAACTTATAGAAAAGATTAATGCAAACATGAGAATACTTATATTTATTGATCTTGGAATATAACAATGATGTGGAAAACCTGGGTGGCTCAGTCAGTTAGGTGTCTGACTCTTGCTTTTGGCTCAGGTCATGATCTCAGGGTTGTGAGATTGAGCCCCACACTGGGCTGTGTGCTTAGCTAAGAGTCTGCTTAACATTCTCTCTTTCCCTCTACCTCTTCCCCTTCTCCTGCTTCACTTGCTCTCTCTCTTAAAAAAAAAAAAGAAAAAAAAAGAGGGGCCTGTGGGTGGCTCAGTGGGTTAAAGCCTCTGCCTTCAACTCAGGTCATGATCTCAGGGTCCTGGGATTGAGCCCCACATTGGGCTTTCTGCTCAGCGGGGAGCCTGCTTCCCCCCTTTCTCTCTGCCTGCCTCTCTGACTACTTGTGATCTCTCTCTCTGTCAAATAAATAATTAAAATATTTTTAAAAAAGAAAAGAATATGACCATGATGCAGATAAGAAATAAACTTTGGAAACTAAAATAAATGTTAGATGTATCTTTAGACTTTATGTTTGATATATTTTTAAAGAAAAATGAAATTGATTTGAACTTTTATTATATTTAGACATAATTATTAATAGTTAAGTAAATTTATAACAATTATTTATAACAGAAGTTACTGTGCCCATGAATCAGAAACTGGATAATTTAGTGGGAAAAAAAATCCAACAATATCTTTGGATACCATGTGGAGAAATCAATAGGTTTCTTCATTGTTTTTGCCAATACTTATTTTCATGTTATATTGCTATAGTCTAGCAATATAGCAGAAACTTTTTTTCATATTTTTTTTCTTTTGGGCCAGCAAGCTCTATCCATTGCTCTATTTTCCAATTATTAAAATATAATAAAAAAAGGGGATCATTGTAGCATTTTCCCAGAATATCACATCTATGGCCTCTTTTTATTTACCTTTTCTATCTCACATAAGGAAAGTGCATATGTGCTGAGCATGAATAAACCATCAAAAAAGGAAAAAGAACATATTAGAATAAAAGAATAGTTATAAAAAATACTTAGCTTGGACAATATAATTAAATATATTTAACACTATCAGAATTATTGCTATTAAGCCAAATTTGGAAAAATAAAAGACAATGAAATTATAACTGAATTCTAAATATTTTCCATGCATGGAGATCTTAATTTATGTGAAAGTAATATTTTTAACCCTTCAAGAGCTCTTGAAGAGCAATGAAATTTGCTAAGTGACTTACACTTAAATTCTAAACAAAATCAGGAGGTTTGAAACCTTCCCACTGAAGCTGAATTTATAGTTTAACCTTTGATATTCTCTTATAAGGAGGGTTGAAACGCAAAATGGTTGAAGCAGAATGGCAGAAATTGCCATCAAAATATCAATAAGCATTATGTTTACACAACACAAATAGGGCCTATAAATTCTTAAAACTTACTGTGGATCAAAATATGAAGTTGGGATTTTGAAAGAAATAAAAAAGGATAACTACAATTTAAAAACAGTTCTATATATTTTTTTTATTTCTCGGCAACTCCAGTGGTCACCAATGGAAAGAGTGAGAGATATACTCATAGAATCTGCAAAGCTGCCATACTTTTAAGGTGGTCAGAGATTGACTTCTTTGAAAGAATGTGAGGGGTGCCTGGGTGGCTTAGTTGGTTAAGTGTCTAACTTTGGCTTTGGTCATGATCTTGGGGTCCTGGGGTCAAGCCCCATTTCAAGCCCTGTGTTCAGCTCCATGCTCAGCAGTGAGTGTGCTTGGACTTCTCCCTCTGCCCCTCCCCCTGCTCAAACTCTCTCTCAAATAAATAAAATCTTTTAAAAAATTAAAAGAAAAGTGTGAAAAATGTATATCGTTTTTCATGGTTTTTATTGTTCATTTAAATTTCCCCATTTACATAAATGCAACAGGAACAAATGCAGCTGGTGTAATAGTTGAGCATCGAATGTGTCACTCTGTCAGATCATAAATTGCTTTTCCTATTTCAGGGTACTATATTTCTCACCATATTTTATAATTTCTACAATTTTTAAATTATCAAGTTTACCAGATATAATGTTGTATTTTATCCTTTAAGCAATTAAAGATGAATGCAATATAATGCCAAAGAAAATGTAATAGTATTTTTAATACTTATTGCTTAAAAATGCCGATAGTTTCTTTTCAAACTTCACAAAATGCATTGTTTCAAAATTTAAAAAAAAAGTCAGTAAGCAGATTCAAGTTCCAGAATGATGAATCGGTTGTGAGAAAATGAAAATGCAGCAGTCACTGCACTGTATAGATATGAAATATTATAAAATACCTTTTCTTTTCAACTTTTGTAGTATTAATATCCAATATATGAAATTAACAGAGTAAAAAAATGCACTTATATAGGCAATAGGAAAACCATTTTAGATATGAACATATGAAAACTTTTATGAGTAAAGAGCAGCATAATTTAGCTGGAGTCACACAGAATTCCATCCAAATTGAAGTTTCGTCAGTCATGGCTTACATGACTACAAGTTGGTTACAGTCCACTCTTAGCCTCAATTTCTACATTTCTTAAATGAGGCAAATTAAGAGGTGCATGGGTGACTCAGTCAGTTAAGCATCTGCCCTCAGCTCAGGTCATTATCCCAGAGTCCCAGGATTGAATCTCAGGATCAAATCCCAGGATCCAGCCCTACATTGGGCCCCTTGCTCAGCAGGGGGACCTGCTTCTCCCCATCCCTTTGCTCCTCCCCACACTCATATTCTTTCTCTCGCTTGCTCACTTTCTCAAATAAATAAATAAAATCTTTTTTAAAAAATGAGGGAAATTAAAAACAAAATCTTCATTTTTTGATGATCTGATGATGAAATCTGGTGGTCTGATAGTGATGTGTAATTTAGCAGTATAACATAGTACTGGACATGTAGTAAACTAAACTATTTCTGTTATTATTGTTATATTATTCTCATTGCAGAAATATAGAGTGCCAGTACCTAATACTCAAGTCCTAATAATTTGGAGACCATAGCCATGATGATTTTCCACAATTTTTCTATATAATTTTTTAAAGCGACTTTTAAAAAAGTTAACTTACCTATATTATGTCTAGGTGATTTTATTCATCACAATTTATGCTAATACTTTTATATTTATATCTGAACTAATGTTTTCCCTAAATTTCCAAACTCATATCTTACAGTATATCTGACATTTCAACTTGCACATCTTTCGGGTATATGATCAAAATTGATCAGATCCATCAACTACTGTCCCCCCAAAGCACATGCACATGCATGTGCATACTACACACACACACACACACACACACACACCCACACACACACGGTAACTTTAGATTCTTTATAACCTGACGGCTGGTTTCCAAGAGTGAGCCTCCTGGGAGTGAGATTTGCTTTTATAACCTACCCTCAGAAGTCAGGCATTTCCACTGGATTCTACATATCAATGTAGTCACAATGATCCAACCAGGTTCAAAATAGGGGAAATAGTGTCTACTTCATAAGATTGTAGATGTTGCTATGGCCAGTTTTAGAAAATACAATTTGAAACACCAACCAAAAAACAAATCCAGTTCCTTATGATCTCAGTAAAGGACACAATCATTTTCCGGTTTGCTCAAATCAGAAACCTAGGAATCAGCCTTAATTTTTTCTTTGCTTTAATTCTTCACCTCGGTAAATCCAGCTGGTATCTATCATCCATATTATATATCTTGAATCCCTTTCCTTCTTTACTTTTGTTTGATCTCTACTAATCTCAACATATTTTTTTCTTTCTTCTAAACCTCACCAATGAACTCCTAACACATTACCTGCTACTTTTTAAAAATCCTATCTAATCCATGCTCCACATATATGTATTATCTTTAATAGCAAAAAATAGCCAAATATCACTTCTTTGCTTAAATAGCCACACATAAGCACAGAATATTTTAATTTTAGTTTTTTTATATGGAAGTATTATCAGGGTGTGTGGAACATTCTAGTGGTGAGAGTTTTGTACAATAGAAAAGCATAACAAATACTATCAATCACCTTTGGTTGTTTAAAGATCAGCAGAGTTATATTCAGTTTCTGCCTTGAGAATGAAATTAAAAATGGAAACATTAGATGTGTGTGTGTATACATATTTACATATATATTACAAATATTTTTCTGTAATGCACCTTATATAAGTTTTTACTTTTTAATTTTTCAGTATAAGAGGGTTCTAGGATATCATGAACTTTAAGTTTTTGCAGTTGTAGAGGAAGGGAATCTCTAAAATTTGTAGAATGCAGAATTATGAGGAATGTAATATCTAAAACCAATTAAAGCTACTTTATCATTTGGCATCATAATCCAGTGGTAAATATAAGCTTGGTCATAATTATTTAATTAAAAATAAACTTTCAACAAAGTATCTTAAAAATAAATGTAACCCATTAACTTAAGTAGTTGGAAGATAATATAAGACATTGAAAAATTTGAGGTAGAGATTGGAGCTGAAAGGAAATGTGAATTTCTGTAATATTTTGGAGAAAGTAGTAGACAACACATTCAACTTATGAACTAGGAAAAAAGAAATCTATTTTAAGAAGAGGAAGATAAGCGAATGATCTCACTGAACAGCCTTATTTTGTAGGTAGGCCCATATGAACTATTGTATAGTTATAATGGTGCCTGATTCTAGAAAAGAAAGGGTAAATAAATACCAGCCAAGAATGATTTCCCATCACTGACATTCCTAGAATTGAGTGTGCCTTACAACTTTCAATTTTCATTAACAAAATTTATGTAAAATATTCTGAAACACTCCTAATGTACATAAAGTAAAGACTTGTACATGGCCATATATATTTTTTTCTTTGTAGACAAGCTCAGACTACTTCCCTATTAGACATTAAACTTTATATTTTGTTTTCAAACTGCCAGGTATTTTTCTAATAATTTTCTTTTATTTTAAGGTTTTATTTTTAAGTAATCTTTATACCCAAAGTGGGTCTTGACTCAGATCAAGAGTCATATGCTCCACTGACTGATCCAGCCAGGCACTCCTTTCTAAACATTTTAAATGTATTATCTTAGTAATATTTAAAGTATCCTACAAAGTTCTAACCACCATTTGGGTTGTGTCCTAAAGCTCTAATTTTTTTCTCTATTAAATGCTTCCAGCAAATAATTGCATAAGGTAAACAGTCATCTTGAAAAGACACAGACAGCTTATATATTATTTACTTTTTCTTTTGTATTGCTTCATGTTCATATAAAATGCATTTATTTTTATGTCAACTGAGAAGAAAAAGTACTTGAGATAATTTAAAAACATTTCTCAATATCCTCAGTATTTTATCTACTTTTCATCCTTGATTTTCCTTATGCTCAATAGTACATTTACACAATAAAAATGATCTATTCAAATATAATCTATAATGTGTAATCTATAATACAAAATGCATATTTATAAATACATTTTTATCCAAGCAGTCCTTGGTCAAGAATTTTAAATTGTTACATTTTCTTTAGCCATTTCATATTTTATGTAATGTAGTTCAGACAAGAAGCTTGATAACAGTGTCTAATTTATATTTTATAAAGGCATATTTTTCTTTTATTTTTTCCTTTTCTCATGGCAGCCTTCCTAGTGACAGCTTTTATTTTTCTTCCAAACTATGAAATAGCATGTATTGTGTATGCCCAGGGCATACGTGTATGCCTTTAAGCAATATATGGACTGTTTTTGCTTGATCAAAAACTGGACAGATATGCTAAATTTACTGGTAGGATTTTACTTCTTTTCAATTCACAGTCTTCTAATGATTCTTTTTGATGATTATGATTTTTAATGAATTTGTGTTTAATAGAAAGCATTTTACATTTAAGCTATTGAAAAAATAAGTTTTGAGGAAATGTTCTTATTTCAATAAGTTTGTGACTATGTTAAAAAAATACTAAAACAAATGAAATGTGTTTCATCAAGGGCTTTTCAAAACTTTTTTCTAATTACCTCAGCTCTGAAACATTACTTTTCAAATTTGTTTATATTTACAAATAATCTTAGCAAAACCTCATATTTCATAGAAACTGTGTTTGAAGTGAGAATAAAATAATTCTTCCCAGGAGATAATTTCCTTAGTTAATTAGAAAAAAATGGTAATCCACAGTACATAATTCACATTATATAATTACATATGTGAGAAAACTTTTGCTAATGCAGTTATTCAACATCAGTAGCACAGGTTTTGAGGTCATTACATTATCTCTTACTTAGTAACAAACTACCACAGACTTAACTTTCCAACAACACGCTGATTATCTCACTGTTCCTGTATACCAAGAATCTAGTCTTGACTTAGCTGGGTCCTCACTCCCAGGATCTGTCACAAGGCTGAAGCCAAGGTGTTCTAGAGGGCTGGAGTCTCTTTTAAAGGTTTGAGTTGTTGGCTTGTAAGCTCATATAATTTTGACCAATTCAATTTCTTGAGGTTTGTTGGGTATCAGTTCCTTGTTAGCTTTTACCTGGAGACTTCCTCCATTGCTTGTTTCAACAAAGTGTGCAAACTGAGAGCTCAATAGAGAATATCAACAACATGGAAGTTACAATCTTTTAAAAAATTTTTTTATTCGAATTCAATCTAGTTAACATACAGTATATTATTAGTTTCAGGGGTAGAATTTAGTGATTCATCAGTTGCATAAAACACCCAGTGTTTTATTTGTGCTAATTATATCAAGTACCCCCTTTAATGCACATCACCCAATTACTCCATTCCCCCACCCACCCCCCCCAGCAACTCTCCATTTGTTTCCTATAGTTAAGTCTCTTATGGTTTGCCTCCTTCTCTGTTTTCATCTTACTTTATTTTTCCTTCCCTTCCCCTATATTCATCTGTTTCATTTTGTAAATTCTACATATGAATAAAATCATATGGTATTTATCTTTCTCTGACTGACTTATTTCATTTACATAATACCCTCAAGTTCCATCCATGTCATTGCAAATGGCAAGAGTTCTTTGATGGCTGAGTATTATTTTATTGTATATATACACACCTTATCTTTATCTATTCATCTGTTGGTATACAAATGGGTTTTTTCCATATTTTGGCTATTGAGGACATTGCTTCTATAAACATTTGGGTACAAGTGCCTCTTTGAATCACTATGTTTGTATCTTTTGGATATATACCTAGTAGTGTAATTGCTAGGTCATAGAGTAGTTCTATTTTTAACTTTTTGAGGAGCCTTCATACTATTTTCCAGAGTGGCTACACAAATTGCATTTCCACCAACAATGTAGGAGGGTTCCTCTTTCTCCACGTCCTCACCAACATCTGTTGTTTCCTGAGCTGTTAATTTTAGCCATTCTGACTGGTATGAACTGATATCTCATTGTGCTTTTGATTTGTATCAAAATCAAATCAAATGTCAAATAATGTTGAGGATTTCTTTTTAATGTGTTTATTAGCCATTTATATACCTTCTTTGGAGAAATGTCTGTGCATATTTTCTGCTCATTACCTGACTGGATTTTTTGGTTTTTAGGTGCTAAGTTTGTAAGTTCTTTGTAGATTTTAGATACTACACCTTTATCTGATATGTCATTTGCAAATGCTTTTTCCCATTCCATAGGTTGCCTTTTAGTTTTGTTCATTGTTTCCTTTGCTGTAAAAAATCATTTTATCTTGAAGTTCCATTAGTTCATTTTGTTTTGGTTCCCCTTGTCTTTGAAGACTTGCCTAGCAAGAAGTTGCTGTGGCTGAGGTCAAAGAGGTTGTTGCCTGTATTCTCCTCTAAGATTTTGATGGACTCCTGTCTCACATTTAGGTCTCTCAACCATTTTGAATTTATTTTTGTATATGGCATAAGAAAGTGGTCCAGTTTCATTCTTCTGCATGTGGTTGTCCAATTTTCCCAACACAATTTATTGAAGAGACTATCTTTTTTCCATTGGATATGATTACCTGCTTTGTTGGAGGTTAGTTGACCATAATGTTGAAGGTACATCTCTGGATTCTCTATTCTTTCTGTTAAACTGTGTGTCTTTTTTTTTTTGTCAATACATATTTTCTTGATGATTACAGCTTTGTAATACTGCTTGAAGTCTGAAATTGTGATAACGCTAGGTTTGATTTTCTTTTTCGACATTATTTTGGCTATTTGGGGTCTTTTCCAGTTCCATACAAATTTTAGAATTCTTTGTTACAGCTCTCTAAAAAATGCTCTTGGTATTTTGATAGGGATTGTACTGAATGATTAGATTACTTTGGATAACATAAACATTTTACAATATTTGTTCTTCTAATCCATGAGCATGGAATGTTTTTCCATTTCTTTGTGTCTTCCTCAATTTCCTTCATAAGTGTTCTATAGTTTTCAGAGTACAGAGCTTTCACCTCTTTGGTTAGGTTTATTCTGATGTTTCTTACAGTTTCTGGTACAATTGTAAATGGGATCAATTTCTTGATTTCTCTTTCTGCTTATTTATTGTTAGTGTATAGAAATGCAACTTCTGTGCATTGATTTTATATCCTGTCACTTTGCTGAATTCCTGTATTAGTTCTAGGAATTTTTTGGTGGAGTCTTTCTGGTTTTCTATAGAGTATCATGCCATCTGCAAAGAGTGAAAGTTTGACTTCTTTGTTGATTTGAATGCCTTTTATTTCTTTTTGTTGTCCGATTGCTGAAAGCAGGACTTTTAGTGCTATGTTGAACAATAATGTTGAGAGAGGACATCCCTGTCATGTTCCTGACCTTAAGGCAAAAGCTCTCAATTTTTACCATTTGAAGATGATATTCACTGTGAGTCTTTCATATATGGCCTTTCTAATGTTGAAGTATGTTCCCTCTATCCCTACATTATGGAGGGTTTCTTTCAAGAAAGGATATTGTCTTTTGGTCAAATGCTTTTTCTGTCTCTATTAAGAGGATCATATGGTTCTTATCCTTTCTTTTATTAATGAAGTGTATCACATTGATTAATTTGCAGATTTTGAACCACCTTACAACCCAGGAATAAATCCCAATTGATCATAGTGAATAATCTTTTAAATGTACCGTTGGATCCTATTAGCTAGTATCTTGTTGAGAATGTTTGCATCCATGTTCATCAGGGCTAATTGGTCTGTAATTCTCCTTTTTGGTGGGGTCATTGGTTTTAGGATCAAGATAATGCTGGTCTCATAGAATGAGTTTGGAAGTTTTCCTTCCATTTCTATTTTTTGGAACAGTTTCACAACAATAAGTATTAATTCTTCTTTGAATGTTTGGTATAATTTCTCTGGGAAGCCATCTGGCCTTGGATTCTTATTTGTTGGGAGATTTTTGACTACTGATTTAATTTCTTTTCTGGTTATGGGCTGTTCATCTTTTTTATATCTTCCTGTTTCAGTTTTGGTAGTTTATATATTTCTAGGAATTTATTCATTTCTTCCAGATGGACTAATTTACTGGCATATAATTGCTTATAATATTCTTTTGTAATTGTTTGTATTTCTTTGGTGTTTGTTGTGATTTCTCCCCTTCCATTAATGATTTTATTTATTAGGGTCCTTTCTCTCTCTCTCTTTTTTTTTTTTTTTAAGATTTTTTAATTTATTTGACAGAGAGAAACACAGTGAGAGAGGGAACACAAACAGAGGGAATGGTAGCAGGAGAAGCAGGCTTCCAGCCGAGCAGGGAGCCCGATGTGGGGCTCGATCCCAGGACCCTGGGATCGTGACCCGAGCCAAAGGCAGACGCCCAATGACTGAGCCACCCAGGCGTCCCAGGTCCTTTCTCTTTTGTTTTTAATAAGTCTGGCTAGGAGTTTATCAATCTTGTTAATTCTTTGAAAGAACCATCTCCTAGTTTCACTGATCTGTTCTACTGTCTTTTTTGTTTTTTATTTCTGTATCATTGATTTCTTCTCTAATCTTTATTATTTATCTTCTGCTGGATTTAGGCTTTATTTACTGTTCTTTTTCCCGCTCCTTTAGGTATAAGGTTAGGTTGTGTTTTCGAGATCTTTCTTGCTTCTTGAAGAAGGCCTGTATTGCTATATACTTCCCTCTTAGGATCATCTTTGCTGTATCCCAAAGGTTTTGAACTGTTGTGTTTTCATTTTCATTTGCTTTTAGGTATTTTTTAAAGTTCTTCTTTAATTTCCTGGTTGACTGATTCATTCCTTAGTAGGATATTCTTTAACCTTCATGTATTTGTGGTCCTTCCAAATTTTTTCTTGTGATTGACTTCACTTTTGATAACATGTGATCTTAAAATATGCATGGTATGATCTCAGTCTGTTTGTATCACTTGAGTCCTGATTTGTGATCCGCAGTATGTGATCTATTTTGAAGAATGTTCCATGTGCACTCGAGAAAAAGTTGTATTCTATTACTTTAGGATGGAATGCTCTGATTATCTGTGAGGTCCATCTGGTCCAGTGTGTCATTTAAAGCTTTTGTTTCCTTGTTGATCTTCAGTTTACATGAGCTATCCGTTGTTATAAGTTATGTGTTAAAGTCTCCTACTATTATTGTATAATGAGTTTTTTAACTTCATTACTAATTGATTTATATATTTGGTGCTTCCAAGTTAGGGGCGTAAATATTTACAACTGTTAGATCTTGTTGGATAGACCCTTTTATTATGATATAATGTGCTTCTTCATCTCTTACTACATACAGTCTTCGGTTTAAAATCTAGTTTGTCTGATATAAGTATGGCTAGTCCAGCTTTCTTTTGATGTCCATTAGCATAAATGGTTCTCCACATGCTTAATTTCAGGGGTACAAGTCTGTGATTCTTCAGACCCAATCTCCACACTAGGTGTCTTTGGGTCTAAAATGAGTCTCTTGTAAGCAGTATTATTGATAGCTTTTTTTTAAATACACTCTGATAACCTATGTCTTTTGATTGGCACATTTTGTCCACTACATTTGGAGTAATTATTGAAAGATATGAATTTAATACCATTGTGTTACCTGTAAAGTTGCTGTTTCTATAGGTTGTCCTTGTACCTTTCTGGTCTTTGTTAGTTTTGGTCTCTGTTTCCACACAAAAGTTCCCCTTTATAATTTCTTGTAGGAGTGGTTTAGTTACTCATGAATTTCTTTAGTTTTTGTCTTGGAAACTATTTATCTCTCCTATTTTAAATGATAGCCTTGCTGGATCAAGTATTTTTGGCTGCATATTTTCCCCATTAAGCACATTGAATGTATCATACCAGTCCTTTCTGGCCTGACAGGTTTCTGCGGACAGGTCTGCTGCCAGCCTTTTGTGTCTCCCCTTGTAGGTTAAGGACCTCTTGCCTTGAGGTGCTTTCAGGATTTTCTCTTTTTCTTTGTAATTTACAAGTCCCACTATATTTCATGGTGTTGATCTACTTTTGTTGATTTTGAGGGAATTTCTTTGTGCCTCTTGGACTTGAATGTCTGTCTCCTCCCCCAGGCTAAGAAAGTTCTCAGCTACGATTTATTCAAATAAACCTGCCTCTTTTTCCTCCTTCTCTTCTTCTGGGACTCCTATAATACAGATATTATTTCACTTTATGGAATCACTGTTTTCCTAAGTCCACCTTCATGGTCTAATAGTTTTCATTCCCTCTTCTTTCTAGCTTCACTATTTTCCATAATTTTATCTTCTATGTCACTGATTCACTCTTTTGATTCATCCATCTTCATTTTTATGGCCTCCACTTGGGACTGTATCTCAATTATAGCATTTTAAATTTTGGCCTGAATAGATTTTAATTCTTATATCTCTACAGTAAGGGATTCTCTAGTGCCCAGCTAGTGTCTTAATGATTGTTGTTTAAAATTCTAGCTCAGACATCTTACTTATATCCATATGGATTAAATCCCTGAATAGGAGTACTGTTGTCTGTTCTTTCATTTATTGTAAATTCTTCTGTCTCATCATTTTGTCCAGAAAAGAAAAGATGAAAGAAAAAGGAAACAACAACAACAATAAAAAAAACCAAAAAGTAAATCATGTGTGTGGTTTGTGATTTGGTCTACTTGTTAAAAAAAACTAATGTCCAAAATAAGAAAGAAAGAAACAAAGAAATAAAGATGTAAAATAAAATAAATAAAATAAAATACAATGAAAGGAGACAAAAATTAAAAACACATAATGTGTACATATAAAAATAACAATTGAAAAAGAATTAAAAGAATTTAAAAAATAAGAAAATAACTGAAGAAAAAAATAAAAGATTAAGAATAAAAATACAAGGAATGATAGGTACTGTTTTACCCTAGAACTAAAGCTTTGCAAACTCTCTATGATCAGTAAACTTAGTGCCAGAGAGTTGTTTGTTCTGGTCTTCTTCTTTTTTTTTTTTAAAGATTTATTTATTTTTTTTATTTATTTGAGACAGAGAGAGAGAGAGAGAGAGAGAGAGCATGAGAGGGGAGAGGTCAGAGGGAGAAGCAGGCTCCCCATGGAGCAAGGAGCCCGATGTGGGACTCGATCCCGGGACTCCAGGATCATGACCTGAGCTGAAGGCAGTTGCTTAACCAACTGAGCCACCCAGGCGCCCTGTTCTGGTCTTCTGAGAGAGAAGTCTGTTGTGCTGATTCTTAGGTGGACTTGCCCTAGTGGAAATGTGCTTCCAGTATGCAGACAGGGCTTGGTGTAAGCAGTTCTGGACTCCACTAGGTGACACCGTTTTACTCCCCAAGGGCTTTCAGTACTGATAGGCAAGATGAATATGGCACTACCCAGATCTTTAGCACTGGAGCTGAAAATTTGTGCCCCCCCTATTCTTCAGTGAGTCCTCACAGAATTCAATCACTCTTGCCTACCCAGCTTCTGTCAGAACTCTGTGTTCACCCTGTCTGTGACTGAGTATTTTATCTCAGGCATGCAACTGAGTTTTTATAAACCCCAAATTTTATGGACTCTCACAGCATAGACTCATGGGTTCCTCCCAGTGCAGCAGGTGGGTCTCACCATATTTCTGCCCTTTTCTGGGCCCATATCAGGAAAGCAGTCACATGACCATGCAGTGGTTTGAACTTTATGACAACACAGAACAAAAGGCTGGCCCTCTAGACTCACTGTTCTCAGCCAGCTTCCACATTCCTATGCCTGTGAACTCTGTCACACTTAGGCACCACCCATTCTTCAGGTGACTGCAGTGATCCCCAGACCATGCTGTCACATCTGGTATTCTGCCCTGCTTCACCACCTGAGCACCTTTAAACCAAACTGTAGCAGACTACTAAAAGTTCTAACTTTGTGCTCCACTGCTAGTAATACTTTGCAGTAGCCTCCTTAAGTAGGCTCCTTCACCACCATATCCTCAGCTAATATCAGACTGGGTTCAAGTCTTTGCACTACCAAACTTCGAAAGCGTGGTCCCTTTTCTATTTGTAGACTTGCAGTGTTTGTTTTCTTAGAACTCTAATTGATTTCTTAGGTGTTCAGAATGGTTTTATAACTTCCTTTTTGTATTTGAGAGATGAGACAGACTTAGGGTTTTCCTACTCCTCTACCATCTTAGCTCCTTCAGTCTGAAGTTACAGTCTTATGTAACTGTCAGTTTTATTTTATTTTATTTTTAAATTTTTTAAAAGATTTCCAAAAATTTATTTGAGAGGGAGAGAGAATGAGATAGAGAGAGAAAGAGAGAGAGAGAATGAAAAGGGGTAAGGTCAGAGGGAGAAGCAGACTCCTCGCTGAGCAGGGAGCCCAATGTGGGACTTGATCTTGGGACTTCAGGAACAAGCCTGAGCCAAAGGCAGTTGCTTAACCAACTGAGCCACCAGGCACCCTATTTTATTTATTAAAAAAAAATTATTAACATATAATGCATTATTTGTTTCAAGGGTACAAGTCTGTGATTCTTCAGTCTTACACAATTCATAGTGCTCACCATAGCACATACCCTTCCCAATGTTCATCACCCAGCTACCCTATCCCTCCTCCTCCTCTGCTCCAACAACCCTCAGTTTGTTTCCTGAGATTAAGAGTCTCTCGTGGTTTGTCTCCCTCTGATCCCATCTTGTTTCATTTTTTCCTCTCTTATCCCTATGATCGTGTGCCTTGTTTCTCAAATTCCACATATCAGTGAGATCATATGATAATTGTCTTTCTCTGATTGATTTATTTTACTTATTTCACTTAGCATAATACCCTATAGTTGTTCCTTCCATGTCATTGCAAATGGCAAGATTTCATTTTTTTTGATGGCTGTATAACTTCCCACTATCATCTATCTATCTATCTATCTATCTATCTATCTATCTATCTATCTATCTATCATCTATCTATCTATCAACTATCTATCAACTATCTATCATCTATCTATCTATCATCTATCTATCTATCATCTATGTATCTATGTATCTATGTATCTATCTATCTATCATCTATCATCTATCTATATCTCACATTTTTATCCATTCATCTGTTGATGGACATCTAGGCTCTTTCCATAGTTTGGCTATTGTGGACATAGCTGCTGCTGTAAACACTGGGGTGTAGGTGCCCTTTCAGATCACTACATTTGTATTTTTGGGGAAAATACCCATTAGTGCAATTGCTGGGTCATAGGGTAGCTCTATTTTCAACTTTTTGAGGAGTCTCTATACTGTTTTCCTGAGTGGCTGCAACAGCTTGCATTCCCACAAGTAGATTAGGAGGGTTCCCAAACTATTTGTTTCTTTTTTTTTTTTTAATGTCATGTTTACTGATTTCATCCTAAAAGCACACATGAGATGTTCTGAATCAGAGACAGATTTTTTAAATTAAATATTTTACAGTAAATGATAGTGTCATCATCCATATATCTTAGTCTTTGTCCCTAGACCTACAAAAAGGGATCAAGTCAGTTATTTCAAGGGAAGAAAAGCTTGACATTCCCCTTCTGTGCCCATAATGAGGAAAGGGGAGGGGGAATATTGTTTTATGTTCATAAAGGGCAAAGAGATATCTTTCCTTCCTTTCTTCTTTTTCCTTCTGAAAGAATATCTTCCTCACTCCAGGCCTTCGTTACATAAATAAAATCTCTTGAGAATGATTACCCTTGTGTTTGGTCTATAATCTAGAGAAGTATTCAAGTTCCTGTGCATCATTCCTCCTTGAAATGTAAATTATTAGGAAGATACCCTTTGCAATCTTTCTGGCACA
The DNA here is from genome assembly GCA_028646535.1 of Procyon lotor. Lineage (NCBI taxonomy): Eukaryota > Metazoa > Chordata > Mammalia > Carnivora > Procyonidae > Procyon > Procyon lotor. Next base: position 41,697,636 of record CM053604.1, read on the forward strand.
TTGTAAGCTTAGCCCAAAGACCTACTGACTGCAGGCATATATACTATTTAACCATCTAAAGACATAAGAGAAGTTTCATTATTCATTTGAGTTAGAGCAATTAACTAGACAAAATGGCTACATATTTAATTGTCATGGTATGTGAACAAGTTACTAGGAGGTTAGGGCTTTTTACCTAAACAGAAAAATCCTGAAGTGTTTTCTTTTCTCCCAGTAACCAAATCATGGCAGTATCTCATCACTGTTGTCATAGTCTACTAGTTAGAAAATAAGTCACAGGTCCTACCTACACTCAATTACATGGGGCACAGGTAATGGAAAGTAGAAGGTGGAGCATCACAGCCACCATTGATAACATATTTTGAAAATATAGGTAAAAATAATATTTTTATGATTATATTTGTTACAGCAAATTTTAAAGATTTTATTTGAGAAAGAGAATAAATGTATAGGGGAGGGGCAGAGAGAGGGAGAAACAAATTCCCTACTGAGCAGGGAGCCCAGACGCAAGTCTCAATCCCAGGACACTGGGATCATGACCTGAGACCAAAGGCAGATGCTCTACCAACTGAGCCACCCAAGTGCCACATAACAACTAATTTTAAAAATCTAGTTTCATATTAATATCTTGTGAAACAAATTTTTGCTCAATCTGTATAAATGAACCTTAGATTGCTGAGAATTCATTAGACCAATAATCCACATGACAATATTCTATATTTGAGCTACCTCAAATTTAGTTTTAATTGATTTGCTTTAAAAGTCTTATTACTATATTTCTAAAATCAATAGAGATTTAAAATATACTGGTAAGCCATACTTTATATAATCAACATTTTGTAGCTTATAAGATGTTTATTCTCTTCATAACAATGTTAGGAATATAAGGATTTTTAACTACAGTTTGTCTTCAAGGAAACTAAATTTAAAGAACTTTCTCTAACTTAGTTAAGGTTATCTAGATACCAAGGTAGAGACAAGTCTTTTAACCCAGGTTTCCGAGTCATATGATCAAGGTTACTTCATATGTATCTCATAGTTATTTCATTTTGTATTACATTTAAAAAGATCAGTAAGGAAGGGCACTAAAAATAATTTTCTGAGAAATACATATTTTTCATACTGGTATTTCTTTCCTCCCTTTCTTTCATCCTTCCTATCACAATAAAACAATCTTTCTAAATCTATGAGAATTAACATTTGTGGGAACTGTATTACTTCCTTAATATTGATGGGTTTATTTGTTAGCTACTTTTTTTCCTTAAAACTACCAAGTGCATGCTAAATGAGAATTTTGAGGACTCCCTTTACATTAAAATATTAAAGTGAAAAGTAATACATAGTAATGATAACATGTTTCACCAGGCCAGGCATGTGCTTTTCTATAAATTATCTCATTTGGTTATTGAGAATCCACCTAAGAACTCTTCAAAATGTAGATGCAAACCTGATTGACAGTCATGAGGACAGATAAGCAGAGAGCCAGATCTTATTTAAAGCTGAAGCATACTTTATTGAAAAGCTACAGTACATAGAATGTCATCAGGTTTCACCATCAGCATTCTTGTGGTCAGTGAATGAAAGTCAGAAAGTATTCCTGCCTAGTCAACTAGGAAATTTCAGTTCACCAACTGCCCATGAAATTTCTCTGAAATGTGAAAGAATATGTATTTTTTTATAGTCCAATAGACAAACAGATACTTGCTCCCTGTGGTAGACCAATTTTGAAATCAGCAGTTTAAGAATTGTTTTAGATGGTGTGTTGTCATTTTTCATATTTGTTGGTAGAAGTTTAATATCTGAGTAACATTATAATTAATATTCATTGAACTCAGAGCATTTTATGAGAATACCATGGGTAATTTTATATTTTTCAGTATCTTGGACTGATAATGGGCTGTTCTTTTGGTAGCTTAATTTCTTTATCTCTTAAATTAGGGAGTGGACTTCAAAATGTTTAAAATCTTTTTAGCTCAAATATTTATTGGCATTAATTCTGTTTACTTTTTCAAACCACTATTTGGTAGATTCATATTATCCTTATTTTCTTTCCCTCTATGATTATTAGAATACTGATAGTCATGTTTTTCAAGGACAGTTACATGGTAATTTGTAGAATGAAAAATAGATTGAATTTTTAAAATTTGACAGGCATACAAGTTTAGGAAAATAAATCAAGTAGATTCTAATTTTCAATTGATTTATTAAGATATTTAAGGGCACGTGGGTGGGTGGCTCAGTCGATTAAGTTCCTGACTTTTTATTTCACCCGGATCATGGTCTCAGGGTTGTGAGATCAAGCCCTGCATTGAGCATGGAATCTGCTTGTTCCTCTCCCTCTGCTCCTCTTCACACTTGCTCGCTCTCTCTCCTTAAACTTTATAATCTTTATATAAGCATCTTATATAAATAAATAAATAAATAAAATCTTTAAAAAAGAGATATTTAATACCTTGACATCCTCTACATACACAAAAATATATAATTCATTTGTGCTTATAAGGTATCAGGGATGCTTTGTTGCTCCCTCTCTTCATAAAAAAATATAGCAAGTTTTATTTACTCCAACTCCATTTGTCCTCTAATTCCTCCATGTTGTCAAATACATGGACATTTCTCATTCTTTATCTTACTTGATTTCTTAGTAATGTTTGATTTATTTGATAAATTTGACCAATTCTTTGTGTTAAAATAGTCTTTAATTCAATTTCATGATATGTTCTTCAATCTGTTTTTCCTATTTTCATTATGTTCTCTTCTATTTCTTCTTGTGAGTTTTCTTTTATACATCTTCAGGTCTTTATATTGTGCTTTTATCCCCTCCATGCTATATACAATTACTTTGCCCAGCTTACATAGTCCCATGCTGTTAGAAACCGTTTATATGTTGACCTTTCCCAAAAATATATCACTAGTCCTTGTTTCACTTTTGAGTTTTGGGAGGCAAAAGCAACAATCTATTATATATCTACATTTGAATGCCATAAGCATTCAGTCCTAACATGACCAAAATTAATTGTCTTAAGACTAGGTAGAGGAGGGAAAAAAATTCTATGCCTTTCTAGATTCATTTGGCTTGTTTATTAATTAAATTAACCCAAGGCAGGTAAAGATGAGAAAAAAACAAATTTAATTACTTATGTAAGAATCACAATGACAGGCAATTGAGGTTTATGCGCCATTCTGATCTAAGAAGAAGGGGCTAGGTATTTGAGACTACAAAGGGGAGGAAGATAATTCACAGGAAGATGGGAAGATCAAATGTTTGGTAAAAATTGTTTGCTATGCCATGCAGACGCAAGGGGACACAGATAAGAATTTGAACAGTTCCTGTTGAAATCCCTCCTTTACAGTATACAGTATACTTGATACATAACCTTCATAGTTATCTCTAGTGATAGTTCTCTTGCTGGAACAGACACTCTATTTAAAGTCTTTCAGACAATTAAAAGGGAGGTAAAACTTCCTCCTGAATCCTTTGCGCTCAGATTGTCTTCATCTCAAAACAATCCATACATTCAAAGACTTCTAGTCATTAACAAATATCAGTAAGTAATAGTTTCTCAATAAATAACACCACCATCTCCCAGTTGCTCACAGAAGAAAATAGAACAACCATCACATATAGTCGAACACCTATCCTGCCAATTTTGTCTCATAAATAATATCTCAAATTTTTAATAATTTATTTCTATCCACACTCCACAAACATTTCTTAGTCATTTTGCCTTACCTTCTATAATACTACTCTTCTACTCTTTTTCCTAACCAACCTAATCTGCTAATGGCAGCCAAAATAATTATAAATAACAGAATGTTATTTCTTGAATTAAATGATTTTACTGGCTTTTGCTTTGCATTCAGGATAAAATTAAAAATCTTTGACCTTGCCCCAATGATGTCCTTCTAGCTTTATCTCCACTATTATTATCGCCACTCTTTTCTAACCAGCCATCTTGGCTTTCAAAAAAAATTTTTTTTTTAAAGATTTTATTTATTTGACAGAGAGAAACACAGTGAGAGAGGCAACACAAGCAGAGGGAATGGTAGCGGGAGAAAGCAGGTTTCCCACCGAGCAAGGAGCCCAATGCGGGGCTCGATCCCAGGACTCTGGGATCATGACCTGAGCTGAAGGCAGACGGCAGATGCTTAACGACTGAGCCACCAGGCGCCACGCCATCTTAGCTTTCAGTCGGGGTTTGGGTAATTCTTCATAGTTTCAGGGGCGCCTGGGTGGCTCAGTCGTTAAGCGTCTGCCGTCTGCCTTCGGTTCAGGTCATGATCCCAGAGTCCTTGGATCGAGCCCCGCAGCGAGCCCCGCATCAGGCTCCTTGCTCGGCGGGAAGCCTGCTTTCTCCCGCTACCATTCCCTCTGCTTGTGTTCCCTCTCTCGCTGTGTTTCTCTCTGTCAAATAAATAAAATCTTAAAAAAAAACCAAACAAACTAATAATTTCATTTCTTTTCCCTGAAAGTATACCTTTCCATTATTTGACTCCTTCTACTCTGTGCTTCATATTCTTTTGTCTCACTAATTCATACTCACTAATGAGGTTTTGGCTTAAAAGTCAATTTCTTGAGAAAAACTTTCCATGATTTTCTAATCTAAATAACTTATTTTTATAAAAATAATCTCAGAGAATCAGTTTCCTTTATTTTATAGAGAGTATTAATTTCAAAGCATGACTATTTCTGTGTCTATTTTCTCCCTCCTCTCACTGGACAATAAATAGTGGGTTCGTTTTTCTTTTCTTTTCTTTTCTTTTTTCTTTTCTTTTCTTTTCCTTTTCTCTTTTTTTCTTTTCCTTTTCTTTCCTTTTCTCCTTCTTTCCTTCCTTCCTTCCTTCCTTCCTTCCTTCCTTCCTTCCTTCCTTCCTTCCTTCCTTCCTTCCTTTTTCTTCCTTTCTTCCTTTCTTCCTTTCTTCCCTTTCCAACAATTTATCACTAAGGTTTAGTATGGTAAATACTACATAAGAGATGATAATTTTGTTATAACATCCTCCCTAAATTTAATTTTTTTGTAATACCCCAAATAAATTTATGTTTATTTTCATAGTGTTTATTCTATTTTGGATCTTTTGTACCTCTTGTTCTACTGATAAGGAAAAAACTGTACTGTAAGATGGCTAACTAAACCAGCAAGAGAATTCCAGTCCCTGTCTCAAAGCCCTTCTGGGTTCTTCTTCCCTACCCTGTTTCCTGCATATGCCAAGCGTACCAAGTATGTGGAAGTAGAAAGGTATAAATTACCCTCCCTGCTTGTGCTCAGGGCTCAGACCTTTGGAGAACAGTCTCCTCTGAGCCCACCTGTGTTAAATAAACCTCTGATCCTCCAAAGTCTCTGAGTGCCGTTTGATTCTTCCATCAAGTTCCAGTCCAGGTTCCATAACATTACAATCCATCTTATCTCACCAGAAGGTGCTTATCATTTCTTCAAAGTACTCCAAATCAGTTTCATGACCCTTTTGTTGTAGAGATATGCAGTGCTGGTGAAATATCATTTTCAAGCTTCATTACTTTATAATTTATTTTTCTTCCTTAATTTTCCCTATACTTATATATAATAAGTTCAAACATGTATCCTCAAACCTCTTCTAAAATAACTTCTTAGACTTTTTGTAAACTTGCTTCCCCATGGTTTTCTAATTTATCTAGTAATTAGTCCTTATTTTAAAATAATTTCTATTAAGTAAGTTTAATAATGGCCATGATAGCATAAAAGCAACTGTTAAAAATTTCATGATAGTTTTACATTTCAGTGACTCCTTAAATTGTACATAAAGAGAATGCCTTTCATAAAACTGCAGGAGGTCCAAATGTAGCTTTTGTATAGCCTATGGGGAAGGAGAAATAATTTTCCCTCAATCCTTCTAGGTTCTTTGTTGAGACATCACCTTGTAATAAAAGATTAACAGGAGAAAAAACAAACAGAAGATTCATAACATGCATATCTATTATATAAATTGGCAATACTCAGGAAAACGATAATTTCCTGAAATGGCCCAAGCGACCCCTTTAAATAAGAACATCTTAGCTAAAGACAAAAGATGTTGGGGACAAAGAAAAGACTGGGTATAGTAAGTTACCAGGAAAGGCATAGCCAATAAAGATAGGGTTGTTATGTCGATTTAAGTCCTGACTTCTTCATTGATAAAGAATGTTGAGATATTTAGAGTCATCCTTCTCTTCTTGATAGAGAGAACACCTTATAAATGGAGATTTCAGTGATACATGTAAATGTCTCTTACAAAAGGATAACCTCAATTTGGCTTTCAGAGTTTCTCCCAAGTCTGCTACTTCTTAAAAAAATAACAAGCCTAAATAATACTTATTCCAGGATGCCTGGGTGACTCAGTCAGTTAAATGTCTGCCTTTGACTTAGGTCATGATCCCAGGATCCTGGGATCAAGTCCCACATCAGGATCCTTGCTCAGTAGAGAGCCTGCTTCTCCCTTTGCCTACTGCTCCCCCTGCTTGTGAGGTTTCTTTTTCTCTCTTTCTGAAGACTATATAAATAAAATCTTTTAAAAATAATAATAATTATTCTTATGCTCTAAAAACACAAATTTGGGGGCCAAATTCTGTTTTCCTAGTCTCTCTGTTAGGAAAAGAGAGCAAAAGTGATTAAAAGATTCTAACTTCACTTTGCCTGAGTGGGAGCGTATTGCAAATGAGAATTTATATAAGAAGTTGACTATTGGAGATAAATACCGGGCTTGATTTTTTTTCTTACAAGGGCAAAAAAAACTTATTTGAGAAAAATACAGAGCGTTTAAATAAGATCATTAAATGCTAGATACGCATCTGGTCTTTTTCTGGATATAATATTATTTTCTTTCAGGAAGGCATCAGAAATGCTGATTACCAAGCCACTATGTATTATGGGCAAAGAACTGTACGTGAATTACTTGTTTTATATCACATAACACAATTCATTTGAGTAGTCTGTACTTGGTGACTTTGTCAATAGTTACTTTAAAGTAGTTAATTCACAACCATAGAAGGCAGATTTCTTAAATTTTTTCTCCTTTTCACAGACAGTTTTGTGTAATGTGGTGTCACTAGTTAGATCAATTTGGAGAGACTAAGTAGGAAGAAAGAAAAGAATACAATTACTTTGGGGGGGCAGAGAAAGAAATAATTAAGCTTGAGTATAATTATACTTTACTTTTTTTGTTATCAGTGTCTGTACACATTTTCTCTTTCATTTATTATTTGCACAGTCTTGTTTGTTTTTTAACCTAAATCAATCATATTGTTTAAATAGGCATTGTGAAGTGATGTAGGAAATGTTGGAGTTTGGAGCCAACAGCCAAAAAAGAATACTTAAGATGTCTTTGGTGCAAAAAGGTGGTTTTATTAAAGCAAAAGGACAGGACCTATGAACAGAAAGAGCTGCACTGGGGTTGTGATGGAGGAGAATTATACACTTTCAAATTGGAAGAGGATTAGGGACAGCACAAACCTCCAAGGTATTTTGGAAACAAGGTTTCCAAGATTCTGAGGGGGGTAGCTATTGTTAAGCAAATGTCATTTATTACTGTTTAGTAAAAACTCAGTTATGAGACTTCAGATGTATATCACTGGGCCAGGATTATTGCCAACATGTATCTTGGGGATTAGAGATAAAGTTTCCAAAGGAATTTTTATATGTTAAAGTAGACTTAACAGATCCTAGGTGGTTGGGCTAAGATCGTCTTTTGCCCTTAACAAAGTGCCAGCATCGAGGTAGTTGAGCTCCCAGAAGAAGGTCATTTTGCCTGTTTCAAGGACTAGTCAATGGGCTGTAAGCAGTAAGGAAATTTAATTTTTTTTTCTTTTTGCCTTTGTTTCCCACATCATAAGGGACCCAAATAGAATTTTATAAGTGGTGCCATTTATTTCTTTTGGCTCACTTGACTTAAAAATTCATAATAAATTTAACTTAATTGCATATACAGAGAATTACCAACTTAATGATGTTTCCACTTGTGATTTTTGGTTTTACAATAGTGTGAAAGCGATTCACATTAAATAGAAACTATACTTTGAATTTTGAATTTTGATCTTTTTCTGGGCTAGCAATATGAGATACAATGCTTTCTCAGTTTTTTTTTTTAAAGATTTTAATTATTTTGAGAGAGAGAGAGCGTGAAAGAGCTTGAGCAGAGGGAGGCACAGAAGGAGAAAATCTCAAGCAGACCACACTGAGTGCAGAGCTTGGTGTGGGAATCAATCTCAAGACCTTGAGATCATGACTTGAGCCAAAATCAAGAGTCTGATGCTTAAATGACTGAACCACTGAGGTACCCAATTCTCTGTCATGATACCGGGCAGAGACAGCAAGCTACAGCTCCCAGTCAGCCACATGATCGTGAGGGTGAACGGCCAATACACTTTTAGACATTCTTGTAACTAAACCAAATGAAAGTTTGTCCACCTGATGCGTAGCATGCCAATAAAAACTGGCAGTGAGATTTTGTAGTGAAGAAAGACAGGATATTTTTTGCTGTGGCTCCACCCATTAGAATTCAGAGCTAATGCTCTAAAGTCTGGCCTTTCTTGATGACTTGCAAGTGAAGGTTTTTAAGGACAGAACTGAGGGCAGATATCTCCTGAGAAAGTATATGCTGTTGATTGGAGGCATAGGCGGTCATGCTAGCAGGTGCTCTGATGCTTTCATCTGGTCCCCTGCAGGTCCTTTCCATCCAAAAGTCTTGGAATCTGAAAGTCCATGGACTTTCCTTTACTCTTTATGTTAGAGATTTCATTAGGTACATCTTGTTATTATATCTTTAATATAGTGTTGATTAACTACTTGTAAGCTAGTGGGGTTGCATTCCTACAGGTTCTTTGGCTGGTCCAGGCATTCCTGGGGGCAATATGACTTTTAGTGTGCATTTTTTCATCTGACCTGACAACATAGATGCTGGCTTCATTATTTGTCCATGCACCCATTCTTTTTTTTTTTTTTTTTTTTACTTTCAATACAGTATTCAATACATTACATGAGATATGCAACATTTTATTATAAATAGGTTTTGTATTAGATAATTTTGCCCAACTATTTGCTAATGTAAGCGTTCTGTGCATATTTAATTTAGGAAAGCTGAGCTATGACATTTGATAGGTTGGGTGTATTAAATGCATTTTCAACTTAAGATATTTTCAAGTTATGATGAGCTTATTGAATGTAACTCTTTTTTAAGTCAAAGATCTATATATTAAATACTTATAATGTTTATAGCTGCATTATCTACAATAGCCAAATTATGGAAACAGCTTAAGTGTCCATTGACTAATGAATGGATTAAAATGTGATATATATAATATAATATTCCATTACACATAATGGAATGTTACTCAGCCATAAAAAGGAATGAAATCTTGCCACTTTCAATTATGTGGCTGGAACTAACTATGAGTATTATGCTAAGCAAAATAAGTCAGGCAGAGAAAGACAAATACCATATGATTTCACTCATGTGGGAAATTTAAGAAACAAAATAAACAAGCAAAGAAAAAAAAAGAGTGAGAGAGACAAACCAAGAAACAGATTCTTAACTGTACAAAACAAACTGATGATTACCAGGGGGAAGGTATATGGGGGAATGGGTTAAATAGGTGGTGGGGACTAAGGAGTGCACTTACTGTGATGAGCACTGGGTATTGTATGAAGTGTTGAATCAGCATATTGTACACCTGAAACCAGTATTACATTAGATGTTAACTAACTAGAATTTAAATAAAAACTTAAAGAAAATAAATACTTATAAAGATTTTTTTAAAAATTCAGTTGTTTTATAGATAACAAACAGATTTATAGAGAATAATCAATCATAATCTGCATATTTAAAATAAAATGTGCATGTTTAATATATAAGAATAAATATACAAAATGTATGAATCATTATTCACTGTATTTTGATAGTCAACTTATAATTTTTAATAAATGAAGGAAATAAATTTTATTCTTATTTGGTTAAGATTTTCTATGATTTTGTCACATATCTTTTAATTATGATGAGTCTTTCTGAAGTGATATAGTCAATTGCTTGCTATAGGCAATTATCTCACTCAGTTCCACATAGTTTCCTCTAGTAGGGCCTCTTGTGTCTACCCTGTCCAATACGCTGTGCATGAGTTTATGCTTGATTCAGTTTGAGGAGTGTAAATATTGCCAAATATGTTAATCTGTGAGAACATCAATGCTATTCTAAGGGCTAAAGACAGACTACCCTTAGATAAGCCACTTTGGTATAATTGATGTGGGAAACAAAGACAGAAGAAAAATTATTAATTTACCTTACAACTTAGACCCCATTGATAAATCTTTGAAACAGGCGTAATGCCATTCCTCTAGAAACACAGCTGCCTGGATGTTAATAGTTTGCTAAGGGCAGAAGGAAATCTTAGGCCTGACCCCCAGGATCCTATAAGTCTACTTTAACATATAAAAATTTCTTTGGAAACTTCCTTTATCTCTAACCTTCAAAATACACATAGGCAGTCATCCTTCAAGTGTATGACCCACTGATATGCGTCTGAAGAGTTTCATGACTCTTGATTTTTACAAATTTTATTATTTTTACTAAATAGCAATAAATGACCTTTTCCTAATAATAACTAGCCCCCTCAGGATCCTGGAAAACTTGTTTCCAAAATACCTAGGAGGCTTATACTATCCTGAACTCCCTCTCAACTTGAAAGTATGTAATGGGTCACTCCTCATGATCCCTGGGCAACTATTTCTCCCTCTGGATCCTGTCCCTGTGCTTTATTAAAACCACATTTTTTTTTCACTGAAAATATCTCAAGAATTCTTTCTTGGCCATCAGATCTGAACCCTAACATCCTTCCAACATCAATAATGACTATTTTGAGTTAAATAGCATCAAAACTGAGCAGATTCAGAAAAAGCTCTTTACCTCCTCAGCAACCACCTAAAAAGAATTTAGATAGAGAAACTGCTCCAGAAAGAGAGCTTTCACCATAGATAACTCTATTATCTTATAAAATAGACATGATAGAGGAAACAAGCAAGACTTGTTTGATCCAACTCCTTTATGTCTCGTTTCTGAGTGGCCCAGCAAACATTTGTTTACCAAACATTTAATCTTTTTTTTTTTTTATCTTCCTAAGTATTACATTCCTTTCTTTTTAAGTCCCAGGCCCCAGCCCCCATCTCCTTAGTTTATGGTGTCATGTATACTTAATTTTGCCTGACTGTCTTTGGAATTTCCATGTCTATATGGATTTCCCACATGTATACTATTAAATTTTATTTTCACCTGTTAATCTCAAGTTAATTTCATTTTTAGTCTAGCTAGACAGATCTTGAGGGGGACAGAATATTGTTGCTGTGCAACAGCATTAAATACTTTAGACTTAAAAAACAAGAAAAATACTTTAGACTTCTGATCCTATATCCTTGGTTATATTTGTTTTTCTCTACTGGTCTCTTCTTTTTGGCCATAGTAATAAAAGTTTTCTTTTTGGAACCAAGGGCAAAATACCTGAAATCCCCTTGAAAATGAAGCATTAACTTACTACTTGGATTTTAGACTGAAAATGAATCACTCATACTACTGAATCATTATTATTATTATTTTTATATCTTCTTACTGGTAGCAAAGCCCAGACATTAAGTGTTCTGTCATTTCTTATTCAGTGTAATAAGACAACAGACATATTCTTGTCTAAGTTTTCTTTTAATTTATAAAAATCTGTGCTACAGAAATATGACAAAGCCTTTAACAATTCTTAATTAGTAGTCAAGAAATAGCACCTTATTTCTAGTTTAATATTTTTTGCTTATATTTTCTATGAAATGACATCTATTTATAAGATGTATATCTACATGTGTGAATTATATATAGTTAATTAAACCTCATAGAGAACTGAGCCCTTTAATGTCCACAGAACAATCAAAGAATTCATCATCATTAGCCATCAGGGAAATCCAAATCAAAACCACACTAGATTCCACCTTATCCCAGTTAGAAGGGCAAAAATTGAGGAGGGTGGGAGGGTGGGTTATCCCGGTGATGAGTATTAAGGAGGGCATATATTGCATGGAGCGTTGGATGTTATACACAAGCAGTGAATCATGGAACATTACATCAAAAACTAATGATGTACTGTATGGTGACTAACATACCATAATAAAAAAATACAAAAATTAAAAAAAAAAAAAAGTCACAGTATTACAAATATCATTCACATTAAATATTTCTAAAGAAATACTGATCTATTAGAAACTAATTCTAGTAGATAACTATTGTCTTACCAGAGTAACTATTTTATAACTATGCCAAAAAAAAAAAAAAAGGAAACATACATAGTGTGGTGGTTTATCCTCAAATGCAAAAAAGTCTTAAAATTGAGAAATAGATCAAAGTCCACTTATATCTAATTACATTTTTTCTTTAGTTAACCAAAGAGCATATGAATTTTGGTGAAAATTTAATGAATAATTGATAAATTACATATCCTGCTTTTGAAAAAGGAAATTATCATAGAAGGAAGTAGAATTTCTGTATTACCTGGTATGAAAAGAGGTTATTGTTTTGTGTTACTTCTTTGTAATCTTAATTTTATTAGGAAATACATGTTTAATATTGGCATTATAAGTGTCATCTTATAGGATCTAGAACACTTAAAAACATATTTAACTGAAATAATAAATGAATATAATTCATCTATTTAAGAAGATTATAGTTAGGTTTTGTAATGTGAAATAAATTTAGTTGATATATCGATTATATAACTTATCGTAATTTTACTAATATACTCTGCATTACTTTTGAATTCCTATAATATACTTGATTATTTAATTCCAATATGAAAACATAAAAAGTGTAATGGAAGGAGTTAAGACATATGTTTGGAGAGAAAATAATTATGAAGAGTTTATTTTGACATAGTTTTATAAGGTAATTATATTTTTACCAATACTAAAGAAGAAAAGAGTCAAATAGAAAAAAAAAATATGTGGATGCAATAGTTAATTTTATGTGTCAATCTGACTGGAACACAGGGTGCCCAGATAGTTAGTTATATATTAGGTGCAGGTGTGTCTGTGAGGGTATTTCTGGATGAGATTAGTATTTTAATCAGTAGACTGATTAAAGTAGACTGGCCTCCCCAATGTGAGTGAACTTCGTCCAATCCATTGAAGGCAAGAGTAGAACAATAAAAACAACAACAAAGCAGAAGAAATAAGAATTTGCTCTTTGCTTTACTATTGGGACGGAACATCAATCTTTTCCTGTCCTTGGACTGGGAATTTTATCATCCTCTTTCTTGAATCTCAGTTCTTCAGTCTTGGACTGAAACGTTCACTATTGGCTCTCCTGGTTCTCAGGCCTTCTGACTTAGACGGTAACTATACCACCAGTTTTCCTGGGTCTCCAGCTTGCAGACAACATATTGTGGGATTTATCCTCCATAATTGTGTGAAAAAAATTGTTATAATAAAGCTCTTTGGGACGCCTGGGTGGCTCAGTCGTTAAGCGTCTGCCTTTGGCTCAGGTCATGATCCCAAAGTCCTGGGATCGAGCCCCGGATCGGGCTCCTTGCTCGGCAGGAAGCCTGCTTCTCCCACTACCATTCCCTCTGCTTGTGTTCCCTCTCTCACTGTGTTTCTCTTTGTCAAGTAAATAAAATCTTTAAAAAAAAAAAATAAAGCTCTTTAGATAGATGAATGGATAGATAGAGTTATAAAGATATATATGGTATTGATTGGTTCTATTTCTTTGTTAATCCTTGATTAATAGAGTGGATAAAATTAAAGTATAGCTATTACCATTCATGCATCTTTAACTTACATACAAAGTGCCATTTACTTAAAGAAATATGTAGGAATATACATAAATAGGAGAAAACATTTTCACACAAAGTCATTAATTTAGTGAACTAGAATGTGTTGTAATTATTGGGGTTTCTCTGAGGATTTTGTCCAAAATAAGGAAGGAAAGAAAGAAGAAAGGAAGGAAGACATATAGACTTACTGTGAAAGAAGGAAAGAGAAAATAGATACTCATAAACCCTAATTTCATTTGGAAAAAATATAATTCTTATGTTCTTACAGAAGGAAATTGTTTTATTTCAAGTGTCCAAATGCCTAAAAATTCCAAAGAACTCATGATAAAATGAATCACAAAAATGAAAACTATTAAAATGTCACTTGGCAAGAAAAGGACTGCCCTGTATGGTTCACGGTGTATCATGATGATGTGAACTACAGTGTTGTCATAAAAGGTTTATGTTGTCACAGTGGCCTGTGACACTATTCACATAATGAATAGAGTTGTAGATCATGATATTTTGGTGATTTAGTAACTGAGAAATTTTTAACTTTTTATAATTTGGCAGATAAATTTAGAATGCTGAATTGGAAAACACAAATATATTTTACATAGCTCGGTTCTTTATATAACAAAAGGAAGAACAAGGTAGTATTAATAATATATTAAAGATAAATCAAGAGATAGAAAGATAGAAGTCCGTGTTGTGAATATCTAATTACCAAGCACATTAATCTAGGGAAAAATTTTTCAGCATAAAAGTTTTAAATTTAGACTTTGAACTGTCGGGAAGTTCTATGTAATGTAAATATTTTTAAAGAATATAACTATTTTCATATAAAAATATAATTTTTAAAGTGTAAAAATAAACTGTTATTTGCTTAAATAGCAGAAAGTTAACTAGAGCAACATTATTATATGAACATTATTATTATATATTATATGTAATATATAATATAATTATATTGATGTAATATAATATTATATAATAACAACATTATTTTTCTTTTGGGTAAAAGCAAACTATACAATATCAATAAAGTGATTCAAGTTAACCTAGGTAGTATTTTCCTTCAGTAATATATTATTATGTTTTTAGTATCAACCAAGACAATTGTTAAAATCATTGTTTGATACGTTCCCTCTTTAGGCCTAATGCATTTTTTTAAAATGTACCATTATTAGAATCAACTTATAATCAATATTTTGGTCATTTTATTGCAAGATCTGATGATCTCCTTTCAGCTGTGTGTCAATGAAACTTAAGAAAAAAAATTAACCCCATAAAACTGAGCTTGCTTTGATCCTTTCCCAGATTTCAATAATATTCAACACCCTACAAGAGCAGTCCTGACATTACTTTACAACTTCTGTGAGTGCACTATTAGTAAAAGAGAATAGGTCTGTGTAGACTTTAATAAAAGATTATTACTTTCATATTGAAAATGACTTTTCTGATAATTTATAGGATGTAATTATTCATTGTGTCCTCACCAGTGATGAATGTATTAACCATTGTATATAGATCAGTTAATAAATCAATGAGGCTGAAATCTGCAGGAAATGCTGTAGTGCTCTCCTTCATAATCAGGCTTTGCAAAATGCTATGGAGATGAATGCGAAGCAGGCTGAGGTACCAAGCACTGTTATAGTAATAGGAGATGGCCTCCCCTGTATTTGACAGGCCTGGCTGTTTTTCCACGCCCAGAGAATGGTTAAGTATGTAAAAGTTCATAGTAAGATCTTTAGATTTTACAAAAGCCAGCTTAGTAATCCAAATATTATCCTTTAATGAAAGAACAGATCTGAGAAGCAAGATAAAGGCACATTCCAAATTATTTCTATTTCCAAATTTCTTGCAGAAGAAATATCCTTCTTTCTTCCCTGGAAAGTTAAAAGCCATCCTCTCAGAGTCCTGTCCTTTTAGTTCTTTATGTCCTTTATAAGTTTTATCATATTTATATTTTCACCATTTCCTAGTGTTTTGTATATTACTACTGACCCCACCCTATTATTGTTACGTGGCTGATAGACATTTTGAAGGCTCTTTTCTGTTTCCCTTGAGAGTCAGGTTACTGAAAGCAAAGGGAAAAAGAGACATGGATATACTCTCCAGGTAGATACAAAGGACCCACTAAGGCCTTTGTGAATTAACAGGTGACCCAGTTTGCCAGTTGCTAGCACTTTTCATTTGGATCTGGGACCAGGATATAGGTTTCTAATTTTATTTTTTAATTTAATTTAATTTTATTTTATTTTAATTTATGTCTCTGATTTTAGAGTAAGAGGATATTTATGAGGAGTAAGGGCTCAAGGAGGTACTGTTTGCTAATAGACAATGTTGGGCAAAGTTAATTGAATTATTGAAAGGATGTGAAATCAGTGACCAAAGAATTGTAGCCATTGATGTGTTTCTCAAAGTTTTTACAGAAGTGTCTCTAATGACATAGGATAATAAACCAGGGACATCTAGTGGACTGTGTGGTATCCCAATGCCCCATTCCTAAAATTTCATGAAAATTTCACATTCAACTCTATATAAACATCAGCATTTTATCGTAAAAAATAAATACATAAAAATACTTTATATTACTTATCATGTGAGATTCTTTTATTTCTCTTTTCCTAAATGGCTAAAACAAATACTTATTAAAATTGAGGTTGGATGAAAAAAATTCCTTATCTGGGCAATTTCTTCTCGTGAAAAAAATATTTAGACATATAAATATATAGATATAAAGTATAAACGTGAAGGAAATTTTCCACCCTAATGAGCTATGACAGAGTAATTCCCGTAGAGAAGAAGAGCTGGGATGATTACAAAGAGACGGCACTGTCCAGTGTTAAGATTTTCAATAAATGAATCTTATTACTGGGAAATTTAGTTAATTGTGTCTTATGTCAGTGAAAATTTCCCTGACTCACTCCACAATCTTTTTTACTAGTTTAGTGAAGAAAGATAACATACATTTTTTAACCACTAATACTACAGTTTTTGTTACATGCAATAAAACTTACCAATTTCAGGTAAGTTTTTACTTATTACCAATATTCAGGTTTTACCTGAATTTATTACCAATAATCAGGTTTCTTTTTCAACTCTTAAACTTAATTTCTGTTATATGGATATTGTCAAGTACATTATAACAATTCACAATTAGCTTACAGATGTTAAATGTAAATGCTCAGCCCTGAAAGATACCTCCTAAATAATCCAAATTTGTGAGAAATTTGTTAAGTAAACAATGAATCCTTTCACCTTACTCTCATGTTTACCCCTTGAGAGGCATCATTATTTTTCTCTTTGAAGAAAAGCGGCAAATAAACTTTGGCTAATGCATTCTACCTGCCAAGTAAGAATTTACCTCTGTATGTAAAAAAAAAAGCTTATAAGTCACTTCAAACTCCATTATAAATATGGCCCAAAAGGAAAGTTTAAATTATTATTTTAATTTACCACATTGCCACCCAATTGAAGATACTGAGAAAACAAGGATGGAATAATTTTAAACTGAGGAATCTCAGGGATGTCCTGTTACTGAGTACAGGATGCAGAATGGGCCCACTCTTGCATTTTACCTGTTATGGTTTTGATCCCATATAAATATATATCTTTATTTTTCCCATTTGAAAATATATATATAAATATTTGAAAAAAATTCTTTTCAAGTAATTTTACAACTAAATCTATCTTTATAGATTTTTTTTTTATATGTGGGGAAACAAAAGAAAACAACAAAATGACCAAAATACTATGTGTTCATTCATACAAGGTAATATTTTGGTTGATTTCAGCCTTTCAACCAATTCTTCAAAACATTTTTTGAGCATTTTAAAATAAGCCTATATTTTTCCTATCTTGGCTTTCTCTGTTTTGACTAAGAAATAGATTCATTTAAATATTCAATGTAGTACTTTATACAATTTCTTATTACACAAGGTTATTCCTCTAACATGAGTTTAAAACTCATTTTGTCAGAGCCTTCAACTATTTTTATTTGCTTATCACAGGTAGAAACTTCATTTTACTAATTCAAGTGTATAATAAATAGAAATTTATTTTTCTAGGGGTGCCTGGGGGGCTCAGTCATTAAGCGCCTGCCTTCAGCTCAGGTCATGAACCCAGGGTCCTGGGATCGAGCCCGCATCGGGCTCTCTGCTCTGCAGGAAGCCTGCTTCTCCCGCTACCATTCCCTCTGCTTGTGTTCCCTCTCTAGCTGTGTTTCTCTCTGTCAAATAAATAAAATCTTATAAAAAATTTTTTATTTTTCTGAAACTGTAATTTCTATTTTGAGCCCTATTTCATCAGAGTGTCAAAATTTATAATCCAAATTATTTCATGGTCTTCCCTTTCCTTTTCTAGATACTGAGTCAAGGTTCTCCTGGTCTTACATAGTCCTAAAACACTGGGGGTATGATGGATATCTAGTTCTAACTGCTCTGTTCCCACGACTTCTATTGAGTCACTCATTGTCTAGCTTATTTCTCAGTGGTCATTCTATACAGATTTCTACTATGTTATTCCTGGTTCTCATCTGGTCCATTAAGTTTAGCAAATCTCTTTTCTTCTATAGTACCATGCTCAGGCCAAGAGAAATAATTTTGTTTTTGCTCCCACAATGTTGTGCTTGGGAAAATTTTGAGCCCAATTAAGCCTCAATCTGTCTGTAAATTCCATGAAACTGTTTTTATTTTTGGCCCCATTTTAGGTGGCATGCATATTATTCTATTGTTGCTATGCACTCTGGGACCTGAAGAGCTCTGTTACACTTTGTAAGGCTCTATCTGCATAAATAACAATTCTGTCATCTTTCCCTGGAGACTCACTACCTTGCTAAGGTGTTAGTGGGAGATAAGATACAATTACACTCTGGTCTCAGTTGCCTCAAACATGTACGGAATGAATGGATTATGTAAAAATAACAAAATGTAATACAAAATAAACTAGATTGACTATTTACCTGGTTTTATATTCACTTTTTTTTCTTTTCCTCTTTTTTTGCTTTCAAGATTTTACTTATTTATTTGAGAGAAAGAGAGCGAGAGAAAGCATGAGCAGAGAGAGGGGCAGAGGGAGAAGCAGGTTCCCCTCTGAGCAGGGAACTTGATGTGGATCTCAGTCCCAGGACCCCTAGATCATGACCTGAGCCCAAGGCAGATGCTTAACTGACTGAGCCACCCAAGTGCCCCTTCTTTTCCCTCTTTTGATAATGAGACGTTTTTCCTTCTTCCAGTTGCAGGCTTCTCCTCTTTCCTAGGCTTTGAACTCTGCCTTTGACTTTCTGAGACACTTGTTTCAGCATGTAACAAATTCCTGTTTACTGACTCATTCTTATGGCAATGACGATGATGTCATTTTTCAGGGAAAGTTAAGAAGAGAGCTCATGTCAGGTGGTTTAATAGAACATAACAAAAGTGATAAAATATATGACAAACCAAATAGATGATAGTAAGACATCCAGAACTTGGCAATAGCTGAACTCTACTATCACCCCAATAGTCAGAAGTACAGTGTGGGAAGGTGATGCTTACCAGAGTGCAGGCAGATCTTGCTGAGACCTGGCATGGGAACAAGAGAAAGAGAAATATAATTTCAACTATCCTGACTTCTTTTCTCTCCTGCAGTCTTCTGGTAGTGCATCCAGAATCTTGAAACAAATTGGAAGCCAATAGATATAGGAAAAAAGGAGAAAAAGAAAAAAGGAGACAGACATCCGTGGTGTAGAGCAGAGCAAGACCAAATCAGGGAATCAATCTGAGAGTAAATGAACCAATCACAAGTCCAATTGCCAAGAAATAACAGCATATGTCAAATTTACCAACCTTTTATGTCATCACTAATATTATGCCCACTTTACGGGAGAGAAAATTAAAACAATGTCATGTTAAAAAATGGTAACAACAATGAAGAATGGATTGTTGTAGGGGGCTGGGAGAATAAGAGACGTCTGGAGGGAATATCAGTTTTTCCTTTAGTCTCCTTTAGACTGATGAACTTGTTATTTCTTTAGTAAGTAAAAGCAGTATGAAAATTATCAAGCCCACTTCCCATTAAAAAACTTCTTAATTTCTAATTCTTCTACATTTTACTTCATCTCTTTCATTATCAAACATCTTGAAAGATTTTTATGAACTGGTTATCTCTTACTCTGATCTTTTCACTCACTCTGTCTCCTGAAATGTCTTCTAATTCTCCCACTCCACTGAAACAGTCCTGGGGCAAGGATCACAAATGATCGTTTATTATAATATGACATCATTTATTATGAATTTCCATTCCTTTTTACTTGGCCTTTTCCCCTTTTTCTTAAAAAAGTTTTTGCATAAAAAACACCACATTTTTTTTTAATTTCCATGCAGTAATTTGAAGAAACTAGAAAAAGAAGGCCACATCCATACCTTCTAATGAACTTTATGACAATATCACACATTTCTATTTATATCTCCTTGGATAGAACTAAGTTGTAAGGTCATACCTAGCTCCAAGGAAGGCTGGGAAATAAAATCTTTTAGCCAGATGGAAATATGCTTATCAAAAAAATGGAGTTCTAAAGGAAAAAAAAAATGGAGCTCTGTTGTTAAAAAAAATGAATATTTTGAAATTCCTAGCAGTCTATGCCAAAGAGGTTATGTTGAGTGTCTTTGTCACAATAAAATATTAATTAAATCATTAATACTTAGCACAGTGGAGCTGACAATGTAGAGGCATGATAAGCTATCTCAGAATGTTGGAAAACAAATGCACTAAAGGAATATAGTAGTTCTAGGAGTTACTTATTTTGTGCTCATTTGAGGAATTTTATTACAACTTGAATATGAAATATGTCCAGTTACATGGACATATTTCCCCTAGAAATATTTCTCCTAGAAATATTCAGGTGCTCAATTATAGGCAGCAAAATGGTGAAGGTTGAAGTTCAACAAGAGGGTTTCCTAGAGTAAAAATGGAGGGGGAAAGGGGCAAATGAATTGAGAGTGTTTGCAAATGAGTGATTGTAATGGCATACTGTGTAATCAAGATGGACAAAAAAGAAAAAAAAACTGGGAGAGGGCTAATCAAAAGATAGCATGGCAAAAACACTGGAGAGGGATTAGGAATTATAATGTCTGAAGTCCACATTTCAGATTTGGTTGGATTTCTATTGAAATCAAAGTTAATCATGGGAATGGGTGTGTATTGGTAGTATAGAGATGAGGCTTCAAGGACCAAAGAGATTGAGGTGTGGCCAATTCATCTATGTCATTATTGAAGTAACTGAGAGATGTCTTCAACAAATGATAAAGAACAGCTCTGTAGGTGGTATCAAGATATAAGAGGGTGGCAAAAGAAGATGACACATGCTTTAGATAGCATTAATTCCTTCAGAAGAAGGTGGATGATAATTACCTGACTGTGGCATTAAGAAGGAAGTAGGGCATTTATCTTACCTCTTGGTCATGAGATTTGTGGACTGAGAAAGAAAAAGAAGACTTTCTTATTAATTAAATAATTAATTATTATTAACATATAATGTATTATTTGTTTCAAGGGTATAGGTCTGTGATTCATCAGTCTTACACAGTTCACAACACTCACCATAGCACATACCCTCCCCAATGTCCATCACCCAGCCACCCCATCACCCAAACAACCCTCAGTTTGTTTCCTGAGATTAAGAGTCTCTTATGTTTTGTCTATGGGACTGAAGAAGACTTTCTCTTAAGAGCAATTCAGTGGAAAGACTTCCATAAAGGAGAGTGAAGTTTTAGTGACGGTCAGCCAGTCATGAAAACATTCAGATTAAAGATGGCAGCTATAGGGGAGTTTGCTGATCACATATTAGAAGGTTGCAATTCATGAAGGAGAGAAGGAGACAGTTGGGTAGGTAAGTGGTATGGGAACGGTGATTACTGGCATAAATAGACACATGGGTTATCATGGCCTCAGATCTCACAGTCCAAAATGAGATTAAGCCAAACATCTTTTTCCTAGGCCTTTGTGCTTTTCCCGTGATTCACAAAAGGGCAGGTCCTTGAAGTTCCATTTTTCTAATGGTTAAGGAAGGGGCTTTATTGAAATTGTTTAACTTTATTAAAATTCCTAATAGTTTCTCCCCACTGGCTTATAAACTCTATGAAGTCAAGGACCCATCAATAATGCTAATAATTATATTCACAAGAACTAGCCTACTACCTGGTTTTGTGTACCTGGAGCTTCTAATACAAAAATTCGCAAGGGTCAGAATGATAATATAAATAAATAATTGAAGTGGATTGGGTTTTGTCTTTTTTGTTACAGACATGGTTTACATATTTAATTGTGAAAATAGCCTTATTTCTACAAGTAAATAAATTTTCCCCTTTTCTTCAAATGTGATACTTTATTGGCCTATCTTTTGCTTTTCAATTCTTTATAGAGGCACTGATATAGATGATAGATAGATAGATAGGTAGATAGATAGATGATAGATAGATAGATAGACAGATAGATGATAGATAGATAGGTAGATAGATAGATGATAGATAGATAGGTAGATAGATGATAGATAGATAGATAGATGATAGATAGATAGATAGATAGATGATAGATAGATAGATAGATAGATAGATAGATAGATAGATAGATAGATAGGTGATAGATAGATATAGATTACTAGATTAAAACAGTGGCAGGGCTCTGATAAAAGAGAATTGAGAGAGCTAGGGTTTCATTGGGGGAATGGTCAGAACTGTAGTAAAGATTATATACCCTGTCTAAAGGATACAGCCCTTTTTCTATTCCACCTGATTATCCAGTCTGCATAAATGTAGGTCCCAGTTAGTTTCTCAGGGCAAGAAGACAGAAATCTAGATTTGTATGTGAAATGCTCTGATTTTTAAATGTTGGCTCAACTTTTTAAGACATAGTGCCAGTAGATGCCAGCTGGCCATATTTGAACTCAAATCCTCAGTCTAGTCTTCCATGTATTTCGCAGTATCTGCTTAAAAAAAGAGGCAATAAATGAAGAAGTTAATTTTCTTATTTTCTTTGTGTAAAACATTTGGTTATTTTTAAAGGAAATTCTTCTTTAAATAAAGCAATTTAATAATGCAAACTTTTGTTTTATAATTTCCATATTCATAGGTTGCTTTTTTTTTTCAAGTTCTTAAGGGTAACATGCTGCCACATTCTAAAGCTTTTTACCCAGAGTAAATTGTGTGTGAGATTGCATAACCACTCCTTTATTGGGAAATTATTTTTATACATAGTTTATGATTGGTTGTGATCTCTTCCTGAAGATAGTAATAATTTATTCATCTAACAAAATTGCTTTTAAAGACTTTGTAGAGTTAATAAATTATTTTATATATCAGATTTAATTATTCCCAGTAAAAAACCAATTTCACAGTAAGATTGCTCTTCTCTCAGGCTTAAATCAATGAATAAGAAACACTGATAGTAGGCTATCATACCTCTGTTAGCCATGGTGGACTATAAAGCATTTCCATCTTGGTTTTCAAAAATGTTCTTAAAATATGTTCAATTGAAAGTAGCAGAATTGAGATTCCTCCCCAAAACAACTAACAAAAAAACCTTAAGTCAATACCAGTATGTTTGTCTATTTTGCATGGAAATCTATACACAAATGTTTTCAAAAGCATAATGTATTTCTAGTGTAGACAGGTGTTTATTAAGTATGTAAATATATTATGAAATGCATTTCCATAAGCGTAAATTAGCATGAAAATAAAATCTTATTTTGAGGAGTCCTCTATTTATGTCAGAAGGGAAGAGACTGAAAATGTAAATGGAAAGTGACCAGACCATTTACAAATAAAGTTCTAATCCACAGCCTTTGTAGCAACCAGTCAAGAAAGCCAGCCTACAACCTCTTTACCAATCAACCCCAAATGATCATGACTGATTGATAAATGACAATTTTGCTAATTTTGCTCTAGCTTCCAACTTAGACCAACAAGAGAAAGCCAACTAGACTTCTCTAAGCAATCACACAGGATGTTCCACTTCTACTTAGTCCACCTCTACCTTCTTTGTGCCAACAACCTCTAATCAGAGCCTTCCTTTTTTTCCCTACTATAAAGCTCCTTATTCCCCTGCCTGCTTTTGAGTCTCTGCCAAATGCAAATGATGGTAGCTAACTCCCTTGGTTTATAGTAAGCTCTGAATAAATAGCCTTTCTTGTTCCCATTTGAGCAGCCTTTATTTCCACAGGAGTTTTATGAATCTTGATTCCTTGTTTATTTCAAATGAAAACAAGTAAGCATATGGCAACAGATACTTACTGCAAGAAGAATTGTGAGATAAAATATGATGATATATTTTTTTAAAGATTTATTTGTTTATTTTAGAGCCTGCAGATGGTGGAAGGGGCAGAGAGAGAAAGGGAGACAGTCTTAAGCAGACTCCATGCTGAGGGCAAAGTCCATTGTAGGGCTTGATCCCATGACTCTGAGATCACAACCTGAGCCAGAAGATGTCTAACTGATTGCACCACCCAGGTGCCCCTAAATATGATGATATTTTATAAATGATAATATGTTAGTGCTCTTTTAGATGCTAAAAGTAGAATCTTGGTCTCTTCCTAGACCAATAGGGAAGGAATACTTTCTAGGTGGATAAATCCTTTGACTACATACATTAATAGAAATTTTAAGGCCTTGTGAGGGGCTTAGATTTCAGGGAGAAAAAAAAAAAAAGGTTTCCATTGACATTACCAGAAGGATAGGAGGGAATTATTATTATTTTACATGAAAAAAAGATTCACAATTGTTTGTTTAAAATTCATACATGACTACAGCACATTTGACCTTCCACTTGCTGAGTTTAAGGAAAAATTTACTTGCAAATACAATATTAACTCTGGTAGATTATGAACTCCAGAAAGACTTATAATTATAAGAATAATGATGATAGGGGTGCCTGGTTGGCTTGGTTAGTTAAGGTCTGACTCTTGATTTTGGCTCAGGTTATATGAGGGTCATGAGATCAAACCCTGCATCAGGCTCCATGCCCAGTGGGGAGTCTGCTTGATATTCTCGCCCTCTCCTTCTGCCCCTCCCCTACTTACACACTCTCTTTCTAAAATAAAATAAATAAAAATCTTAAAAATAATGATTATGATATTAAAAACAATTAAAATAATAGCTGTATTATCTACTGAGTGCCTACTTTATATTAGTCTGTGAAGAGGTGCAGGATGAGATGCCCCAAAATGTATCACTTTGGCATAAAGATTATTTTGAGTTAAAAGTTAATTATAGCTAAGCAGAAACAGAAAAAGCTCTCAGCTTCCCCCATAACTTCCTAAATTTACATTGGAAAGGAGAGCCTGTACCAGGAAGAGAGCTATTAATAAATAGAGACTCCTCTTCACCTAAGGAAGGTATCTGCATAATAGGGCAACTTGTTTTTCTAAACATCTCCTTTCATCTTCTTGATAATGAGCTTTCTTCCCTATGTTTTCTCAGACCCTGCCCCTTCTCCTTAGCTCATGTAAACTTCATGTTGCCTCATTGTCTTTGGAACTTCAGATCTGTGTGAATTTGCTATACATATACCTATTAAATTGGCTTTTCTCCTATTAATCTGCCTCATGTCAATTTGATTCTAAATCTAGCTAGAAGGACCACAGGGCAGAGAAAGATCTTCCTCCCCAATACCTGCTTTTAAATTCATCTTCTCATTTGAGTCTCACAAAAGTTCTGTTAGGTAGAACTTATCATTTTGAAGATGGGAAACTGAAGCTTAGGATGTACTGACTTCCAAAACTCACATGACTAATGGTAAAACTGAGATTCAAACTCAACTCTTAATGGCTTCAACATACAACCTTTCCTCAGGAGTTCTAAGATTTTTCAAGACCTTTTTGAATAACCATCTGAACAAATGCTGTTTAAATGCCAAGTTGGGAATGAGTCCTCTTTTTAGTACTTCTCTTTTGATTTTAGCATTTATTTGTTTTTGCTGTTAGTTTTGCTTTAAGGCAGTAACAGTAGGAATTTTGATAATTGTATTACTTCATTCAGTATGTATTGGGCATCTATTCTCAATGAGGCACTCTCCTAAACATAGGAGATAAAGGGTGCAAAATCCCTCACATGCCAGTTGCTTGCAATCCAGCAGAAGATATATCCACAAAACAAACAGTAGAGCTCTACAAGCCTGATGAAGAAAGGGAGAGATGATGAACAAGGTCAACTCCTAACTTCACTCTTTGCTTCCAGACCTATGTTTTCTGTCTATTATGTTCATTGCATCATATAGGGAAGGTTTCAGAAAAAAAGTAGCAATCTCTCCTTCTTATTTTCTTTCCTTACACAAGTGTTTGGTAAATACTATTTATCAGGAACTATTCTAAATGCTGGAGATTCAAAAATGAATAATGCATAGTTTTGGGGTTTAAATTGCTTACACTCTAAAGGAGGAGACCAATGTACATATAAATAGTGGCAATGATAAAGTTTCTAAGGAGTTGCAAAGAAAGGGTCCTTTACCCTGCTTGAGTGCCAAGGAAAACTGAGATATAAAAAAGAATATTAGTTCATCAGGTTGAAGCAGGAGAGTGAGATTCTTATCTCAAGGAGTTGAAGAATGAATCTTGTGGACAAAGGAGAGTAAGCAAAGTGATAGAGTTTGATTAAGCAAGGATACAGGAAAAGCTCTCAGGAGTGAGAGGCATCCTGACCAGGTTGCCAATGAGGGCTTTCATCTCTGGTCTTTTATTAGGAATTTATCAGGAAACTTGCTGGTGGTTAGGTCAGTGGTCTGGAACTAGACATGATGCTTATACATTGTGCTAGAGTTTTTGTTTCTGTGACATCTATGATCTATAGATATGTATTGCTGGGTCTGGTTAATCTTTATAGTGAACTTTTCCTCTGAGGCCTGGACAATTTTTGTGGCTATTTTTATTTTGTGTGTTCACAATGTAATTATTAGAAAAACATTTTAACCCTAGAAATTGGAATAGGGTGGTCTAAATTTTCCTGATTTCTGTCTTTGTTCTGTCTCAGTGTCTACATACCTGAAATACCTGCAGAGCCTAGTGAGGGGCCTCCTATCTCTCTGCCTATACCTTAATCCTTTTCCTACTTAAGGTGATTAAATATGGGAAGATAAGACCTGTGTATAAGTGAAGCACATTCTGGATATTTTTAAGTGTTTGTTGAACTCATTCACTTATTATCAAAATTAGAAAGAGAAGTATTAATAGACACCCTACTAAATCACTTGGGGCTCAGCATGGTTTTTTTTGGCTTCATTATGAACAGCATTGTTACTTCCTCTTGATGATCCAGATCAATAAATCCCGCCAGAGTGTTTCCTCTTTTCTTTGGCATCAGGTGCCAAGAGGCATTGAATGGCCTCTGTAACTTACATTTTATTGAGATTATAGATGGATTACCTCTTGGAAGGACTCCTGATGTAGGAACTAAAAGCTCTAGGAACTAAGGTTGTAGAATGAGAAGCATGACTCCTTTAAGTGGGTCACTGGGTGAAATGATGAACAAGGTCAACTCCTAACTTCACTCTTTGCTTCCAGACCTATGTTTTCTGTCTATTATGTTCATTGCATCATTTAGTGGTTCTTGATTCAGGATGGAAACCATATCCTGAAGTTTGGTGTCTCATCCCTGCAAGATGACATCTCCAAGGTAGCACTTCAACAGTATATTCAAAATGCTATCCCAGTGCTCCATTAGACTGGCAACCACAGGGAGGTGCAATATGCGGTTGGACAACTGGATCCTGTGTTCATGTGCCTATTGTCACATGTCCTTTGCTACAGAGTGGCTCTTGGTTTGAGATGATGTTATGCTCAGTGATGTCCTATTGGATATTATGCAACTTTACTGAGGCTTTGTGGGTAGGAAAGGCAAACCTGTATCTAAAATTTGTGGCAATTCTGCTCAGGGTAAATCACTGCCCTTTCCAGGATCAAAAGGGTACAATGTAGTCAACTTGTCAATTGGTTGTTTGGTCTCCTTGATGGACAGTTTATCTGGAATTGTCCCAAGTTTAACACTGATCACCTGGATCACCCCTCAGTCTTGGGCAAACTGAGGTTGTTGTTCATCCTACATGGTACTTTATCAGTGGCTCTGTTTCTGTCTTTGTCAATAGTTTGGAATTGGGCAACAGTGGTAGCTAGATCAGCTTTTGTAAGAAGGAGCTCATGCTGTTGGGCCCATGCATGTTTTATTTTTGCCATAATGGCTTGTCTATTCAAAGCCTGGTATACTACTGTTGGAGTAGCTGATGTCAGAGCTGTCTGAAATCAGTGGCTAAGTGATCATGTCATTATTGTTTGTTCAGTCTTCTTATATTTTGGATGGTGTCATAGGTATCAACATGCAATACAAAGACTGTACTTTATTCTTACATCCATAATCATGCTTTATGCTTATGCCCATAAGTCTCTCAGATGCCTTTACACTGACCTTTTTTTTTTTAATCATTTCTGGTCTTTTTCTTCCCCCCAGGTCTCAACCAACAAGCTGAGGTATTTGCCAGTGCCAGTGATTCTAAGTATATGCATTTCCAGATGCCCACACTTAAAGTTCCATTCCCTTTAATGATATTTCTTTCTCTGTATCAATTATTTATTTCTGTATATCAAATATGTGCTGGTGGGTTTGAACCTCATTTGGGTTGGGTAAATCAGTAGCTGGGGAATTCAAAAAACTGTTGAATGCAGAGCAGGAGGGGACTGAGGACAAGTTGGGACCCAACATTTCCTTTACTTAGGTATTCAAAAGACTGTAAAAACAATCTGCCATTCATTTCTTTTTTTTTTTTTTTTAAAGATTTTATTTATTTATTTGACAGAGAGGAGAGAGATCACAAGTAGGTAGAGAGGCAAGCAGAGAGAGGGAGAACCAGGGTCCCTGCTGAGCAGAGAGCCAGATGCGGGGCTCGATCCCCGGACTCTGAGATCATGACTTGAGCTGAAGGCAGAGGCTTTAACCCACTGAGCCACCCAGGCGCCTCTGCCATTCATTTTTCTATATTGTGTCTCTTCACAGTTGTCACATTGACATGTGAATGTGAACATTTCTTTCTAGATTTACCATTAACTCACTTTTCGTTTGTTCCCTAAACATAATGCCATTCTCTTGTTCAGTCTCTTCAATACAGACTTTCTCCATCTTTCCTTTGCTTCTTTTTCTCAATATATTCATTTCTTCTGTCTCAGACCTTGTACTCTGAACTTTTTGGACAGCTTCCGTTCCTCAATTTTGTCATTATTTTTCAACTAAATCCTTACCTCAACCATAGCCAATTCTATTATGTCCCTGTTTTCTATAAATTAGATGCTAATCAGCAAAGAAATTGACTCTACCATCAACTGAGCTGCTTTATGGAGATCCCATTTCTTTTAAAATAGGATTAATTCTGATTGGGGAGTATAAACCCTACTCAATATCATAAAAAATGTTTTGGTACAAGAAGGATATTCATTTCTTAAGTAGCACAATGCATAACCACTGGCTTCAAGAATGGATAAATCTTCTGAGAAAATTACAGGTTATAATTATTAAAAATTAATAAGCTGCCATGTCAGGGGCTGATATCCCAAAGAATAACTCCTTGGAAGGCAATGATACATGTTTGTACTGCATGTACAGCTTCAAAGACTTGTGAAGTCATAGGTGAGGCTAGGTGTTACAGGTATGTCAGAAAAGGAGTGGAATATAAAGGAATTCTCTGTTTTGATATATCTCTTGTGAATTTTCAAAAATCTGTATTCTATGATGCAAGACACAGAATGATGCATTTCTGATATACATATTTCACATTATGAATATATAATGTGAATTTATATAATGTACTTCTCTGCTACCAAGCTTAATGTATTTATTAATGGTGGAAATCTATGGTATTGTTTCAACAAAGCAGTCAGATTTGTGTAGTATTTTATACTCATCATGTAGTATTTGAATATATATGACAATATTAAGTGATTAAGCTACAAAATTTGTTTTACATCAAAAAATTATATACAGAGTATGTATTTGAAAGTATAAATAGTAAAGGACCCAGAGGTATCAATTACATCCAAAAGAGTAGAGCAGTGCCAAAACAAATACAAATTTCCCCATGACAAGTAATTTTATCCCCGTTTTAAAATTAAATCACTTTGGTGAACTTAGACACATATAGTCTTTGGACTAAAATTCATTACTTTTCTCACTTCACACTTTTACATTTGTGTTTTCTGAATGGGCATAGATCCCTTAAAAATCTACAAAGAAAGAATTTGTTGCTTATTTGGGGGAATGTATTTTTTTGGGGGGGGAATTTGTTTTTAAATGCTATCATTTTAGCGGAAGCAGAAAATTTTGTTAGAAATCAGAAACTCAATTGTTTTTCAGTCAGTCTTTGTTCAAAATGAGAAGAAACTTTGAAGTAAATTTTATAGTTTGTTTTCAGTGAGCCTTATTCATGCAGAAAACTACTGAAAAATATCAAAAGATCTTATTAGAACAATAGAACACTGCTTTTGTTAGAGTTTGCAGTGCAGGTGTGGCAGAAGAGCTAATGGTCAAATAATTTTTATGTGGAAAGGTAAAGAGAGCCATCATATACCAAATATTTTTAGAATTCTTAATATATGATACAAATCATGTTGAATTAGTCATTGTGATTTTATAAAGCCATAGTTACTTTTTAAAATGGGACTGAAAAAAATCAGAAAGGTCATAAATTAATTGTATTGATTTTTTTTTTTTACAATACTAACCAACACCTACTATAACATCCTTAAAAATGCAAATTTTATTAATTTTGTTGTCAGAAATATTTTAGAAAAAATGCAAATAACCTCTAAAAAATTAAACAAAACAAGTGTATTTTCTTGACTGTGATATATCTCACATATATACACACTTGATGTAGAAAATTCCATAAAACTTTAGCATAATTCTAATTATTAATAATATCAGGAGTATTTGACGAGAAGCAAACTGTTATTAACATTCACCACACCAAAATATTGACCACAGTTCAGACAAACCAATTTATCATCATCTTTTAAATATCTTTCTATAACCAATTTATTGTATTAAAAACTACCATGTCATCCCTTCCCATTGTATTGCTTATATTACTTTTCTTTCCTTTCCTTACCAGTAATAGAGAGCCACTGTTCTGCTCATTTTCTGATTTTTTCTATTATACTGGTCTGTCAATATATCTGGTTCTGTTGGCACCAATGAGAGTTCATGTGTAGTTGCATTGCTTTTGTAGCAAAGATTTTTCTGATAGCCCTAGATAGACTTCTTCAAAATGACTTTTAAACGTAAAACAAAATATTTATTTTTCTTATTGGGAGGATTCTGTTAATATATACAACATCTTCCAGTTGTCCTAATTGCCATTTTCAGTCTATATTGTACTTTGGACAATCCATAGATATTTATATTTTGCTTTTGTTTCACTGGTTTACAGTTGAAGTGAACATGTACAGGGTTAGCTGAGCATATTTATTTTCTCAGTATTTCCTGTGTAGCTCACAAAACTAAATTAGTATTGATGAAGATGAAACATTACCAGACTGGAATTATGTTTGTAAAAATTAGTGGTAAAATCTCAAAAAGAATTTCTTTCTCATGTTGCTTATGCAGAAAACACTTAATTTTTCATTTCAGCCTTTGCTAAACCTCAGTGATTTCATAATAGCTCCCATTCCCCAAAGAAAATAAATGGTAGCATTCAAGAGGGATTTCTTTCATATGCAAGAGTATTATCTAGTTTACACAAAGAGAAAGAGAAAGGATGAATTTGAAGAGGTAAAATACAGAAAAAAGGAAAATACAGAAAAGAGGTAAATACAGAAAATACAGAAAAAAAGGAGAAAAACAAATGGAATGCAGGAAAAAAAAATTGCACAACAATGCAAGGATGGAAATGATTCAACT
This sequence comes from Procyon lotor, assembly GCA_028646535.1. Lineage (NCBI taxonomy): Eukaryota > Metazoa > Chordata > Mammalia > Carnivora > Procyonidae > Procyon > Procyon lotor. The sequence goes on from CM053604.1 coordinate 41,729,322, forward strand.
ATAAGCCACTTCATGGATTTCAATCCATGCCATATTCAAACTGTATGCCTTTATACCATGAATCCACAAATGCTCTAAATCTTGAATCTGAATTACAGACTTTGTTTTTAACATCAAAGACATAAACTGTCCTATCACCCTCTGGAAGATACTAGTGTATTTTGGCTCTGAAAAATAATGACTAGACTATTTGTGGGTCACTAATTTGACCCAGTCTGTCCTATTTATTTGGTGTTATTTTTAAATGGCTTTGATTATAATTAAATATCTCTAGTGAGGTGATTTTGCTACTTATCAATTGCCTGATCTTTCTCTATAAGTTCAGAAGTAAAGAGGAAACTACCCTTTGAGAACCATTCTGAGACATTGTGAGTCAGGGCGTTCAACCTGGGGCAAGGTATCTGAAAACATTTATTGCCAAATAAAGGATTCTATGGTTCTTGCATATCACTAAATTTGTCAAAAGATTAATGTTTGATGATCTATGTTAACATATTTTATTCCTTGAATTAAGTTGTACTTACCTAGGCTTTATTAAATTGTAAAGACACTTTATAAAGTGTTAAGTAATAACTTTTTACCTGATATCAAAGCAAAAAAAAAAATCCTGAATTTCAGGAAGATTGATACCATGATATATTTTTTAAATATTGGGAAGTTATGAAAATGAATACTTGACTGTAGCTATTATATTTTGATTTTTGGTGCACTTTTCCTTTGGGGCTCGAGGCCAACTAATCCTTTTTGGCTGATATCATAGGGTAAGGAAATCAATCCAAAAAATAAGCTGTCACATTATCTATAATAATGAGCCAAAATACACAGAAAGAAAATACACAAAATACACAAAAGGTAACTTTTATTCTTTGATCCAAAATTCCATTCCATATATGGGTAATGCCAGTAGTTTAAATAGGTCATCCAAAATGGATGTGCAACTATCAGATTTATTCATACTGTTTTCAACTAAAACAATAGGAGATACTAGCTGTGTGGTCCAGAAACTCAAGTGTTCATAGGCCTAATTTAAGCCCTTTATTCAAAACACAAGTTCTTTTCCTATTGAAGATGAACCAGGATGTACTAATCTTTGGGGAAGTGGTTAGAGGTGTCCAGGAAATGGTGATCTCCTCAGTTCACAGCGAAGTTGTACAAGGCCTGGGGAGCTAGTGAGCATGTTATTTATCTAATTATCCACCTTGTCCATTTAGCCCAGTGTGCACGCAAACATTTTCTACATAGAAACTGCCATGACATTTAAAAAGAAAAGTCTCAAGATTATTTTCTCTTAGACAGACCTTCTTTTAAGGTGAAACTAGCTAGGCACATCTTTCACTAGAGTAATATTCACTTAATGTGTACATAAAATTTTTCATTATAATTCCCATAAGATTGGGAAGGAGAAGAGTTTGTTCACCAAGGAGCCCTGGTTGTGCTGATTAGCATTATGGAAATCTTAATTCTTCTTTATACCAGACCTGGACTGGATTTCCCCGCCTTCTGCATTGTAAAGGAATGTAAAATGTAATATAAATCTTGTTTCCTTTCCTTGTTTCCTTCTTTTGCTTGTTTCTACACAAAAGTCACATTGATACTAATACTCTTTTAAATCTCCTAACCTATCCCACTTTTATCTGCTCACTAAAGTTGATGTCCTTCTTTTTTTCCAGTACAATACATTACCTGGTCACCAATACTGTTCACTCAATACTATACTATTTGTTTTTCTCCATGGATCAATAAGAATGGCTTTTTTTCTTCTTATCTCTGGCTAATGCAAGAGGCTTTTAAATAACAGAGTTGCATTTTGGAATTTTTGTCCTAATTTTTAAGGGAAAATAAATGTTGTAATTTGTTGGGTATGTGTAATATTGCAGGTATTTTTGGAATTATTTGTATTAGCTGTGAAAATTGACTACTTTTTGCTGGTTTTTTTTTATAAAACTCATATCAGGTACAATAAAGTCCAGCTAATAGACAAAAGTCCAAGGCTGGCTTTTTTCAATCTGAATTTCTCTACCCAAATAGCTCTTATTACATATAGCCATAAGTATAGTTTTCATAAAAATGAAAATGGACTCACATTGATTGATTGTTTATAGTCATGTTACCTGCCTGTTTTATGTAAGCTTCCATACTAAAAGCCTTGAAATTTTTCTTGGCCAGCCGTAAATACTTGGAATATCCCTTCTTCTCTTTGAAATATGAGAACCACCCTGCAAAGTTTCTATCAGAATCATTACTCAAACATCATTTTTGGCAGAAAACACTGAACTTAGTTTAATACTAGTGGAATAGTTCCAAACATGGGCTGAACATGACAGAGTAAAGGACTAGTTCAGTGTGATCAAAAAACACTGCAGGGATTCTGAAATGTTCTCAGAAATTCCAAATCTCTAGAATGGCCACATTCAGGTGAAGGTAGGAAGAAAACTAATGATATGTGCTGCTTGCATACTTGCTGAGGTGCTAATAGTTCACAGTTAAACTGGAAGAGAACCACTGAGGTCAGAAAACAGAGCATACCCACAAATTGTCATATTCTCAATATAAATATAGTTGTATGGGGCGCCTGGGTGACTCAGTGGGTTAAGCCTCTGCCTTCAGCTGAGGTCATGATCTCAGGGTCCTAGGATCGAGCCCCACATCAGGCTCTCTGCTCAGCAGGGAGCCTGCTTCCTCCTCTCTCTCTCTGCCAGCCTCTCTGCCTACTTGTGATCTCTCTCTGTCAAATAAATAAATAAAATCTTTAAAATAAATGAATAAATAAATAAATACAGCTATAATATATGTTTTTCAAAGCAATGTGAGTCTATATTGCTACAAGAAGTGTTAGATTTTACCCAAGGGAATTACCGTAAAGAAACAGGATTAAAGAAAAATATGTGTTGCTAGATACTCTCCAGATGTAATTTAAGAGTTTCAAATTCTTTAGGATCTGTATTTCTTCAAATATTCCACCTATGGATCTTGGTCTTTGATTAAGACTTTCAGGTTATTACAGAAAAGTAAAGAGTAAAAATGTTAGGATAGAGGTGAATATACAGCATATAAACCATGGATCTACAGTAGGCCATATGGAGCCAAAAGTAACTCATAAAGAACCATGATACATTGGGTCTTGAGAATTACCAGTAGAAATAGAAATTTCTACTAAGGAGAATATGATTGCACTGTATTATATTTGTTAATACTGATTTATAGTTTGTGTTCTTATGCTTCTCCTTCATAGCCTAGAGTAAGTTCATTGCCAATGCTTAAATTAAAGGCAGAAGTATGTGCAGACAAGGATAATTATGACCCAGCTCTGCCCTGTAGGGAAGCTAACTCTAATGGTTAGAATAGTGGTAAAAGTTAAGAAAAAAAAAATCAGAAAACATGACTACCTTTGTTGAGGGTCGAATGGTACTTACAGACTATCAGAGCTTCATGAATTCAGAGACGTTAGCAAAGCAGTTGTATTTGGAGAAGTCTAGGAAATGACAAGATTTGATTGGATCTTTTAAAGAATGAGAAAAAAAATCTCAAATAGAAGGTGGAGAGAGAATTGCAGGAGGTGGGGAATTTTCCAGGAACAATAGAGAGTTTGGGATTTGTGAATAGCTGAGTTTGGCTTAAGCAACTGATATCCAATGGCAAACAGCTGGTGAGAAGATGGGACAGGCAGGCTGAAGCCAGAAGGGGAAGTGTGGACCTCCCCCCAGGTGGTTGTTAGAAGAACACTTTCCTTACTCTGCCTCCCTCTCCTGCATTGCAGGCCTGAGAGAGAGAAGGTGGCAGCAGGTAGGGCTATGTGAAAATTTAGTATTGTTAGTGTTGTTTTATTTTTTAAATCATTTGGTGGGACTTACGGTCTATGGAGGAGGTTTATGTATGATTTCTCTTTTTTTAAAACTATATTGGTTTAAATTTTGCATAAGGTCTTTGTTTCCATGAAAATCTTCCCAAATGAACTGAAATATGCCATACACACACACCCTACAGTGTACACCCAGAAAAAATTGAAGCCCTATCCAATTTTTTATTGTCCTTCTGTGTGTAGGAAAGCAGTTCTTAAGCCTTCTTCAAAAGAAGGACTGGCTTTCTCTGTTCCTGAGAAACTAAGGTGTTTCCATGGTAACAACTTCTCAACTTTCCAGAACCCTCTCAATGGCCCTGGAGGTCTCAGAGGCACCACTGTGTGTTGGCATGTATTTTCTAACAACAACAAATCGCTTTGGTCTGTGGCCAGTAGGATTACACTGTTACAAAGTTTATTGATAAATGTTCTGAGATTGACTAGAATCTCCAACTTCAGAACCACTGATTATTTGCCAAACATGTAGACCCTCTGGCTAGACAGAATATAGCCTGAAAACACCATCACAGCATTCTCAGGTTTGCCCTGAAGGCAATGTGAAATCAGATGATATTACACTTTATTATGAGTTACTAGAGGTATGTTAGCAACAAGGGTGAACATCAGGATACCTTATTTTAAGAGATCAAGCAAATTGAATTTATCAAGCCATTGGAGTAGAAGTGACACAGGAAACTCAGAGGCAAGGTAAAGTAAAAGAAGAATGAGGAGAGGGTAGTGTCATGGAAATCTAGAAGTAGAGAAAATTGAACAAGAAGGAAATGACCAATGACACAAGAAAAAGATAAGTCTCTCTCTCTCTCTCTCTCTCTCTCACACACACACACACACACACACCTATTGAATTCAACAGTAAGGATATTATTGTTAACTCTTTTCCAAAGAAATACTCTTTTATTATAATACTCTTTTCCAAAGCAGTATTAGTGAAATGTTAGGGGAGCAAAGACAGTGAACTGGTAGAGAAATGAATGTGATGGGAGAAAAAAAGACCCAGTAGTCTTTCAAGGTACTTGGCAGGGGGGAAAAAATGTTATAAAGCTATATGGTAAATAGTCAACATAATTTTCTTTTTTTCTGTTCTTCACGGTAGGATAATATTGTGTATATTTAAAAGCTGAAAACAAACGCAATTAGAGGAGAGAGACTGAATACACAGAGTAATGAGGGGCTAACTGATAAAGTACTTGAAGATATAGGAAGAAAAGTGGAGGAATTGTCATTGAGAAGAAACAGGGTATCTAAAAAGGTACCTATCTTCTTCCAAGAGTTGAGGTAAGATGATAAAGGTAGGGTCAGGAAAAAAGAAGACAGATAAAGGAAAAGGAGTTAAAATTTATTTTAATATTAAAAATGATAGCATATGCTTTGGTCTAATGATCATTTTCCAGGTTAGAATATATTTGATGTATCAGTAGGATCATACTTGTAAATCATGATCATTGTAGAACTTACCTGATGTTATTATTTTCCCCGGTGAAGTAGATTAAACCTTCTGCTTAGTAGTGAGGAAAATCTTTCCTTTATATGACACAAGGCAAAATTCCTTACACGACTGGGTTAATCTGAGCCCAGAGAGATGGTAGGGGATTCAATGAAATAGGCATTTTAGTCCACTGTATGACTTAGAATCTTGCTTTGATTAAGGTAGAAACCATTGAATAAGGTATAGAATTGCACATTTAATATATCTTAAATTGTTGCTCTATATGTGGTAAAGAAGAGTCTGTGTATATATAAAAAAAGGATAGCCTTAATAGGGGTAAAGATGAAGAAGAGAAAACAAATCTATAGTGATAATTCAGTGAAAGACGAGGTTAGACTAGACTAGGAGAGTAGTTGTACAAGAGATGTAAGAAGTGCTTCGATTAGATGCATAGTCAAAGGTAAGATAGATGATAATATTGATGTAAGTGGAATGTAGAGAAGCAGAGACATCAAGATTTACTCTGAGATTTTACCTCCAGTTATTAGAAATCATTTACAAAAGAGTTTGGGGTAGAGTCATAGAAATTTGGTTTGGGGCACAGTGAATATGAAGGCTCTAATAGGCATTTAAATGGGGATGTCAAATAGCAAGTATGGGACCTGAGTTTATCAGGAAAATCTAGCTTGAATATATAAACATAGGTCAAGTCAACAGATTGATGTTATTTAAGGTTATGCAGTCGGACAAGATAACCAAAGAAGTGAATACAGATGCAGATATGGAATTTGAGAGTTTGCAAACTTTCCATTCTAATTTATTTATTTTTTCCAAAGAACTATGCACAAAATTAATCACCAGAAGGTATAATTATGGAGGAGATGTGGGATGTTCACAGAAAAAGCAAGATCTACTATTTCATATAATAGTATATTTTTTTCAATTTCAATAAGATGTCATCCATTAGCCCTCTCCTTTCTTCATTTCCATTCTTACCCCATAGCATGTGTTCTAATTATTTAATGGAAAGTACTCTCAACTATCCAGGCCCTTTATTCTTCACTCACATGTGCCTGATAGGAAACACACATTGGTTCAACAAAAGGATCTCTTTGATTTCATATATATATATTATATGTATTTTTTAAAGCTTTTATTTATTTATCTGACAGAGAGAGAGAGAGATCACAAGTAGGCAGAGAGGCAGGCAGAGACAGAGGGGGAAGCAGGCTCCTCGCTGAGCAGAGAGCCCGATGTGGGGCTCGATCCCAGGACCCTGAGATCATGACCTGAGCTGAAGGCAGAGGCTTTAACCCACTGAGGTACCCAGGTGCCCCAGATCTCTTTGATTTCTGATTGTATTCATGCTGCTGAATGTAATAAGAGAACATCATTGGGTAAAGTTACAAAGTTTTATGTTAAATATATGGGCATAAACTCAGTTGGTAATTTGACACTTATTAGGTACATAACTCTTTTTACCTGGAATATTTGACTCTTTATCTCCTAACTATAATTTTTCTCTGTTCTTAATTTATGCATGCCTCCCTTTCTTCTCTCTTCTGAAATAATGACTTCATCTCACACTTCACTAAGAAAATCAAAATCATCAAATGAGACTCATTCATCTTTCCATCACCAAATTTATAAATCAACCTGTAAATGCAAACATATTTTCTTTCTTCATTTTTACTAAAAGGGTGAAAGTGTCTCACTTCTTCCAAGTCCAATTCTTCCACATGTGTAATCAATCTCATTCTTTCTTGTTTTTGTAAAATATATCTCTTCTATTTCCATCTATCTGCTATATCATAACTCTATTCATTTCCATCAGCATATGCCTTCTTTTTGCAAAATAAAACTTTTAATGCTTCTTGCATTTAAATTTGCATTCAATTTATTAGATCAAAATTTAATATTCTAGGTTTTCTTAAAGTTTCAAAGATGGTGAAAAATAAATAAAACACTTGCAATGTTCTCAGTGATTCCAAATTTATCGTTATGTCTACAAATTATTCTAACATAAATTATCAATATCATTCATTTATTCAATTCTTTTTTTGTTGTTTGTTTCCTTACCAGTATTGCAACTATACTTCCTACTCAAGAAAAGCTTCACTTACTTAACCAAGGAAATGAAGGCAGTCATTCTGGTTATAGATACTCAGTTCTTGCCCAGAAATTGGTTGTATCCCTAAGGTGGTTGAAACTCAACCTGACACTGGTTGGATTGTATCCCTTCTTATTTTAAGTTTTGACAGTTACTTCAATGACACTTTCCAGATTCTACTTACTAGCAATGACTTTCCATGTGAGTAAAATCTAAATTTTAGTTTTGAAACTCAAGATCTCTGAGTCAGCAGAATTTAAGTCCCCTTTCCTCTCTCTTTCTCTCAATGTGGAGCCATCCTTTGTATTATATTTTTTAAAAAAACTTTTCTGTCCCTTGCTTGGCTCTCCTGAACAATTTGATTTGGTGTATCTAAGAGAGAACAATAAAATCTTTAATTTTATAATTCTTTTATCTCCTATTCTATACTATAAATATGGTCTAGTTTATTCTCTTTTAATAGTGTCTTCTAATTATTCTAAATATACTTCTTCATTTCTCTTCCTTTCACACATTCTTGGTAGTACTCTTGTATAACTAATATCTACTTTTTCTCCTAAGTTAAGGAAGAACAAAATTCCTACTTCATATCTACAGGAGACTATATTGTAAGGGTAAGTTTTATTATACTTCTGGTCCTTCTTATTCAATCAGCTATGTAAGATGGATGAAGGATCTATGTCAGTGATGTTGGGTGAAGGAATGAAGCATGCATGGATGTTTATTGAATTAGTTAGGGTATGAGTTAAGTTTCTGTAAAGAAAAAAATGGTGCAAAGATTCTTTGAATCTAACAGAAGTTATTTCTCTGTCATTTTTTGGCCCAGAGGTTGACAGAAGTTTCAAGGGTATTAGGTATGCTAGATGAGCAGGCATTTATTATCTTCAACACCTGACTTCCATTTCTTGATTTAAAGTGGCTGTTCCAGTTGTCACCATTTCCCAGCAAGCATAAAGGAGGAAAGAGGAAATGACATAGAGGTCAATAAGCTTTTTTCTCAAAATGTTACGTGTGTGTCACACATATCTCTTTTACTCTCAATTTAATTGAGACTGTGGCCACTTAGTGACAAGGAAAACTGATAAGTATACTTTTTATCTGTGCTATCATGGTTCAAAATCAAAGGCAGGAGAAGGTTGTTAACGAATGAATGGATAGCAAGTGGTGATTAGCAGTTTCTTTTTCTCATCATTTCTCTCACACAAGGTCCTATTCTATGCAAAGTCCACCATATCTGGATAATATGCAGTGCTCTCCATTGAGTCTTGATGTTACTATTCAAAGTCTGGTGACGCATACATTAATAGATGATTTACTTCCATCACTTTCTAGTCCTGTCGTACACACATGTGCATGTACAATGGGAACAGAGTATTGACAATAAAAACACTTTTCTTGCCATGTGGAATTGGAACGAACATATAGCACATAATCATTAATGTATAATAATGATGGACTCCAGCTGGGCAGAAGTTATGAAGACTTACTCAGTTAGTGGTAGAAAAACTTCCTTGGTTAGACCTTGGTTCTTGTCTGATTTGTTCATTGTCCTTGGCTTTCAGCTTGCCTTCCAGAAGATTTTCATGTTCATTATGTAGTTATTTTTAATCATGAACACTTTTATTTACTTACATTGTTAAGTCCATTCTTCCTTTCTCAGATTAACTGAAACTATATAAGAGAAAAAAAAAGTCTCGGCTGTGAAAGAAACACCATGATATGATTTATCATATTGAGCTGAGAAATCTTGGAGAGATGGATTATGAAAAGGATATGGAAAACAATTTTATCTCCTTTGTGTAGAGTTATATAGAAAAAAACTAGCATTTCCAATACCATTAGGTACCCAAACACTAAAATGTCTATTCAAATTGCAAGCTACAGAACCAAAAAAAACCTCCTCAGGAAAACTGTGTTCCATTCAATCTCTGCTTATGATCTGGCTAATTCTTCCCTGTCTGCATTTATTTCATTCAAGATCTTGCTAAAAGCAACAAGATGAAGTCATACAAAGTGCAGCACACTTACCTTTTCAGAACCACATACAGGCTTGGAAAGCACGTGGTTTGCCTCCCATACTACTGCAGCTGATTGACCAAATATTCTGTTATGACATAGTAAGTGTTGAGAGCTTTTAAAACCAAGATTTTTATGTGTTTGAAGCTCATGGCTTACCTGAGAAGTCAATACTTCAGTTGAGATTTTTATTATGATAGCATGATATTACTAAATTCTAAATTATATATTAATTATAGTGTAATATGTTACTAAAATAGTATGCATAGTTTCCATATTTGATGTGCTATTTGTTTCCATCTCTAAGAACCCAGACAGAGAGTAAAAGAAAATAGGTGATAAAATATTTTCTTTTTAAGGATGTGACCTGGAATTTGTTCCTATCACTTTATCTTTCCCTTAATCTGAACCATAGCATGAAAATGAAAGGCTGGGCAATTTGGTTCCTAGCTAGGAATCCATTTGCTTTGACAAAATTCAGTGGCAAGGAGGTATAGTTCTAAAGTTATGAAGGGAAATGTGATACTGAGAGACAATGGATAGTCTCTGTCAAATGTACCTGGTCAGTGAAGGCATTCTTCTTTTGTTCATTCTCTTTATGTGGAAAATATGCTGGGATTGAGGTCCAGGATCTTTTTAAAACTCCTGAAAGCCAATTTCTGTATATACTGACATTAAGGGATTGAAGTGTCTGAATCTGAGGCAGCCTTTTTTTTTTTTTTTCCTTGCACATAGATGGATAATTGGAGTCTATTCTGCAGACCGAATCTTCCCTGTGGACATACCCCAAGCAATTTCCAGTTCAGCTTTACTAGTTATGGATTTGTTGCTATGATTGCAGTATCTCTTACTCCTATATGTACTTATAATTTTATTCTGAATTTGATAGTAATTTGATAGGGAAGAGAAGTAAGTGTAATTTATCAGTTCTCTCAAACTTCAAAATCTCCTATTCATTTTTTTTGAATAGCTTTCTGACCTGCCAGTATCTACCCTGGTCTACTGAAATTTTTCATATCTAGTTCTCCAATCGTCTGCATGTTGTCACATTCATAGACATTTTTTAGGCCTTATTTTTACTCAACTTCAGTGGTTCTTGACTCTAGCTAGCTCTTTGTCTTTTATTTAACAATTCTCATTTGTTTACATGATTTCATATTTCTCTGATACTCGTATTATCTCACTAGTTGATTTCTTCTCTTTTTTGACTTTTCTTTGTTTAATCAAACTCTAATTATTATATTCTAATAGACTTGGTCCTGAAATTTGTTTTTGCATTCCTTCTGTGGTTGTATTGCTGTTTTTATACAATTTAATACAATTATTTTATTGTATTATTGTTCATAAATATTTATTCTGCCTTCTCCTTTACTACTAACCTCTCAGTGGATGATTATAACTTTTGATCTATTGGTTAAGCGACTTATTTTGGCCAACTTTACATGAGCAGACCTACTGTATGCCATAGCTGAGCAGGAACTATAAATAAAATGTTATGCTTTGGCTTTGTTTCTCTTGCTTTTCCCCTGCACTACGAGAAAGGTCATGTCCTAGACTGCCACTGTTCCTTCACCATGGCATATAGAATTAAAGGAAAAATGTAGAAGATACAAATCTGCTCCACAGATTATAACAGAGGCACAGCCATCCTGCATAATCCATGTAAAGGGAGTGAGAAGTAACCTATACTATTGTTGGCCATTGAGGATTTTGGCATTGTTTAATTATACAACATAGTCTATCAAAAGCTGACTAATATAAAAATTTTCATCTATATTCTTTAGGTCAAAAAAACTCATTTGCACTGAGGGAAAAATAATAAAACAATCAAGTATGATAATTTGGAACATAAGATACTGTGTCCAATGAAAGTGTGATTTGACCTATGAGGCTGGAAAAATATATGTTAATGTGAGGACAAGTTATTAAGTTGTATTGAATAAAATACTACCAGGTAAAAGCAAGAGATGAACTCAGGAAGAAAAAATCAAAACAAAACAAAATAAAACACCCCACTTATTTTCAAGAAAAGATGAAAAGAAAATTAAAGTTTTGAATGTCCTATATTTATAGAGCTAGGAAATATAATGGGTTCTCTTTTCTAAGCAGAAGAAATAAAACTAAAAAATATTTTGAGATCCAAAACCTCATTAAGATGCCTCCTTAGATCAAAGATCAAATCATGGGCATAGCCATTCAGACACATGCTCATGAAAAATACAAATCATAAGCATGGTTTAATCTTTCATAAACTCTCTGAATAGATAATTTCTTTGTTACTACATAGTATCTGGTAAATCTTTTTAGTTGAATAAAATAGTTCAGAATACAGTTAAAAGTATGAGCCAATGAAACGAAGATATATTGGGAATATCTATAATTAACCTAAAGAGAAAAAACATATCTCAAAAATAATTGTATGGCTATTAGGATATTGAGCTGACTGATATCAAATAGGTTTAAGAAATATAACCCTATTTTTAAGAGATTTTGTACTTTTTTAAACATGTGTATTGATTTATTTTTTTCCTATTTTTTAATTGTGTTATATTAGTCACCAAACAGTACATCATTAGTTTTGTATATAGTTTTCCATGATTCACTGTTTGAGTAAGAGGGCAGAGTGTGTTAATAGATTATTGATCACAAATATTCACCTCTCCTTCCTCTCCTTAGCCTTGCCATTGGAGAAGCATATTTCCTCATTCCACTTTTTTTTTTCGAACTTGCCATGAGACTTAATTTGGCCAAATGAAATGAGTAGCCGTGCTATTTGGCAGACTGAAACATTAAATGCGTTGCATGGAATAGCCTGCCTCTTGATTGTGTTTCTGCCATAAGAAAAACATGACAGGTATAGGGTTGTTCCTTCAAACTGGGTCTCAGAATGAGAAGACACGTAGAACAGAGATTCAGGAAACTCAGAGTCCATATATGTAATACAAGAAAGAAATCAACCTCTGTTATAAGTTTCTGTGATTTGGGAATTTTATGTTTTATAGCATGAACCTCATGACATTTAGCTGCCAAGCATGTTTCATATATTTAGAGAGTTGCTTACTAGTTGAATTCCTCTGGTTCAAGGTAAAAGCCAGGTATTCACTTTCATAGATGTCTTTCCAACAAGGACACATACTTGTAAACTAGCACATGTTAAACAAACTAAGTGCAGCTATAGCAAACTTCAATTCAAAAGAGATCATTGTGAGGAAACAGGGGTCACATGGAGTTCATGTTTAGTTGAGGATGATAGTGTGGCTTTAAGGAACAGTGGTGAAACAATCAGGTACCCAAAGCCCAGGATCGCTGATGCCAAGAGAGGTTTCTGATCCCAAAAGCAGTGACAGAAATTCTTCACTAGTGTAGTCCTACAGTGTAGATTGGACATAGCACCTCTGTGTGTGGTATGCTTTTTGTAGTGGTACTGCTTTAATTGGAGTATAGCTTCTTTTTTTTTTTTTTTTTAAGATTTTATTTATTTGACAGGGAGAGACACAGTGAGAGAGGGAACACAACACTTCAAATGACACATTGAGTCAAACAAGTCCTATGGCCAAGGGGAGTAGGAGAGAGAGAAGCAGGCTTCTCTCCCTGAGAAGTAGGGAACCCAATGCAGGCTGCATCCCAGGACCCTGGGATCATGACCTGAGCTGAAGTCAGATGTTTAATGACTGAGCCACCCAGGTGCCCCTAATTAGAGTATGTTTTAAGTTGCTTTCTTTTTCTTTCCTTCTTTATTGCCCTTCCTCCCTTTCCTCCTTCCTTCCCTCCCTTTGCATGATATATGAATCAATTACACTATTTCCTATGTCATGTTAAACCCTATATGTTAGTTTTTCCATGATCTAGACACACTGAGCTTCTGACAGATTCTAGAACACTGTGGTTTTACAAGCTCAAAGCCTTTGCCCATGATATACTATTTGTGCATCTTCTCATAGCTCTTTTTGAGTCTTCTCTACATATTCTTCTTTTTAAATTTTAATGCAAAAAAAGGCTTCAATAAGTTTCTACTCTGATTAATGTATAAGAATCCTGTCTCCATCTCTTCTTCATCAACCCAATGTGTAATTCTCTCAGAGCATTGTTTCTATTTAGCTCTTCCATAAAACCAAAACTATAATTATTTTATTGGTTTATTTTCTCATTTGTTGACTAAAATATAAGTTTTTTGACAGCAGAGATCATTCATATTTTGGTCACTGTTTTATCTCTGGATGCCATATAATGCAACTTTTTGAATGAGTAAGTGAATAAATGGATGAGTGGCTAGGAGTTAGGGGATTTGAGAAATGTGATGAAGATTTGAAAAGGTTACTTCAAGGAAAGGCAGAGGAAAATGGATGAGGATTTCCAAACACTATTTAAAGTCCAGTTCTGAGGCGCCTGGGTGGCTCAGTGGTTTAAGGCCTCTGCCTTCGGCTCAGGTCATGATCTCAGGGTCCTGGGATGGAGCCCCACATCTGGCTCTCTGCTCAGCAGGGAGCCTGCTTCCCCCCTCTCTCTGCCTGCCTCTCTGCCTATTTGTGATCTCTCTCTCTGTCAAATAAATAAATTAAATATTCAAAAAAAATAAAGTCCAGCTCTGGCTAGAGAATATTAATGTGTAAAACATCTATATTTTTATGATATTCTCTTTTCTCTAGTATAGCTTGGCAACAAAGGTGTTAGAGTCAAAAAAGAGGTTGGTTCTACATCCAGCATTAGAGATTTCTTTGTAATGAAGATGAGGTAAAAGGAAGGAATACAAGGGAATTGAGGGCATTTATGACCAAGGAGTTTAGATAATTTACAATACAATCTGGGCTGGGTAGAAAAATGAGTGTTACAAAAGGCTGTTGATAGATTGGAGAAAATGAGGAATCAAAAGAGATGAAGTCCAAATTTAGTACATGTAAGGACGTTAGAATAGCAGAAGATTGCAGTTATAATCAAAGTAGAATGTATTATATTTTAAATTTTCTGAGGCTGAAAAATGACAAGTGATGATAATTTCCAGAATGTTGCCATGTATATAAGGGTTGAAATGAAATAGATGTAAAATATCCAGAAGATCAAGGAAGGGAGAGGATGGATTTCAGATGACTCTATTTTTTTAAGACTGAAACCTGCCAAGATAACTCTTACTAATTTATTTTCTAAAACTTAACCTTTTTGCTACTGAATAATTTAATTCAATTCTGCTCAACAGAAATTTGTCAAGCATATAATCCAAGCTACAGTTAGTCTTCTATTATCTCTGTATGAACAACTATGGAGAAGCACCCCTTTCCCTGGGCAGAGAAAATCTTCAATCTGAGTACACAGTTTGGGAAATGGAGACTGTAAGTCTCACTGCTTTCTTAGGCCTTGTACTTTTGTGCTTGGCACATCTTGCACAAACATACACTTTGGCCCCAAATACACTCAATGAATGAAACTGTTGGAAAGGAAAGGAAAGTCGAGGAATGTAACATTACATTCCCTAATATGTACCAGACATTGTGCTAAGCATTTCAAACATGTTATATCTTTTGATTCTCACCACAAACACATATAGACAGAAGTTATTATCTCAAATGTTCCAAGTAAGGTAATTGAGTTTCAAGGGGATAAATAACCTGTCCAAGTTTAAACCGCTCTATTAAATGGTGGAACAATAATACGAGCCCTTTCAATTAGATTTTTTCTGTTCAGCAAATGAATGCCAAAAACAATACATGGCTAAAAATAATACTTTTTTTTTCATAATTCTGTGTATTATCTGGGCAGTTGTTCCAGTCTGGATTAGTTTGGTTAGGAAGAGACTGAATAATCTAGAAAGCGTCACTCCTATATTTGGAACAGGCATAGTGCCTGGGAAGATTTGGGACCTCCCTCCACATATTTTTCATCATCTAGGAAGTTTTTCCTGGCTTTTCACATAGTGCAGGGTTTTTAACATAAAAGATGGCAAGACTCCAGTACTCAAACACCCTTTAAAACTCTACATTACATTTTCAAATGACACATTGAGTAAAACAAGTCCTATGGGCAAACCCAATGGAGAACATTTCTCCACTTCTGGAAAAGAGAAGATGCAAAGTCACATTGCAAAGGGATATGCATATAGGGAATTTAGGGATTTATGGGTGTCTTGAAATCTATCATAAAATCCCAATTTCAAACTCATGCTCTCTCTACCACATATGTTGTTCACTGATCATTTTTAATTCTAAGATGAAGACAACATGGCCCAAACCTTTGTGAAGTTGTGTAAATAAAAGAAAACATTTATTTAGATCCTTCTACATAATTAGAACCATCTTAGGAACTTTTCATTATCTTATAATCATATTAGGGAGTAGTAATCTGGGGAATAATACTCCTCTTCAGGCAGTCATTATTAAAGAGTTTAAATCATGTTTTAGAAATTCAAATAAAGTACTACAGAATACAGCTATAAATGGCAATGGAGATAGCATAAGCCTGTAACTTAAATGAAAATTTCTGTCATGTTTTTGGATGATGAGCTTTTCCTCCCAAAGATTCTATTATGTAATAAAATATGGTTCATTTTAGGCTATAAAATATAGCCACCATTCTAACCACAAAAAATTCTGAGAAAAAATATACATGTATTCATATATAATACATAGCATTTGGTATATAGCATTGCCTTAAACAGATTGGATATATATGAATGGATTAGATATAATAATTTCAAAAATTCTTTCAGGATACCCTTTGTAAATCTGATAAATACAATCGGTTTAACTTAACTATCACTATCATTAGTGTTGTTTATACCAAGTCAAATCCTGAGTTAGATGCCTTCCCTGTATTTTTCTCATTTAATCCTAATAGTTACACAAAGTGGGTAATGTTATTACTCTCACTTTATGTATGGGAAAATCTCTGAGCAACAGGAACTTTATGTAACTTGTGCACAGTTCTA
Organism: Procyon lotor; assembly: GCA_028646535.1. Lineage (NCBI taxonomy): Eukaryota > Metazoa > Chordata > Mammalia > Carnivora > Procyonidae > Procyon > Procyon lotor. Next base: position 41,745,649 of record CM053604.1, read on the forward strand.
GCTAAATGGTACAGCTAGGGTTTAGCCTAGTAATCTTAATCCAGAATTTAAACATTTAACCAATTTATCCTTCTTCAGTTTACATCAACTATTTTTATGATTCATTCCTTAATATTCACATCAACCACACTAATACCCACTAAACATTTAAGATAGCCCAAGTTCTTTGCTGATATGCCATCATAGCCAAGAATGAAGATTACTAACTCTAAAAGATTACTGTTGCTCTTTTTACCCCATTTATAGAGGAAAATTCAGAAATACACTGTGGAGCAAGTCCCCTTCTTGTGAGGAATGTTTAAAAGCTAACTGGTGTATGAATTAGGTTCCAGTAATATAAGATGTGTTTGTGTGAGTCCCAGAAGGGGACAAATAAAGCAGGAGTTTCTTGGCTGTTTCAAACAAAGTTTTTGAAAGTATGCATATGTGTGACACAGGTATTCCTGCATCCATTCCTCTGTGTCCCCTGTTATGGATGCTCATTCAGATATATGATCTCACAAATGACAGCTTTCATTGTCAATTTCCTCTTCCGCATTGTGTTTGCAAAGAAGTATTGGTAGCGGTGGGGGACACAGCAGCTTCCTGCCTTTTGACTATCTTCAGAAGTTGAGTTAGAAGTAACAACTTCTATAGAAATGAAGTAACTGCAGTAAATGTACATGGAAAACAAAATTCCAAAGCAGCTGTGTAGAGTGATCTCATGGGTGGGAAAAAACTCTATACTATAAGCAAATATGTAGGCATTCATTTTCCAGAATATAGAAATGTATAATCACTCAGAATGTTGTTTAGAGAATTATTTTTTCTATTTGGTCATAGAGCATATTGCATATGGTTTTTTCAGATGTGTCCAAAATATATTATAATTTGAAATATTCCACAGTAATTGTGTGCTTGTTGCATCACACTTTAGAGCATAATCTGTTCTGTAATCTGCAGTTTACTTCTCTATTTTCATAATATTCAGATCTGATTGGAATGGCTCAGCTACTCTTGCCACCAGGGATCTATTTACAGTGGCCATTTTATCAGATTATATGTAGATTAGTGTTGGAGAGATTGTCCAATTTAATTTTACAAGTGATTAAACTGAGGTTGAGAGTTTAAGGGTCTGACCAGAACAGTTGAGTTCAATATTCTTTATACTACCCCCACACTGCTAAAGACAAGGACAAAATTACAGAAGGAATAAAGGAAATAGAAAATGAGATTAGAGAAGTAGCTCTTAATTGAGGATGTATTCCAGGATATTTATCAGGTAAATTTCTATATATATAGATATATATAGATATATATTTTATATATTTATTTTCATATAAACATATATATATAATCCCAGCACATTTCTGAATGACTGAATTTGAATCTCTGAAAGTAGAGATGTTTGGCAATGCAGATGCATAGGACCACTTAAGAACTATTGGGCTGGAGAAGAATACTGTGTGCTAAATATCAATTTGTAAAACTCACTCTTAAAATGTTCTGTTGAAACTCCATTCCTGGACCTCATCGTTACTGTTGGACACAGAATGTGACACCACTGACATGGTATTTTCTTAAAATCCTTCCCTCTCTTGGTTTTTCAGACTTTCTTGTCTTTCCCATTCTATTTCTTGCCTGTTTGAGTCTCCTGTTTGGACTCTCTTCTCTCTAATTACCCTATAAGTGTCAGTATCCTCCTCCACAATTAGCACACTGGTTCTCGACTGGGGACAATTTGGCAATGTCTGGACACATTGATCATTGTTATGCCTTGGGGTGCACTACCAGGATCTAGTGAGTAGAGACTAAAGGTGCTGCTAAATATCCTTACATCTCACAGAGCAGCCCCTACAACAAAGGATTATCTGGCCTAAAATGTCAATAGTGACAGCGTTGGGACACCTTGAATTAGAAGAATGTAATGTTTGAGTGCTTAGGACTATTTTTGCCTATGCAAAGTAAGTAAGAAAGGCAAGCATTTGTGTGTGAAGTGACCTTCAAATTTTTTTTTTCCTTTTAATTAATAGAGCAATAACTGTAAATGCTTTAGCCTCTGTAGAGCACATTTAAGGACAGGAATTGCTTCTCAGTCATCTTCATATCCACAGAACTTAGGGTAGTAAATACTAAAAAG
>CM053604.1:41748267-41763267 GCA_028646535.1 Procyon lotor
TGCATTTGAACAACTCAGGGGCTAGGCATCACACAGGGAAGATAAATTCCAGGAATAGTTTCACGCCCATACCCTTAGGCCTATCTTTTTCTGGCATGCCCCTACCTTGTACCCTTAGGCCTGTCTTGGAGGAACTTAAAACTGAACTCCACACTCTCTTCTTACAAAATGAAATCTAAACTCCTTAATTTAGACTTCCACATTCTGAACCCAACTTACTTTTTCACTCTTTATTTCTTTTTAATGCATCACACTTCATATCTCTTTTTAAGACACAATATGGCTCTCTGTTTCCTCATTAAGTCATGTGCCTTTATGGCAAATTCATTACTCATTATAGTCTATTTCTTCTTCTGGCTCAAAAAGCTAAGGTTAATAAGCAGGGTAATTATGTCCACTTGGTGGAACTAGGAGAGCCATCTTACTTTGTTACTTTTAAATACAGTGAGATAATAAATGAAATGTGTTGAGAACATGGCGTAGCACATGTAAATGCTCAATAAATGATACCTCTTTTTTGTATTATTATTCGCTTAGTTTCAATTTTCTCACCTCCAGCATTGGTGAACTGGCTTTATTAGAAACACAGCACATTCAAATTTTCCTACTTCTAGAGTGAACACAAATCTAAAAAAAAATACTGGGCTTTATAAGTGAATAAATTGCAAGAAAAATATCAAGTCAAATTACATGGTGAGTCCCAAGTCCAATTCCCCACGGCCAGAAGTGTCTGCTCCTATGGCCATTGCTTTAGCCTTTCCATTATCCTCATTATCATATACAAAAGTAAAACACAAAGAGCCATTGTGGTCAAGTAACATAATGTTAAAAGGACCCAGTTTGAGCTATAGCATTATCCTAGCTCTATTGAAAGTAAATGAGCTTATCGGCAAAGGGGGCCCATCAGAGAGAAATCAACATATTATCCAAAGAAAGGTGAGGAGTACTGAAGAGAAAACAAAAGATGCCTTCTACATATATCCATTAAAAAATAATCTCTTTGAAAGAATTCTAAAGTAACTGGATATGGTTGAAAAATCTAGGTTCCTTGATAATTACTCCCAATTCCATTATTTTAGGGACAAATATACTAATAGTCTAAAGAACGTGTATTTGGTCCAAGGTCAAACCTTGGAAAATATCAGAGCCAGGAGTAGAACCCTGGCTATTTTATTTTAATTAGGTTAGTGCTTTCACAAAGAGTTATTCTCTAGAAAGGTGCTTTAACATAACAAGCTAAGAAATGCAACTAAATCAGAAGCATCAGCAAAGAAAACTAATAATTTGCAAACTGCTGCATACTAAACAGCAAAGAAGGAGTATTCTGCTGAATATAGTATCAACCCTTCAGATCTAACCAAAATTCACAAAAATTCCTAAGAAGGCATTTTTCTAACTTTTCTCCAAACCCATTATTATATTAGCTTATGGCTTCATGTTTCCCATTAGCTGAGTTATTACTTTAGTGTTGTGCAGATTTAGCATATCTGTTTGTGCTGTGCTTTTCAGCACTTCTAAGGAATGCTGATGTTCCTTGCTTCCCAATGGCAAGCTCTCTATTTTGACACTGATGACCAGGTTACATAAGCCCTATGAACCAAACAAGCAGTCAAAAAACAAGTATTAGAGATTCACGAGTTCTCAGAGTTCTTCCCCATCAATTTAGTGTTCCAGAGCAGTTCTTTAACACAGAGACTAACACATTTGTCTCAGGATTCGGAAGATCTGAGTTCAGATCTCAGGTGGAATTTAAAAGCTGTGTGACCTATGGCAAGTTACTAATACTTTGTTTCTCTGATTCCACATCTTCAAAATGGATATAATAATAACAATATCCAACCTATAGTACTATTTTTAAGAGTAAATGAAATTAAAATATATAAAGCACTTAATAAATCACACAATTAATGCTGTGATTGTTTTGGGTATCCATGGTCTGTGGCATGAAGGTAAGGCGTTCCAAAGCCTGGAGAAGAGGCTAATAGTTTCACTACAGATGGAAAATGAACCGATAGAAAAAACAGGGGCACCTGACCTTATTAGAGAGGATGAAAATGGAAGCATCCAAATGAGCTAAGTATCAAGGCCAAGAAGGCTGAAAAGGACATTTATTTTAAGGAAAGTCTCAAATATGGGTTACTTACAGTTACTAGCTTTGGACCTTCATGTCTCCTATACCTTGATTCCTTCATATTAAAGTGACATTTGCAGCTTATATTCACTGAAGGATTCTCTTTCCCAGGCATTGTTCAAATATTCAAAACAATCAATCTTATAAGCTCCATTATTCATTCCCCCTCAGAGAAAAGAAAATGGGGACCAGAGAGGTGACATCAATTGCCAAAGATCACCTAAAACTTACTGATGGAGCAGAGCCATGTAGTTGGCTCTTAGTTTCTTCAAATTCTCAGCAATTCTGCCTCCTCCAGACCAGCCTGGAAACTACTTTATTAAATCTGTCTAAAGAAGAAGTTCAAGGATGCATGGGAAACAATGACCATAGAGCCTATCACATAAACTACAATCAATTTTAGCTGTTTCCACTAATATGATATTGTTGAAATAAAGAGTCCACTGGAATCTGATAGCTTTGTTATGCAGAAAGCACTTACATCTGTTTTTTCCCTATATAAAAGAAAAAACTAATTTGAAAGCTAAATTAGTGATTCAAAGAAAGGAAAGTATGTTTATGCAAGCAATGAATGGCTAAAGAAGCAACATTCTTCATGTTTTTATATTTATTATATTTTTATATGGTTAATAAGATTTTCTGCCATATATAGCTCCCACTCCATTTTTATGTCACAGCATTTTTCAGTTTAAAAATAATAAAATATATTAAGTTATATTAAAATAAAATATAATATCACCCAAGCTTCTGGGACATTTTCTTTCTCTGACCCTAATTAAAGTGAGTTAGCACAAATTTCTGGACTTACACCTCAGATTTTGCCTTTTTGCACTTGTTTTCTAAATTCCATTAAACAGAAATCAGAATCATTGGCAAATGTGATAACGGATGTGAAAGAAAAAGTCTTGCAAATTGTCGTTTTTTTAATAAATGAAGGAATTTATATCTGTTTTCATGTTTGGAAAGATGACTCCAAAAGACCTATTTCAAAAACAGAATTCTAGCCCATGTCTCCAATGCAATAGTTTGTAGTTCAGTTGAATTCTTCCATCATTCCATTATATTAAATATATCCCAAGCCAAATTCACCATTTCCTACCCATCAAACCAGTACTTTCTTTCAACCTGTAGAAAAGTATAGTATTATAATAGACAATAAACAATAGGCCATAAGATTTCAAGGTTATAGTTGATTCAAAGAAATGAGAGATGGGTCTTCAGACTTCTAATTCAAGATACTTGTAATTGCATTGGGCCAAATAACATTAGAGAAGCAGTATAACATGATGTTTAAGGTATTCTGAATCTGGAATACCTGGATTTGATTCTTTGTTCTGCCATGTACTAGCCCTGTGATCTTAGAAATGTTACCTAACCATTCCATGCCTCTGTTTTCTCATCTCAATCCTATATACTTCCAATGGCCACTATGGGGACTAAATGTATTGATTCATGTAAAGTGCTTAGAAGAACCTGATATATATTAAATAAGTAATATTAAATAAGTATGAGATAGTATTATTATTTTTTTTTTTTTGAGCGAGAGAGTAAGCACGAGTGTGTGTGGGGAGGGCAGGAAGAAAGACAGAATCTTAAGCAGGCTCCTTGCTGAGCATGGAGCTGGATGTGGGGCTCGATCTCACAGTCCTGAAATCATGACTTGAGCTGAAATCAAGAGTTGGATGCTTAGTCAACTGAGCCACCCAGGTGCCCCAAGTATAAAGATAGTATTAAATATTGTTTGTAGTCTGAACATGTTGATTAATCATTGTTTCTTCCTTTCAAGTTCTGATCAAATGATAGGTGACACAAGCATGCAAATGAGAATTCATATACAGTTGTCAATTCTCACTTGTAGAGCTAGATTAGAAGATTTGATAGAGTTTTTTATCCTACTTACAACCGAAACCACCAGACCCACACAATCCTGACTTAACTCAGGTAGAGAGGCCAAAGAATGACATAACACTCTTCTGTCATAGCATACTCACCTTTCCACCCAACCTGGAGGTTTTGGTCGGAGGATAAGAATCAGAGGAGAGAACGCTTCTAAGATAAAAGGGCAATACTGTCAGAAAGCACTGATAGTCATCATCACTTCAAAAATGGGAACCACTAGTTATGAAACTCAGAAATCAGATAAGTCACTCATCATCCTAGACTGGAGGATGGAGTGTAAGGGTATAAAAACGGCCCATAAATGTTTACCTTGAGAAAAGGAGCTGAACTTTCTTCTCCTTTATGGAAAACAAAAGTGAAAAACAAAAACAAGGTAAAGAAATAAGCATTCTCTGACCAAATATTTCATATGGATCGGGAAAGCTACTGTGCAGAAATGCTTTCTACAAGTACTTGCTCTTTTAACAAATGTGGATTGAGATCCTCTTATATACTCGGCACTGTACAGCACAAGACAAAAAATAAGCTAAGATTAATAGATTCAGTGGTATATGGATTTTAGGTTTTATCAACCAAATTAGTAGAGAATCCTGTTTAGAATCTCTGCAGAATGTCATATGCTCCACAAAATGCAAGTAATATTTCCCCCAAATATATTATAGTGTCCAACATAAATTATTTGTAATTTACCAGAATATGTACATAAGCATTCTACAGGTGTTTGATCTAGTGCTGAGGAAGCTGGACTAGATAAACGATCCTCAAATCTCTTGCTTGCACAGATTTCTTTAAGTGCATAAATTTTTATTTAAAACTCCCGAATATAAACCAGAAAAAGAGTATCTGCCTGGTCTCCCCTTCATCACCTTCAGCTTCCCCTGAGGTACTCCTAAAGAGCTTACATCTCCAGGGGACATATTTGAAGACACTGAATCTGTGAGCAACAATGATTTTTCCCAATTATTAAAGTGTTAATTCTAAGAACCTTTATCTTTAATCCCTAAAGCCTGAAAGCCTAAATGAAAAGACACTTCTAGCAGAATTATCTCCCTCAAAACATGCTTTTCTTTAAAATGTAACCAAAAACAATCTACATGTTTCTAAGAATGTCTTAGTAGCCATGTGCTTATATGAATTACAGGAAAAAGTTATTAATTATAAGGATAATACCCTATACATAAAATATTGGTTTTGCTCTAAACTGAATCATTTTGCTGGTGTAGTATTTTAGTAAAGCACATTCACATAAGAAGCTGTTTAGCAGATTTTCCTTCTTTTAGAATTTTTGGGTGCCAATTTCTCCAAATTAAAGCAATTGTAATAATTCCCTATTATATTTCTATATATGTCTAAGTATTCATAACAAAATTTAAGGCTGAGTATGAAGATATATGTTTAGATATTATGTTCTGTGGAATATTTTTTTGTCCTCGTACATCACATAATAATATATATCAATCCAGTGTTTTGTAATGACAGCTCTAGCTGTTTTCTTTTTTCTGTGTCTGTGTTCTTCCTGCTTCTTTAAAACACAAACCATTGAGAAGAAGTGAAGCTATCAGAATACCCACTTTATATTAGCACTCATAGGACACAGTAAAATTGAATGAAGAAATTGGCAAAGAATAAGAGCTTGACAGGGTTTTTTCTGTTCTTTGCGATTTTTCCTTGGCATATGCAGATGGCTGTTTAAGAATGGGCACAGTGTTCAGCCTGAGGTTTGCCAACAATGTAGACTTAGAAGGTAGAATAAAGAGTCCTCAATGAGCATAGTAATGGCAGGAAATGGTTCAAAAGAGAACCCTGTATTGCATACAGAAATATCCTGAAAACCTGAAAGTAACACAAGTGATCACTAATTATGAAATTTAGGTTTCAATTTGGTCAATGTACCTAGCAAAAAGAAAAAAAAAAAAAAGAAGAAAGAAAGAACAAGAAAAAGAAACAACAACAACAAAATGAAGCTGAATAATATAATTATCTAAGAGCTTTTAAAAACTAATATTTATAATTAGGATATCATTAATTCATTTATGTTCATGTATAACATCAACAAGTATTTACAGCTTGTTAGTGGGTGCCAGACACTCTGCTAGGAACCAAAATACAATATTGGGCCAGACAGCCTTGGTCATGCTTTCATAGTACTTTTACCCAAGCAAATTATATATTCAGTTAAACACACAAATCTAATTAAGAATGATATGTCCCATAAAGCATTTTCTCTCGGGAGCTGTGTGGTATACCAGAGAGACCATGAGCCTTGGAGTTGCAGATAATTGCTTTCAGGATTCTCAGACACATTCTAGTTTTGTTATCTTAGAAAAGTTATTTAACCTATATGAAACTGTTTCCCTAACTGAATGATAGCTATACTAACTTCAAGGTTTTGTCTCAAATATTGAATGAAACAGTGAACGAAAAGAACATCTTACCTGACACAATAGAGGTATTTGATATTTTATACTTGTTACTCCAAAATTTCAATAATAGAAGTAGAAATTAATGAAGCCTTGAAATTTATTTAAATTATTCTCAAAGAAATCCTGTGGGCCAGGGGTGCCTGGGTGACTCAGTCAGTTAAGTGTCTGCCTTTAGCTCAAGTTATGATCCCAGGGTTCTGGGATGGAGCCCGCATCTGGCTCCCCGATCAATGAGAAGTCTGCTTCTTACTCTCCCTCTGCATCCCGCCCTCCATGCTCACATGCATGCATGCACACACAAATAAGTCTCTCTCTCAAATAAATAAATAAAATCTTAAAAAAAAAAAAAAGAAATCCTGTGGGCCAAACCAAAGTGATCACTACAGTTATTGTGAATAATTTGATTTTTTGCATGTGCAATGCTATTCTAAGGGAATTAATTTTATTATTTTCCTTTACTGCTTCTTGCTTTAATTTCCCCTATACACAAGTATTTTTATCTATAACCTGAGGAGGAATACTAAAAAGCAGAATCAACCAACCCTCATTATTCCCCAATCCTGTTTAGGTCAATTTGCCTAATAGTTAAAGTTTATTTGTAACCCCTAAATCAATATTTGCAGTGCTTTAGGGCAATTCACTGATATACAGAGAGCAAAGGGCAGGGGGTGGGGTTTGAGTTGCCCAGCTGCCACTTTCCCACTTGACGTCAGGTGAAACAACACTACCTTGTTGTTTCTTTTTCACACAGGTATCACCAAAGGATGGAGAAGGTAGGGGCATTGTGTAGTGCAAGAAGCTCCTGCTCTGGGGCTGGTTATATAGGGTTCAACTCAAGAATCACAACTCTGGGGGCACCTGAGTGGCTCAGTGGGTTAAAGCCTCTGCCCTCAGCTCAGGTCATGATCTCAGGGTCCTGGGATCGAGCCCCACATCTCATTGGGCTCTCTGCTCATCAGGGAGCCTGCTTCCCCCTCTCTCTCTGCCTGCCTCTCTGACTACTGTCTGTCAAATAAATAAATAAAATCTTTAAAAAAAAAAGAAAGAATCACAACTCTGACACTTGTTAGTGAGGGACCTCAGAAAAGTCACTTCTGAATCTTTGTTTTCTTTTTTGTAAAATGAAATAAATCTACCAAGATGAGTTGTTTTAAGATTTAAGATTATGATAGATGATGATAGATAGATAGATAGATAGATAGATAGATAGATAATAGATAGATAGATAGATAGATAGATAGATAGATAGATAGATGGAAAATTTTCCATAGGAGTGATAATTCAGTGTTTGCTTGTGTTTTGGGGGGACATTACAAAACATACCTACCATGAATAATAAAATCTAGTGTAGTTTATTTATTATCTGTATTTCAAACTTTATTGTCAAGTTTGTGTGCTCTTAATTACCAAACAACTATTTGGAAAATAACCCAAATACTTTGGTTAATTTTCCTTTGGAAGAAAAAGTCATTAATGTTTAGTCTCAGGTGGCAAGGAGCTTCACACAAGAGAGAAGAATTTTATACCTTATTATAAAGTGATTAAACGTCTCCCTATTTGTGGCATAATAAAGTGATTCAGAATGCATTTTTTATTTCTATAGATAGACTTTTAAAATGGTGGTAAAATTTAAAGTTCTTGTGCAAACAAGAATTATCAGACTCTGTCACACTTCAACTAAAATAATTGAATTAAGTAATTAGAATCATAAATTAAATTACAATGAACATAAAACATCCTCTGTACCTGTCATAATATATTTTCTGGAAATAGAGACCATTCACATCCCTATGCTGAGACAGATTACCAATAATTGTAACTATATATTTAGCTATAACTAATGCAATCTTTTTAAAAAATCCCATTATTTGAAGTCAAATACCATTTTTAAAGTGTTATAGGTTTTCTATGAATTGAAGGAATAAACTTACAAATCTGAAATGTAGCTGAAAACAATACTCTTATTTTAGCCTGTATGATCCAATTACTTCACAAAGAATATTTTAAATTTAAGCTCCAAGTTAGTCTAGATTTTGATCTCAAACAAGTTCTGAAAAATAAGTCATGATAATTTAAAAAGTCTTTCTGTGTTAGGCATAAAACTCTTTCAGAAAAGTTATTGAAGAGATCTGTCAGGCAATGCAGACTTAAGTTGAATTTAACTCAAAACATCTCAGAGACATGCTAAGCAAAATCAGCTGCCCAGAACTAATGTTCACATATATTATTATGTGTTTTAAGTCAAGTTCATACTTAAAGAACTCTTAGAAGAAAAGAAATATCAAAAACTGATCCAAGTTAAGTACTTCTTTGGACAAAAATAGCTTACATTTGGAGTGACTTGCTAGCATAAGATGTTTTTTATTCTTCTTCTCTTCTGCCTCATTTAGCTAATTTACAAGGTCCATTAAAACATGTGCTGTACATATGAATGCTTATGTTAAAATAAAAGAAAATATCAATTGTAAGAATATGTATCCTATTGTTTCTTGGATGTTAACCTGAAATAAACTGGCATTTTTCTTCAAAGACTGGTATGTGATAGTGTGACCTCAATTTTACCAACTCATACTATATTTGGCAGTGCTACAAGTAGGTGCATATAGCTAAAACAATAATTTGAATAGGCTAAAAGTTGGAATTACAATACAGTTCTTACTCTGTCACAATATAATTTCTGTAAAAAGATGTAAAATTAAGTAGGCAGATAACTAAATATATTTACATAATTTTCTCAGTGGTCATGTGAACCAAGCTCAAATTTTGGATCCCTTTTGGTTTTTTTCATCTGGATACAAATTGTTCAGGGATCACAGAGACTTATTTCTTTTCCGAACTCAACCATACAAATAGAACTCTAAAGATAATCAGTGCAGGAAATAAAAGTTGGCAATGTTTAAAATAACATGAACTAGGTCCCTGGCTCTGTGGATTTGTCACAGAATTAAACAAAATGGAAATGAGAAGAAAACATCTTGATAATAAGTAAGAATATATTTTAAGGGGAAATTCAGCAATAGTAATTTTAGCCTTCTTAGTAGTACTAGTAACTAATAGCTTTGAACTCTGGTACCTGATTATTTCTACTATGCTACAGTGCTTCTTTGAAATGGCTTTGAAACACAATTATACACCTCATAAATATATCAGCATTCCATCATAGCTGAGTTTATTATTACATGTATTGAAATAAACTTTGGATCAAATCATTTTCCTTAAATCTCAACCTCCACTAAAAAAATTTTATTAAAAAAATGATAAACTTTCAAGGTAAGCATTTAATTTGTACCTTCCAATCAGCATAGTTACAGACATTACATTCTTCAGAATCATAGGCCAGGAAAACATCAAAGACACAAAATGTATTATACTTCTACAAAGCCAGAGCATGTAAAGTATGCCATGATAGGCAGAATGATGTCCCACAAATATATCTACATCCTACCCCCTGGAGCCTAGGAATATGTACGTCACATGATAAAAGGCATTTTGTGATACAATTGAATTGAGGATATTAAAATAGAAAGTATATTCTGAATTATGAATGTAGGCCCCATGTAATCACTGGGCCCCTTATACGACTGAAGAGAAGAACAGACACAATCAGAAATGGTAAAGTGAGGGGCGCCTGGGTGGCTCAGTGGGTTAAAGCCTCTACCTTCGGCTCAGGTCATGATCTCGGGGTCCTGGGATCAAGCCCCGCATCAGGCTCTCTGCTCAGCAGGGAGCCCGCTTCCCCCTCTCTGCCTACTTGTGATCTCTTTCTCTGTCAAATAAATAAATAAAATCTTTTAAAAAAAAAAAGGAATGGTAAAGTGAAAAGATTTCAGTGTAATCTTGCTCGTTTTAAAGGTAATGGAATGGGGCCAAGAGCCAAGGATGTGCAACTGGCCTCTAAAAACTGTAAAGAAGGCAAGATAAAAGATATTCTCTTAGTGCTTCCAGAAGGGAAACAACCCTGCCAGAATCCTGATTTTAGCTCTGTGAGACAGACCCATTTGGGACTTTGAACTTGAAGAGTGTGTGTGTGTGTGTGTGTGTGTGTGTGTGTGTGTGTGTGTATAAACAGATTATTTTGGAGGTGATAGAACTGTTCTGTACCTTGACTGTGTTTGTAATTGTCAGTACGTGTTTTTTAAATTTCATAGAATTATACACAGAGTACTGAATTTTACTCTAAGTAAATAAAAAGATTTTTTAAAAGGTAAGTTTTCATTAATTTTGAAGAAGTGCTTCACATTTGTATTTAGAAAATTCTCTGATCTTTCTTGTTTCCTATGAATGTCATTTTCTCCTACTATAATCCTTAAAAGTCAAATTAATGTTATTATTTTTTCATTATAAACCTTGAAATATTTGTATCAATAGAATTGGAATCTTATGTGTGACCTTTGACACTGTTTTGGAAGAAGAGAAAGATTATAGTTCAGGGACACTTGGGTGGCTCAGTTGGTTAAGCAGCTGCCTTCAGCTCAGGTCATGATTCCAAGGTCCTGGGATTGAGCCCCACATTGGGCTCCTTGCTCTGTGAGTATCCTGCTTCTCTCTCTCTGCATCTGCCTGCCACTCTGCCTGCTTGTGCTCTCTCTCTGACAAATAAATAAATAAAATCTTTTAAAAAAGAAGAAAGATTATAGTTCAATTATTTATTCCTTATGTAAAAATGATTGTGCTCACTCTGTGCACTAAATTTGGTTTGAGAGGAACAAATAGGAAGATTATGTTAAATTTTTGAAAACTTTCAATAGAGAACTCAGAAAGCTCATAATTTAGAAATAGTCAATGAACTACTGAATAATTCCATATTCATAAACTTCATACCATTTGGTTCCCAATCAAAAAATTATTAGACATGCAAAAAACCAGGAAAATAAGTCTAACACAGAACAAAAATTAAAATAGACTCAGAAGTGACAGAAATCATGAAATTATCCAACAAATATATCAAGCATCCATTGTAAGCATTTAGAGGAAATGTAAAACAAAATAATTCAGAGGATGTACTTAGCAGGATAGACAATGCAGATAAAGATAATAAGTATGAACAGAAGATGCTGATAAATATGAACAAAGCCAGGGTGATCTCTGGGACCATAACAAGCAATCAAGAGAATATGTAACAAGTCCTAGGAGTTGGGGGGGGATGCAGAAAAATATTTGAAGAAATAATGGTCAAACATCTTCCAGATTTATCAAAAAACATAAACCCACTGTACTAAGAAGTTCAAAAAATTTGAAAATCTTTGTGTAAACCCAAAGAAAACTGTATCAAAACATCTCATATTCAAAATTTCAAAAACTAATGATACAGAGAAAATATTTGAACCAGAGATAAAGACACACTTCATCAGAGAAGGAAAAAATAAAAAAATGCACTTTCTTCTTATATAAAACAAAGCTACTCAAAGTCAATGGAACATATTCAAAGAGTTGAGAAGGAAAAAAATTCTGGAATTCTATATCTAGTGAAAATATTCTTCAAAAATGAACGCAAAGTGAAGTCACTTTCAGAAAATGAAAAGCTAAAAAAATTTGTCACTAGTGCTTATACTGTAAGAAAATTTGAAGCATCTTAGTTTATAGAGACTCTGGAAAGAGAGTTAATACAAATAGTGGAAGGGTGACAAAATAGTCATTCCCTTTGGTTGTAGTGAATAGTAATGGGCAAAATTAATATTAGCATAAAAACTAAAAAAAATGGTAGTTTTGATTAAGAATCAAAAGAATTTTATTCCATGGGCTCATGGGCTTTATGGTCATATTATTATTCATTTGTTTAAAATGAATAATCTGACAATATTTTATAAAATGTATCACAACTGAAAGAGAAGGATCACAAGATTATAGACTGTGAAAGAGATGTTTACTAGTATGTGTGTGAGGTAATAGTGACATGAACTTGAGAGGTCTTGATGGTAGAAATAAGATAACAAATATTCATTACTTTGAATCAAATTGTGTTCACTATTTCCTTAACAACATCTTAGCAAAATGTCTACTATAAGCTGTTGTACCAAGAGCTGAGGGAGTCAAAAATGTAAATAGATTATTAAAACAAAAGTGAAAAGATGTTTTAAGAAGGGTATTTTTAAGATACGAGTGTTGGGAGATAATTTGTATTTCTTTATATCAACAGTCAATTCACTCCAGATTACCTATTCAAGAATATCCTTATAAGCAGAGAGCCTCAGATTAATGGTAGTTTCTCTCTTTCCCTGGTAAGAAAGATAGAGATATCTCCCCTGGCCCCATTCCTGGTTTATTGACATTCTAGGAATGTGAAATAGAGATGACTCTCTCTCCTTCTTCCTGTAGATTTCCTTTTATTCCAGTTTATTAAAGATAATGTCTCTCTCCATAGGAAACGATGGTCAATTTTTCCAGCAGCCCTTCTATAAGACTGACATTTCCTAACCTCAGTTTCTCTCCTATAGAGGGAAACACACCAACCACTCTGCATGTACAGGGAACACCTAATTTTCTTTCATCTTTTGTGGGAGCTGAGGCTCAGACAGCTGGCACAAAATGGAACTCTGACTACTGCGATTGCAGTGAGTAAAAAATTCTCTTGTATATGGAACCCAAAAGCTTTGTATTTTCTGCTGTAATTTGTGAAATGGTGACAGACTAACTTGATAGCTTGAAGTTGGGGAATATCTCTTACTTTCCAGTTTCTGATTTAGCAATGAGGATATAAGGGAGAGAGGGATTAATTACTCTAACAGAGAAGTTAGCTAAAACTTCATTGTTACAAATGACATTGCATTGGATCTTGAAGATGAATTACATGGAATTGTCTGACCTTATAGGTGGGGGAAGCTGCTTATGTTTTTTTTTTTTTGCTTGTCTTTTAAGTGAAAGTTTTTGTGACTCATCGTGCCAAAGTCATTTTTTCTTTCTTTCTCCTCCTTTTCTTTTTTTTTTTTTTGAGATTTTATTTTTTTCGAGTAATCTCTGCACCCATTGTGGGGCTCACGCTCACAACCCAGAGACTGAGAGTACCAGGTTCTTCTGCCTGACCCAGCCAGGCATATTTTCAATCTGGTAATTAATGACTAATGCTTAGTCAACCTGAAGAACAGCAAATTTTGGAAATGGGGGATTTTTTCAAGAAAGCATAATCTTTTCCACGAGTCTCAGAAATTCAGGTATATACCTAAAACACTCTCCTTCCTGCCTCTGGGATTAGGTTCCAAATCTTTAGAATCAACAATAATGAATCACTCTCATAAATGTGTTATATACCTCATTCATGTTCAGATGGGGAGATAAAACAGTATTGAAGACCAGTATTGTACAGTGTGTGTTAGTTAACTGAATAATGGGAAAGTGGTTTTTAAAAATACAAAAGAACGTTTATAAGGTGTGAATACAAATGGATAAATTGACTGTTCCGTCATATTACTGACTTGTAATGGATGGTAACGGCATTCTAGGTGAGAGAAGCTGCTTGTTATTTAATGCAGGAAAAGTTTTTATACCTGTAATGCTAACTAAAAAGAACATTACAAGCACAGTTTGTCTTTGTTTTTAATGCATTTTGACTAAAATATTTCAAAGTATTGTATACTTCCATTATACAACTGGTAGAAAATACTAGGTGCCTAGTTATATGAAATGAATGCATTCCAGGTGCCAGCCACTCGAAATCTGGGTGGAACTGATTTATTCCACAAACCACTTCTAAGTCATTTCCTCTCATTGTAGTTGTCCAAAGTCCTGCACAAGATTTTCAGTAAATTCCTCAGAGGTTTCTGTTTTCATATAAGGTCCTGCTTCTGTGCATGTAGGAAAAGGTACATTTTCTTCTTTTAACCAGAGAAATTTTTCCTAAAGAAAATTGTAATTTTAGTCTATTTAATCCAAAATTTCACATTGTTTTACAAAACAGGGAAACATCAAAGAACGAAATAAAATTAGCATTGTTTCCCTGCTTTCAGTTTTTTCTGCAAGGCTGGGAACACTGTACACAACCTGCAACACAAGTTTGTCTCTCTGACCAACTAGAAAAAATTCATTGAGTATTAATGCTTGAGTATTTTTATAGAAAACATGGACATGTCTCTGAGGTGGCCAGCAAGGACTATTGAGAGCATTATCTCTATCTTTATCTAGGAGAATGGAAGACAGGAAGAAGGAAGAGATTACACAGGTACTATAGTACACACATTGAGGAATGGATGGCTTTACGAAAACTTCTGGTTTAGTACATTGGCTAGGACAAAGACTTTTAATCCATGGGTAAAACAATTCCAGAAAGAACTTGTGGTCCCACCACTCCAGCAGAAAGTTTTCTGCTTGAAGAATAAGGTCATATATATTAACACTTAAAGCTCTATAAAAAATAGATGAACTCTTTTCAGAGCTGCCCAATTGTTCAAATTAATGTGAAGCAGGTCCTATGGTATGTAATGCATCAGCATTACATAAAAACTAAGCAATTGGAAAAGTTACTCTGGCTGTATTTGCTGAATGAAATGAAAGGAATAATTGCTAAATTGTATCATTGAATATGATATCATCGTATTTCCTATGGACTGCATTGTG
>CM053604.1:41765767-41792506 GCA_028646535.1 Procyon lotor
TTACTTTTATCTTTCAAGGTTTTTTGCTACTCAAACATCCCGAAAAGATGGTCTTCGCATAAAACTGGCAGTGCCTTAGCTCACAAAATATATAGGAATATGAGGGACCCAAGTAGAATATTCTACCAACATAACCCTTTCCTTTAAAAAAAATTATATATTAATAAATTAAAAACATTAGCAGTTACCTGGCCTAAACACATATACACACACAGTACACAAATATCTTGTTCTTTTGTAATGTTTGACTTATATTTAGTGTCACTATAAAAATTATGTGACACAGTACGTAAGAATATGCTTTGTAAAGTACAATGTATACAAATGTAATTATCACTCTGTTTTTTATCATTTAGATCTTCTGTTTCAATTTCACCTAGTATTGGCACAGAACAAAGGTCATGCCTTCCCTCAGAAAATTTTTCTATATTAGAGAAAGGTTCTATATGAGCAAAATGACTTCTGAGATTTAGAATAACTATAAAAGTATACAAAGTATATGACACTAAAAATATTCCACGATTGCTATTAAACATTTTAATGGTTCCAAATAGTTTATGAAAAGTATTAGTAGTAAATAATCCTCTATTAAAAATGATAATAATCCTCTATTAATTCCTTTATTTACAGGTAAGGACTGAACTTTATATTTAACCAGGACAGCACTATCTGATAGTGATAAGTAATTTTAAATTTCCCAGCCATTACATTTCAAAAGGTAATATGAAATAATAATAATTAATAATAATATTTTATCCAAAATATTAAGATATTACCATTTAAGCATATACTTAATAAAAAATCACTAATGAGAAAATTCCTATTCTGTTTTCACACTGTCTTCAAAATCTAGTGTGTAGTTTTTAGTTTTAGCACATCTCAATTAATATTATTGGATATAGTTCATCACTCTATTGGATATAGTTCAAGTGTATTTATAGTTCTTCATTTCATCTAATTTTTATTTCAAGTGCTCAATAGCCATATGCAACTATTGGTTATCCTACTGGAGAACACAGAGTTAGAAACTACTGAGGCAGAATTTGTATTATTTCTCAAGTTCACTTGTTAGACTCCTTCCCACCACATTCTGTTTTTAAAGGTGCCTCGGATACATGGATTACTAAGTCAGGCCTGGGGAACTCATTTTAAAGAGACTAAATATAAAATATTTGCAAGACAGTGTAGCTGATCATCAGCAAATGGGGGCCAACTCCAATAGGGGTAAACAGAAACCATATCCAGACTCAGAGTGGAAAGAAAAGTATCAGCAGTAATAAAAGAAAGAGTGCAAATTGAAGAATGTGGCTGAGATATATCAAGAGTGAAGGGAGAAGAGAAAAAAAGAGTGATGGGAGAGGCTTTGAACATAATATTAAGAGCTAAGGAGATTCTAACCGATATAAGGTGGTGTCTCACTGTGGTTTTGATTTGAATCTCCCTGATAGCTAATGATGTTGAATATTTTCTCATGTGTCTGTTAGCCATTTGTATGTCTTCCTTGGAGAAGTGTCTGTTCATGTATTCTGACTTTTTTTTTTTTTTTTTTTGACTGGGTTATTTATTTTTGAGTGTTGAGTTTGAGAAATTCTTTATAGATCTTGGATATCAGCCCTTTATCTGTAATGTCATTTGCGAATATCTTCTTCCATTCTGTGGGTTGCCTTTTAGTTTTGTTGACTGTTTCCTTTGCTGTGCAGAAGCTTTTTATCTTGATGAGATTCCAAAAGTTCATTTTTGCTTTTGTTTTCCTTGCCTTTGGAGACATTATCTCAAAAGAAGTTACTGTGGCTGATGTCAAAGAGGTTACCACCAATGTTCTCCTCTAGGATTTTGATGGATTCCTGTCTCACATTGAGGTCTTTTATCCATTTAGAGTTTATCTTTGTGTATGGTGTAAGGTAATGGTCCAGTTTCATTCTTCTATATGTAGCTGTCCAATTTTCCAGCACCACTTATTGAAGAGACTATTTTTTCCACTGGATATTTTTTCCTGATTTGTCAAAGATTAGTTGACCATAGAGTTGAGGGCCCATTTCTGGAGTCTCTAATTCTGTTACATAAATAGACAGGAAACAAGTATTGATGAGGATGTGGAGAAAGAGGAACCATCTTACATTGCTGGTGGATATGCAAGCTGATAAAACCACTCTGAAAAACAGTATGGATGTTCCTCAAGATGTTAACAATAGAGCTACCCTATGACCTAGCAATTACACTACTAGGTATTTACCCTAAAGATAGAGATGTAGTGAAAAGAAAGGGCATGTGCACCCTAATGTTCATAGCAGCAATGTCCACAATAGCCAAACTATGGAAGGAGCCGAGATGTCCTTCAACAGATGAATGGATAAAGATGAGGTACATATATACAATGGAATATTATTCAGCCATCAGAAAAGATGAATATCCACCATTTCCATCAACATGGGTGGAACAGGAGCAGATTATGCTAAGTGAAATAAATCAAGCAGGGAAAGACAATCATCATATGGTTTCACTCATATGTGGAACATAATCAATAGCACAGAGGACCATAGGGGAAGGAAGGGAAATCTGAAGTGGGAGAATTCAAAGAGGGAGATGAATCATGAGAGACTATGGACCCTGCGAAACAAACTGAGGGTTTCAGAGGAGAAGAGGTGGAGAAGGGAGTAACAGAGTGATGGGTATTAAGGAGGGCACGTGTTGTGATGAGCACTGGATGTTATATGTAACTAATGAATCATTGAACACTACATCAAAAACTAATGGTATACTATATAGTGGCTAACTGAACATAATAAAAAAATAAATAAAATAAATAAGCAAATATTTTAAAAATAAAAAAAAGAGACAAAGAGATACTAATAAGATGAGATAGGAGATTGAAATAAACCTAAGTCATCATGAGAAAGAAATAATTTAAGGATATAAGCATCAGGAAAATTATAAAGAAAGAAATATTTGAATTTGTGAACTCAGAACAACTCCCCAGTCACTATGCACACAGACACACACACAGATGCATGTACACACAGAGAAAGTGAATAGAAGACAATAGGATAAGAGCAAAAACTCTAAAAGGGATATAATCATAACTTTAATATTTTGTTATTATCTTAAAATTGATTAGTATAATAGCTAATATTAGGTTAACTTTGTAATAATTGTAATTTTGTAATAACACTATGTTAATATATGACAGCGACTAATGACCTTAAATAAATTTTAATTGAAAACTGAAATGTCCCATTAATCTCTCATGATATGTTATGTATTGGATATCTAGGTAACAAATGCCTAATATATTTTATTTTTAACAAAATTAACACAAACCAAATGTTTAAAGTATATATATATAGTCTAAGATGAACCACTCAACATAATTTTATCTGTTAAAATTCCCTATTGATTGATCAACCATTTTCTTTATATATAAAATTCTTCAATTTCCTAGAAATAGAATGTTAAAGATTCATATTGCATGGAGACAATTTAATGTAGACTCATTACAAGTAGATTTACACCTTTAGCCAACTGTTTAGAAAAAAATGTTCCATGTCCTTTTAAAGATATTTAAGTGAAAGAAAAGATATAGTTGAAATGCAAAACTGAGGTTACTCTTTATTTAAGTAAATATCACAAAGTGTAAACACTACAATATAAATATTTTAGCACATACAGCAAGCAGATTTATCAAAACCCTTGGGAAGCATGAACTCCAACCTAATGAGAGAACACTTGCAAAGGACAAAGCATATGATTTAAAATACTTTGAAAAAACAGATGCAGGGGAAATTAGTGTTATATTTTAATACCTCCCATGATGCTCCTTAGAAGTCACTGAATGCACCATTGATCTGTCAATATCTGTTAATATCATTATACCTAAAACTATATGGAAACCCATGCAAATTGGTAAACCTACTGAATATAATTTTATACTTTCCTTCTTTTGTTTCTCTGGGCATTTGTATCTTTGTTATATGCTCTCATTTTTCCTTTACTTGATTTTGCTTTTTTAAAAAATTTAGTATTTCATGCTGTCAGAGCTACTATAGAATAACTTTAAAACATGACTGTAAAAGTATCTCATTCCTTACATGTGCTCTTTCTTAGTATTCCCAAATTCAGTTTTTGTGTTTAAGAGACACTCTATCAGCTAAAGATTATTCTCAAAGCCACATATTTGTGACATTATCTTGTGATGGGAGCACAGAAGAAATCCAGAATGTTTTGTTGTAGCTTTTTTACTATGTAACTATGTATCAGACATTTTTCCTGGAGACAGTTCATTAAAAAGGCCTTGGCGGCTGTTTTCTCTCCTTGTGATGGATGTTATACTCATGTAAAGTGGGAAATAACTGCTATTACTTTTTGTTATGTCCCCTGGAGGTTCTTCTGCTTCAGAAACTGTACTTATTCTAGATTTATCAGTCAGACCCCTGAGATGTGCCATATTTAATTGGGCTACATGGAGGCATCCCTAATAAAATAATACACACTGCCTTGAGCCTCAGGATTTTTCCCTCTGATTGTCTTTGAATGTGCCATGCTAACAGAAGACTGAAATACAGCAAAGATAACAATACTTTATCATAAAATAACCTTGTTAAATCAAAGGACTACTAATAAACTCAGTCATGTTCCATATTATTAAGCTTCTACTGCCTTCTATGTTATGCTAATGGGAGGCCCTTCTCCTAGCTAACTTTGTATCTTCTTTGCTCTTTTCAATCCCTAACATACAAAGAACTCATTTTTATCTATTATCTTAGAAATATGTGCTAGAAGTCACTGGATAAGTGCAGGCAGGCAGGTAAGTAATTTATCTTACTCAGAAAAACAACAACAACCACAACAACCACCAGAAAGTAAATAATAAATCACAAAAAAATAAGCTAAAGTTTAAAACCCAAAGTTAGTTGATTCATCTTTAATGGAAGAAATGAGTTTTTCTTTATTTTCCTTACCATTATGTTGTTTTTTGCCATCTGTGGATAGAAAAGCAAAGCTGAGCAAAGCTTCTTATTCTCCAACACATGTCTAGACTTTTCAAAACATAATTTATTTATTTTTCTTTTTTAGAGAGATGGGGGGCAGAGGGAGAGGGAGAGAGAGAATCTTAAGCAGATTCCATACTCAGAGTAGAGCTGGACATGGGGCTCAATCTCATGACCCCGAGATCATGACTTGAGCTGAAATTAAGAGCTGGACATTTAACTGACTGAGTGACCCAAGAATGCCCATTCTTTAAAAAAATAGAGTTGGTTTTAACTAACTGAGCCACCAAGGAGCCCTTCAAGACATATAATATTATTTTATTTTCCCTTAAGCTATAATAATAATAGTGATAATAATAATATATTTATTCATTTTATAATAGTATTTCACATACATGTTTATTGTACTATTTATTACATGATAAGGATTAGGTTATATGATATATGTACATTGTCTCTAATCTTTACCGCAGACTTGTAAGGTTTCAGTTGCACTTCAGATAAAGAAAATGAACCTTAAAGAGGTTAAGTGGCTGACTGGAAGCTTACAAAATGGCTGTTGGGACACTAAAGACACTTCAAATGTAGAGTATTTAATTACTGAGGTGACTAAAACACAAATAATTAAAGGGTAATTTTTTCTAAAAGAGAAATTGAACATAGCTACATGAAATATAAACTTCATGAGGAGTGCCTGGGTGTCTCAGTTGGTTAAGGCCATGACTTCAGCGCAGGTCATGATCCCAGCCAGGGTCCTGAGATTGAGCCCTGCACTGGGAATCTCCACTCAGCGGGGAGACTGCTTATCTCTCTGCCCCTCCTCCAACTCATACTCTCTTTCTCTCTTAAATAAATAAATCTTTTAAAAAATATATTGTTAAACTTAATGAAATTTGCCAACACAAATTAATAAATTGATTGTATTTTCTAGTTTTCCATCTAATAAATGGAAATATTGAGAATTACAGATTGCTACAATATTTAAACTATGGTTTTAAATATGAAATACACTTTTTCTTTGTGCTACTTTGAAATCAGTTCCTCATATCCCACTTATCTTACTAACTTTGTTTAAATAATAATTACCAGTGAATTCATAACATTCTAGTCAAATATATTTTTAATATTTCTACAAGAAAAAAAAGGAACCTATAAATCACCCAGACACACCCCGGACTAGGCAGCTACCTGGGATATAATGAGATAAAATATTGTCACTGCACTTGGATTGGGATAAGTAATCATCCTGTTAAAACATTTAAATTACTTTTTTTTATTTTACTTCCAAATACCTTACTTTTTATTGTAATATCTCACTAAAGTAATGGTCTGTTAATAAAATTAAAAGGGATTTTGGACTTGTGTATTAAGAATAGAGGATATTATATCAAGAAACAAGAAGGTATAAGCCATAAACTAGTAATAGCAAGCCAAAGATGTCTTTATTCTCCTTTCTCAAATCTCCCTTACATCAGAAATTAATACAATAATTCAGTAATGTTTGTAGTGAAAAACGGTATTTCTATGACCTTACTCAGAAGGTTCTTTGATGATACCATCTCAGCCAGAAAACGAGGACACATACCTACGATATTGAAAGCTTTCAAGTATTTTATGTCTCAATGCTTTAGAAAAAAAGTTATAATATCTCCATAATCCAACTTGATTAGTATTGGGAGGTGTTTATTTAGGGCAGTATTACATGAGGCTGCTGTTTGAAATAGCACATCCACAATTAGCACCAGGTTGGTTTTTCAAACAGGCAGTGATACAATTTTAAGAGTTCCCCAAAGCATTTTAAAGACTGAAAAAACATTTGTGTCATTACAAAGCCATAGTTTAAAGCTTATGAGCTTTCCACCCTACTAAGAAAGCACTTAAAACAACCCACAGAGGATAGGGTAGGACAAAAATAGGTGGATCCGTAATTACTAGGAGCACTATGGTTCAGCATACAAAATAGGATCACTCCTTTATCTATGAATATTTAATGGCAAAACATATTTTCTTTAATAGTTAGCCACCTGTACTCAGTTTTGTCTAAGTTTGCCACACTTTAGAAGTCTTGGCTTTATAATTTTTTTGTTGTTTATGAGACAAACTAAGTTAAATGACTTGGTCACTCTGGATATATTTTTCCATCTCAAGCCATATCTGCTTCTAAGAACAGTATTTCTGTTTGGGATAAATGTTTCCCCTTCACCAAAAGACTGGACCCAAATTCAACTATTCGAATAGAATTTTTCTACTATCATTGCCATAGATCGGCTGATACCTTTTCACTTGGACTCTTGTAATAGCTGCCTGGCCTTTGGTCTCTTCTTCCTTAAATTCACTCTAAGAACTCCACAGTGTTCTCTATAAAATGCAACTCTGATTATGTCAAAGGCATTGTAGTGTAAGTATTAAGATTGGGAGTTTAGATCTTGTTGTTTCCTCATATTACTAATGTGTTCTAAACCAACTATGGCTTAATTTCCCCCCTCTATGAATTGAGAATAATAATAATGTAGCCTACCCTATAGGACAGTTAAGGGGATTGTTAGTTTATTTGAGACTCTTACATTAGAGCCAGGCAACTTTTAGGAACTCAAAAAATGTTAGTTATTAGTGTTAGCACCATATTTTCAAGATCTTTAATTCTTCCCTATGGGATGAGGCAGTAAATCAGAGCTTTCTGGATAAAATCTCCACAAATGGTCTTAATGTATTTTTCAAAATATCTCAACACAGATTATATATACTATACACACTGTATTCTTACTCTAATACCAGTTAATACTTTATTTTTTATACAGCTGTACTGAAACAGAATTCACATACCATAAAACTAACCTTTTAGAGTGTACCAATGTAGCAATTTTTAGTATATTCACAAATTTGAGTAACCATTACAGTGACCAAATTTTAGGACATTTCATCATCCTATAAAAAAGTCTCATACTCACTGGCAGTCATTCCACTCACCATAAACTAGCCTCCAACAGTCCTTAGCAACTATTAATCTTATCTCTGTCTCTGGATTTGCCTTTTTATATGATATATAATACAATATTATATTATACTAATATTATATCATTATAATACACAATTATAATTAAATTTCATTACTTAATTATGTAATTATTTAATTAATTTGATTTAATTAATTTAATTAATTAAATTTAATTGATTTAATTATTTAATTATTTAATTAATAATTAAATAATTATTGAATTAAAATTATTATAATGCAATGATTGATAATACTTAATATTAATATTATAATAATTATATATTTTTATATAAATAGAATAATACAAGATCTGGTCTTCTGTGTCTGCTTCTTTCACTTAGCATAAGGTTTATCCATGTCTTAACAAGTGTGAATACCAGACGCTTTTTTTTATAGCCAAAGAATTATCTATCCATTCACCTGTTGATAAACATCTTGGTTCTTCTCACTTTAAGCTATTATGAATCATGCTGCCTTAAACTAATGTACAAGTTTTTTTTTAAAGATTTTATTTATTTATTTATTTGACAGAGAGGAGAGAGATCACAAGTAGGCAGAGAGGCAGGCAGAGAGAGAGGGGGAAGCAGGGTCCCCGCTGAGCAGAAAGCCCGATGTGGGGCTCGATCCCAGGACCCTGAGATCATGACCTGAGCCCAAGGCAGAGGCTTTAACCCACTGAGCCACCTAGGCGCCCCTAATGTACAAGTTTTTATGTGCACATTTATTTTTCTATTTGGGGGTATATGTACTTAGGGATAGAATTGTTGGTCATGGTAAATCCATGCTTAACATTTTTGGGGAATCCTCAAACTGTTTTCCCAAGTGGCATCACCATTTTACCATCCCACTGACAATATAGAAGAGTTCCAACATCTCCACCTTCTCCCAGCCTCTTCGTATTGTCTATCCCTTTTTATTTTAGCCATTCTAGTGAGAGCAAAGTGATATTATAGTCTATAATTTTTAACTCACTCTGTATTCTTATACATCTGGCCATTTATTCCTGGTGTTCCCTGTTTACAACAGTCTCCCTTTCTCCTATCTGATCTCTTACTGAGGAGTTGAGTATTTTTTCCTTGAAGGCACAGTTAAAAATCTCCTATATCCAAAGAAGCATAATTTAATTTACTACCAAAAAAAGAAATCACCTTCCACCTACTACTATAGTATATTAATCTGTACTGTAGCATTTAAAATATTCTGCTATGTAACAAAAGCAAATGTTTTATTTTTATCTACTTCCTCAACAGACTCTAAGGTGCTCAAAGGAATTTTACTTAACATAGAGTTTTATACATAGAAGACACTTACTGTTTATCAAATTTACATTTGGCCAGTCATTCATTTTGATAACTAAAGAAATGAGCACCCTTTGACGAAAGCATAGCAAATGTTTTCCAATAAAGTATAAAGACTTAAAAAATAATGAATATGCTTCTTAGATTATCTAAAGACAAACTGAATTGGTATTTCATAATATGTGTTAATAATGTGTTTAGCTCTCAGACTCCCTCACTTGATTCTAATTTTCTTCAGGATAGGTATTGTCCCAGTGCCCAGAACAATTCCAGAGCCATTTTGTTTATTCAGTCTACTGAATTACAGTGAAATAACGGTTATAGTTTATGTTTTCTCTCTCAGCAAAGGACAGTGATGCAAAGAATAAAATATCATTTATTTCTTCAACTGCAGTACTCTCCCAAATGCAAGTACGAGTCAAAACAATGTGTCCTTTAGAATTACATTATGCTTCTCATGAAAACTTCCTAACCACTACCAGGGCTGTCATCTGCATATATTCCTATTAAATAGTGATGTGGGCCTTGATTCAAATTTCTTGAGTAGAGAAATTATTGAGAAAATAATTGATGACGTATTTTTGACATTGGTTACTGTTTCTACCTTGCACAGTACAGCATCGTCTTGCAGAAATATAACCATAAGAGCCCTGGTCTTCAAATAGGACAGCCCTGTTGTTCTATATCAAATACTCTCCAAGAAGAAATGTAATCAATTTGCTAATTCAATTTCCTCCCCTCCCACCCTCAACAATAATGGTTGCTGTTATGTATTTATTCATTTCTTACTCTAAATCAAACATTGTAGTGATTTCTTCATATAAATTATCTCATTTAATATTCACAAAAAAGCAAAGAGATAAATAGTATAAATTAGACAATTACTGTTTACTTAGGTAACTTACTTTATTCTGTATCACCAACACACAGAGTAAAGTAACTTACTTAGTTTTATATAGTTAGTGGTGCAGCTAGAATTTGAACATAAGAATACCGTTTTTCTTGAAAACACTGCATCTCCTTTTGATCAGTTCCCAATTTCAAAAATATCCAGAATACAAAATAAAAGCAATGATTCTTAGAATTTGGGGCAGTTCAGGACTCCATGGTTAAAGCAACACTATCTTGTTTTCTGTTACTCAACTCTTCATTCCTCTCCTTATCTCCAGATCTTACATTTTGTTTTTAAATATACAATAACTAAATTAACTTTTAGAGCTTTATAGTATAAAATGGGACAATTGATTACTGTTGAGTTATCTCAAAATTATGGCCAAGAATTACTTAAAATGTTAGAAAGGTATTTATGATGTTATACAACAAATACAAAAAGTCTGAGTAGTACGAAGGACACCTGTATTTTGAGAAATGGAACTATCTACTAGATGGTGTGCTTCAGCTGTAGATCATGTTTCATTTAATGTATAGAATAACATATTATAATCTGCTCTTTCCAGTCTTCTAGTTAATAAGTTCCTTTGGCTTGATAAAATTCTATAAGCTGCTTCACATAGAACCATTCTAGGAAACATTATTACAGGAAAAGCTAATAAAGTTGGCAAGGTTTTTTTTTAAAGATAATAGATGGCATTCATACATTAAAGATTTCTTCAAGGAATACTATATTAAAATACATCATGGACAGGAAGGTTGAGTCTCACTTGGTCTTTACACTCAGTGTTTTTTGTTTGCATGTTTGAACAGTCAGTGTCACCACCAACAAGAACCAGAGTCAACTCAAATTCAAGGAATGAGCAATATGTTTGGTTTTTTTTTCTTTTCTCTCAACACTACACACTGTATCTATATTTTATCAGTATCTTGAAAGAAATTTTTGACATTCAGCACCTATAAATTTTATTTAGACATACAAATCCCTACTATAAAAAATGATAGCATACATTTTAGACATTTTAAGGAAAAAAAAATCATACCCTGAGTTGTATCAGTGGCTTAGTGCATAGATAAATTTCAATAAACCACACTAATTTTGAGAAACAGAACAATATAAACAAAGTAAGTGAATTAGTCTAGTCTAGTCTAGACATGAATCTGTCTACATGCTTTCACAGTAGTCATTCCTTTACTACAAACACATTTATCTTTTCCTCTTTCTGATTCTAACTTCCCCTCCCATTTCCTTACCAAAAGAATTTCTCCTTATACATTTAGGTTACTCTCTAACATTAATTTCTTCCCTGAACATAAAACAAAAATGCCTGATGAAGACAACAGGTAACAGCAAGCACTACCAATTCAGAATCCCAGAAATTCTTGGAATACAGAATTGACTCATCAAAACATGCATTCATTCACTCACAAACCAATACTCATTGAGAATTAGACATATATTAGATATTATAATACCTCTCTGAAAAGAACATAAACATTACCCTGTGTAACTTAGTAAACTGAAAATTGTATGTTTCCCCCATTATCCTGACACTAGTTGTTCCCTTTGAAGTAAGAAATTCTTATTTCTTAATGCAACTCTGTGCTAAGACTCTTGTATTTCTATGGTCTAGAATAAGCAGGACAGGCTATCATTTGTAGAAACAAAGCAGTAATAAATTTAACTGAATTATCTTAACAACCAAATCATGAAGATTTCTTTAAAAAAATAAGGATCATCAATAATTTTAGCACATTGCAATTATGTTATCAACTAATCACTTTAAAATAATACAAAAACATATTGCGTAAGTCTCGGGTTTTTTTTCAGCACTTGAAGTTCCTATCAGCTGTATCTGTGGCATCATGACAGATGGTACGTTTCTTTAAAGAGTTCTCTTTTAATATGAAAATGTGTGCTAAATGTGGGTAACCTGCTTATTTTGTTTGAAACAACCATTTTATGAGCTTTCTGTCCAAAGTTTAATTAGCTCTTCCACACTTTGTCCCTTTTTCAAAATTGCAGTTATTTTCATTTTCATTTGGGTTAAGAAAAAGGTTGAAATGCATGTTTAAAACATTAGCTAGTCACCAAAGAGTAGAACTGCCTCCTGAGTTCTGCCAAGGAGAGTAAATTGCTTGGAAAGATGTCAACATAAAAAAAACTGTCAATAACTTTTTTGGCTGCTGTTGTTCAAAACATTTTATTAGTATTTGATCGGTGTTTTTAAAACAGACCAAAATACACTCAGGATTTATAGACTCTGGAAACAAATAATTATATGTGAAGCCAAAATCCATCCCCTTCTCATTATACTGTTTCTATTCAAATGTATGAATCCATACTTGAAACTCTGGCATTATATATATTTTTTGATGAGGTATGTTCCATCTGGATCCCATCCAGAGAGCTTTAATAATTTAAGTACCAGTGAAATGTCTCATAATGTTGAGGAAAAAGCACACGATAAAGATTCAGGAAACAGATTCCAACCATTGCAGTAGTCAGATTCCCTAGGTCTCAGTTATGAAAAGTAAGGAGATAATTCTTGCCTTCTCTATTTTAACGGGTTGTTGTTAATATGAAATGAAATCAAAATCTAAATAAATTTTTGCAAATTAGAAGTATCCTAAAAAATGTAAGAGCTTTTGTTTTGTAGACACTTGGTATCAACAAAAGCGTCTATCAAATAATCTTAAGATTTATTACGTGCAAAATCTATTAAGTGCAAAAAACAAGACAGAAGTGAATACATACAATGCATATTCAACTATGTGAAAAATGTTTAGAAATACCAAAAGATAAACACACTAAAATGTTAATTATAGGTCTCCCTGGGTAAGGTAACTAGAGTGAATGCTACTTTCTTTAATCTTATCCACATTTTTAAAATAGTGAGCATATGTTAGTTTTATAAGAAAAATATCAAGGTAAGACTTAAGAATTATCTTTCTTTTCACTTATACCTCACTTACCTTATTCATTAATAGTGAATATAAAATGCAAACTTTATATCTATATTAATGACAATTGCTTTAGAAATTAAGATTTGGTTAAAACTGAAGTGAAATAAAGAGAAATATTTTCTATCCTATGTAGCTCTTAAGAGTTATCTCAAGATTATTTTTTCCTCTTCTATATTAAAACTTCCACTTTTATTTAATTTTCCATGTGATCAGCTTTTTTAATATAGATTTTTGCCCCAGAGTGTGCCATGCTTCTTCTGCTCTCTGTGTTCTGCCTGAATGCTAGCCAAGGGTTGTAGCTGACATTTGCATGCTCCTGGAATGATCCAAAGACAAAGTAGCCTCACAGTATCTCTACTCCTGCAGCTCATTGATAGTGATGGGATGACTCTCATACTAAAGAACAACTAAAATAAGTCAATTGAGGTCTCAGTTTTGTATATGATGCATTCCTGAAAAGTAGGTATATAATAAGTGTGAAATAGTTCTTAAATAGTTCTATGATACTTATAAGGTGACTGAAATTATCCACGTCCCTATATTATTTCTACTTTATAGTAATGTTAAATACTAAAATTGTTCAAATTAAGGTTTAGTTCTGTAGATTTTAGGTCCTTTTTTAATAACTTTATATGAAGAGTTCAAGGTTTCACAAGCTAAAATGAGTATGGGGAGGAAATGTTCAATGGAAAGAGATAAATTTTTCGTTAATATCTATCAGGGAAAATATTTAGCGTAGTAAAAGGAAACTTAAATGTGGATCATGTGCTTCTTTTATTAATGCTCCTCTTCCCTCCTCTTTAAGTTCCATGAAAGGCAGTAGGGTAACTCTCTCAATGACACCTGTGTTACCCACATGAAAGTTAATTGAACTCAAAAGATAAGTCCTTCAATACTTCAATCATCTTCAAAGGTTATAAAGTGCACGGACTAATGAATGAATATGGTACTTTGAAAACCATCTAAAACATAATATATAAAACATGATATATAATAATCTTCCATTAGGGAAACATACCAGAAAGTTTCATTTTCATTTTTTTTAAACAGTTGAGTCCAGGCCAGTTTCTTATTTTGTTTCATTTTTCTCATCTTTTTCTGGCTTGTGTTCAGAACTCCCATTGACTTCCAGAAAAATCTTTGCATTTGGCTCAGCTTCAATAGTAGAAAACAAGATATTGAACAGACCCCACTGCATCTAAATATCTCTAAAATAATGATATTATGATATTAAAGAATAATGACCCTTCCAACTGGCTACCCCACTGTGTATTTTTCATTATAAACATCAAAGAGTACAAATGACACTATACAAAATATTTTATAAAATGAATTCAAAAATTTTAAAAGAGTTGTTTTGTAGGATTTATTGTTTTCTACTATCATGGATATATAATTTCATGTGGTCCTTATAATATCTTGTGAAGTTTTTAAGGTAGATATGAGTTTTTCTATTGTGTAGAGGAGAATACATGATATAGCCCTGTTAGCTGTTTAATAGTAACTCTTAGCTCTGTCAGCAGTCTGTGTACCTCAGACATCTGACAAGCTGAAGCTTACTTACAGGAGTTTTACAGGACACTCAGGTGCACTAAGTATTGTCTATAGAACAGAAGTATTTTTCACGTACGTATGTACTATAATTTAAAAATCTTTTTAGGTTCCACTGTCTCACTCAAGGACTCTATCTCACTCAAAGATAGACTGAAATGACAAGAATCTTTCCCATTATAATATCAATAGCTATGACAGTAACACAAATAAGCCATCAGTGAAAAAAAAAATGGATGAAAAAAATGAATCAGATTTGAAAGAATCCACAAGTTAGAATTCTCTGATTTATTAATAAAATATGGATGAAGTAATTCTATTTTCACTTAAATACCATAATATTCAAAATTGTCTTAGAATTATGAGAGGAAAAAGATGACATATTAAACGATGACAGAGGAGAAGACAGAATAAGAAGAAAAAAAATTTTTAAAGGACTAAATAACAAATATGATGTGAAAAGAAGAGTAAAACCAAAGATTTAACAGACCCTGAAGGAATACCTGTGAATGAAAAACAATAATGGGGTGGGTGTCTGGGTGGCTCGGTGGTTAAGCCTCTGCCTTTGGCTCAGGTCATGATCCCTGGGTCCTGGGATTGAGCCCCGCATTGGGCTCCCTGCTTGGAGGGTGGCCTGCATCTCCCTCTCCCACTCCCCCTGCTTGTGTTCCCTCTCTCGTGTTCTCTCTCTGTCAAATAAATAAATAAAATCTTAAAAAAAAAAAGAAAACCAATAATGAGAAATAAAGAAAAGGGATATTGAATATATCTCCTAAAGGGAAACAATATCACTCTGCTTTCCTTTTGGACACAGTTATGTCTGCTCTTTTCATCATAAATATTATCAGATTGTCAGTTTTCTTCTTTTTCAGTAATCAGGTAAAAATGTGAACAAAGAGTATGCAAGGAAATATTCTGATGTTTATAATATGAAAGTGCACTGACAAAAACAGTAAGAAACTCATCTGGATATTTCTCCCCTATCTCCTCCATAAAATAAAAGCCTTAATATGTGGAAGGAGGGGTGATAAACACTGTTGGTCATGGTGCATGAACGAAATACCACTGCATCTGTGGAAGAGGAGAGAAAAAAACTCCTTCCTCTGGTGGAGAGGAAGAAATATATACTAGGTTCAGAACTCTGCCTAGAGAAAATATAAATCACTAAGCCACACACGTAAGACTCTAACATACAGACAATATCACAAAGAAGCTTTATTAGAACAACAGAGAATGCTTCACAAGTTCTCCCTCTTTTAGCAAGTGTTGAGGAAAAAATAATTTGTGAGACAGATTTTTCTGAGACATAGTACAATGAGAAAATTTAAAGCTGAAAGGAGATCAATCTGCCATCAGAAAACGAAATCTTCTGCCAAACCATTTCTCATGCTAAACACAAGGTCTCATTAGAGGAATTTGAAGCCAGGGGTGCATTTGGGATAACTACAGAAACAAGAAACCTCAAATCTAACTCAACTTCAAATTAGATTATCTCACATCTTGCACTAGAGACAAAACAGAAGAAAAACATTTCCAGATAGAACACTGATGTACTTCACTTCTTATTGTCTCACAAATCATGTTCATCCAGTTTTCAACAAAAATATATGAGACCTGTTAAACGTCAAGAAAAAAAATAAACTCTAAGAGACAGATCAGTTATCAGAACCAAATCCATATATGCCACAGATGGTGGAATTATTTCAGAGAAAACTTGAAATACCTATGATTAATATGTTAAAAGCTTTAAAGGAAAAGATGAACAATATGCAACACTAGATAGGTAATTTTGAGAGAAACAGAAACTATATGAAAGAATCAAATGGAAATGCTAAGAATGCAAACAGTAAATGGAGATGAAGAATGAAGTCTTTCAAGAATTTTTGCTATAAAAATATGCTTTGAAAGATGGTCCAGCACAAAGCCTGTCAATGCTAATCCTCTAAGATATGCAGAAATGAGAAACCCATGGTAAGATTATCTCTCCGCAGTTCAAATCTGAATGATTATGTAATGGTTCTACAGTGAGTCGAACTATTATCATAATATAATTATTTGTACTCTTCTGAATGTTAATAATGTTTCATAGCTTAAAATAATGTTGAAAATATGCAATAGTGTTAAAGCAATATTTAAATTCTCCTATATTTCTCTCAATGGAGCAATAGTGCCACTTTGCCACATCCCTCAGGAGCTCCACAGTCTAGTGCTAGAATTCCTTTGGTGAGTTACACCTGATATCCATGTAAGTATCTGATCATGACTATTGGTGCTTGAAAACAAACTATCAATTAGAGTTATCTTGGTTGCGATAAAAGAAGCAGGTTTTTACAAGTTGAACACAGTTTTTGGAAGAATATTGGTAACTCACAACTTTCACAAATGACAATAAAGTAGATCCTTAGGAACCAATGTAGTGCATGTGCTAGAAAGAAGAAACCATACAACAGAATGCTAAACACACTTAACATTTTGCCTGTCTCTTCAACATTCAAAGTTCAGAGTTCATCATGGGAGCATTGTTTTGATCTAGGCTGGATCAAATGACAACCTCCAGTTACTGCCTATCACATATATCTGATAGAGAAGAGGAAAGTTCTCAAATGGAGATGGAAGTACTCTTAAACTTAGCCCAAACAAAAAAACAAACAAAATAAGACAAAACAAAAAACAGAAAGCAAATTCAGGGACTCATCCAAATAATGATGAGACAGCAGTAGGAAAACAATATTATTAAACAGTGTGGAGATTCCTCAAAACATTAAAAATAGACCTACTCTATGACCCTGTAATTGCACTAGTGGGTATTTACCCCAAAGATACAGATGTAGTGAAAAGAAGGACATGTGTACCCCAATGTTCATAGCAACAATGTCCACAATTGCCAAAGTGTGGAAAGAGCCAAGATGCTCTTCAACAGACAAATGGATAAAGAAGATATGGTCCATATATAATGGAATATTATACAGCCATCAGAAAGGATAAATACTCAACTTTTGTATCAACATGGGTGGGGCTAGAGGAGATTATGCTGTGTGAAATAAGCAGAGAAAGTCAATTATCATATGGTTTCACTTACTTGTGGAGCATGAGGAATAACATGGAGGGCATTAGGAGAAGGAAAGGGAAAGTGAATTGGGGGAAATTGAACAGGGAGATGAACCACCTGAGACTGTGGACTCTGAGAAACAAACTGAGGGTTTTGCATAGGAAGGGGTTTGGGGGATGGGTAAGCCTGGTGGTGGGTATTAAGGAGGGCACATATTGCATGGGGCACTGAGTGTGGTGCATAAATAATGAATCTTGGAATACTAAAAATATAAAATTAAGATGTTAAATAAAAAAAAAACAACTTCTAAAAACTCTGTCCTATTGGGGCACCTGGGTGGCTCAGTGGGTTAAGCCTCTGCCTTCCGCTTAGGTCATGATCTCAGGGTCCTGGGATGGAGCCCCACATCAGGCTCTCTGCTCAGCAGGGAGCCTGCTTCCCACTCTCTCTCTCTCTCTGCCTGCCTCTCTGCCTACTTGTGATCTCTCTCTGTCAAATAAATAAATAAAATCTTAAAAAAAAAACAAACCCTCTGTCTTATTAGTAAAATACAGTTAATATATATCTTCTTCAGTACTTTATAAACCTAACAATTCTTATGCTTGGTCCTGATTATATTTTGAAACTCTATTATTAATAATTAACTGCCAGTCTTCATATTAGAACTCTGGACTCCCTCATTTTATTCTTCTTTCTTGATCTCAATATCAGAAAAAAAGCTGTAGAGCTCAAAAATGGTATTAAATTGATTCCTCCTCATGATTACAACTGTACTGCTTCATTTCAGGCTTTCTGCTAACTCTACAGTTATCAGGGTCTTCTCATTTCCCCCCAACTTGCATGTTCTTGCTTTGGTTTCTCTCTCTAATGACAAATTAGATCACATAATCTAGTACTTAAGAATGGAATAACATATAATAAAAACTCTATTAATGTCCCATTCTGATATCCCCATAGCATAAGACATAGATTTACCCAACCTCTAAACAATTTGAAAAATAAATTATTACAAGTAAAAGACTACAAGTAAATCTATTTTAATTTACCTAAAACAAGTCAATTAAATTAATGACTAAAAAGCTCACTTTTTGAGAATAATAAGTAAAATAGTATTTCCATTTTATTCTTGTTTTTTCTATGACATTATTTTATTTTTAGAATGGCAAAATAGTTTATTTAGAGTCAATGGCTTCCTTTACAAACACTTACACTTTAAAAGATTGTGACATGTGAAGCCCATTTAGATATGAAGAACCAGAACTTAATCCAAAATTGTAGTTCATAGATTACCAGATTCTGCTTTGTATCAAATAAGTTTACCCAAAAAATAAACCAGAATGACTATTAATTTTAGTCAATGCACCCACATGCAATTGAATTAGCGTGAAGATGTACTATCTTTTCTATATGCAAAAGGGAAAGTCTCCTCATGTATGTTAACACGGTACCAAAATTCTGTTGGGGAGGATAATGTATTCAGTTACAAGTTCTTTAAGGAGCTACAATTTGTTTATTCTGAAGTTAATATGCAACACATATTTTATGGAAGATGGGGATCAGTAAAAATACATAGTGCAGAAATGAATTAAAGCATGAAAAAGCAACAAATATAGTGATAGTATTCTTTCTGCAAGGAAAAGAAAAATTTTAATAAATTTGAAGTAGATAGTTAATGTGAATTAATATTGAATAATTAATATGAAGTAGATAGTTAATATGAATTCAATGAGAGTTAATTTTTCATCCAATTATGTATATTTAAGTTAGATATTCCTGGGGCGCCTGGGTGGCTCAGTGGGTTAAAGCCTCTGCCTTCGGCCCAGGTCATGATCTCCGGGTCCTGGGATGGAGCTCCTCATCCGGGTTCTCTGCTCAGCGGGGAGCCTGCTTCCCCGCTCTCTCTGCCTGCCTCTCTGCCTACTTGTGATCTCTTTGTCTCTGTCAAATAAACAAATAAGATATTTTTTTAAAAATATTAGATATTCCTTTTTTTCCAGAGGAGTAGTTGGATAAGAACACAGAAACAGTACCAAAAGGTTTTACTTCTGCCTATTATTTCTTAATCATATAAGCCATTATAGAAGAGTTATGAAGAAAACCAACTAGTTGTAGTTCAGAAGACAGTAACAGTTGAAAATAAAAGCCCACACAGACACTTTAAATGCACTGGAAAGAAAATATCAAGATATACAGAATTACTCATAATAATTTTATCTCATGAAGTATTTTTCACATTATTGATATTTCTATTATCTATTAGAAAAATTTACTTACCATAACTGTATTAGTACATTTAAAATGACAGAAAACAAAACCAAAAGATTTGTATAATATTTTGCTGATTTTATATGCCAATGCATACTTTAATAGTAATTTTTAAAGTACGTTTTAGAAAAAATAATGTAAATAAGTTGAAAGAATAATTCAAACCAGTATTTCACAATATGGAAAGTTATGAATAAAATGAAATCTCCATCTAAATATACTGAATAGAACACTGAAACAGAGTTGCTATGCTTATGAAATAAAGCCAGTCATCACACTGACTGAATTTCAGCCACACCTACTTGCTGTGGGACCTGAGGCAGTCATCTAAACTCTTCCCCTCAATATATTCACATTCAAAAATAGATTAGAAATAGTACTTCCATTATATGGTCATCTAAAGATTAAAAGGTTTAATTATTGAAAAGTTCTTAATGCAGTCCTCACTGCATTATAAGCATTAAATAAACATTGGTAATTGTTATTATTATTAACTGATTTGTTTTATGATCTGCAGATTATAGTTGGTGCCTTGAATCCCTGACTTGGATGTGTCTTGTTAACATGGAATAAAGAAATTCACTGAAGTTTCTGGCTGAACTTTTCTGCTCTGGCATCATCCTCTCCCTAAGCTGCAGCAGTTTTGAGCCTCTAGTTTAGTTCCTGCTGGACTATTTTCAAGCCGAAGAAATGTGTCCTGGTCAGAGCACATAATAAATTTGTTTATGTTCAGCATCTCTTTTTTGTCTCTAGATGTAATTGAAAAACCATGTAATGACTATGGAAGCCTTTGAACTAAGAGGACCTTAACTGAGGACTGGAGATAAATCTATGGTCAAATTCACCTACTGAAAACACTTATTAAAAATTTAAGATTTAATTTCCATTTTCCTCTTTTTTTCCCCCCACTTCTTTAAAACTACACAACAACCTGGGTGGCTCAGTCGTTAAGTGTCTGCCTTCGGCCCAGGTCATGATCCCAGGGACCTGGGATCGAGCCCCGTATCGGGCTCCCGGCTCTGCGGGAAGCCTGCTTCTCCCGCTACCATTCCCTCTGCTTGTGTTCCCTCTCTTGCTGTGTTTCTCTCTGTCAAATAAATAAAATCTTTAAAACTACACAACAATACATTTTTATTGTTTGAAGTACTGGTTATAGACATGAAGAAAAGAATAAAAATATTTTTCCTTAAACAACGTCAGTCCATTCCCAAAAGTCACTGTCAGCACTGTCAGTATCATATGTGTATGTATCTAATAAAAATCTAATTCTTTCAGGTTATACTACATATTTTTCTATAAGTTATATAAATATATACCTTAAAGTTATAAATACATGTAATACTTAAAAATAATATGCAGGACGTAAGAGATATATTTAAGAGGTATATCCACCTGATAAAAAGAGAGTTATCCAGTAACACATAAATACATTATAGATTAATTTTTATGTACTAATATGTACATGTATCCATACATACTTGTATGTGGATGTGAACATAATCTGTATATAAATTAAATACAGAGAAATTCAACATTTTTAAATTGATCTTTGATATTCCAAGTGTTATTTATAAATACACACACAAACATATATACACACACATATATAATTTCTCAATTGACAGACATCATGTAACATATTTTCTTATTTTTGCTTCCATAAACAATTTGCAAAAAATATTTTGTATATATGTGTGTTATGAGTTTATAAATATAGTACATATCATGCATCCTTAAAATTAATGAGATTTTTTTGGAAATTGTATCCACCAAGTAAAATTTCTGAGTAAAAATGGATATATACTTAAAATTTTTAAAAATATTTAAAGCAGGGGCACCTGGGTGGCTCAGTCGTTAAGTACCTGCCTTCAGGTCAGGTCATGATACCAGTGTCCTGGGATCAAGTCCCACATTGGGCTCCCTGCTCAACAGGAAGCCTGCTTCTCCTTCTCCCTTTCCCTGTCCCTGTCCCTCTCCCTCTCATGTTCCCTCTCTTGCTGTGTTATCTTTCTGTCAAATAAATAAACCTTTAAAAATATATATTTATAGCATAGACCATTGAAATTGGGTAAAGCTCCTAAAAATTCCAGAGTCTATGGCACAAATAAATAACTGTATAAAGACTTTTAATCTGCCTACCTTTACCATTGGGGAGATGGGACAGTAACAAAATCTTGTCATCAGATCTAGAATCTTAATCCTGGCAAATTGTTTTCTAGAAAGGTTACAGCAATTTACTCTCTCAGTGGATGTGTATGAAAGTACTCGATAGAGTAGGCAGTTAGCTAGATATGAGCAAGCAACGAAGACTGCCCAACGGTTGAAAAAGATGGAAATCACCAACGACCTCCCCAAAGCAAACAGCCAGGGAAAACCCTGGAGAACACTCTTGGCCCTTCCCTAAAACCCTGGCCCTGCAGTAACCTATAGCTTCATTATAATACATTTACTCTGAGGTTTTGACTCCCCTTTGTGGTGGGGTGGGAGGGATGGTTGCCATATATCCAAGAAGGACCATATAGAGCCAAAAACTCCCCCTCCTGATAGTAGGAGTAGTCTCTTAAATGGTTGGAGGCAACCTTAGTCAGAGACCACCTCGCTATGACCCATAACCCATGCAAGTATAAAAAACAAGATAACCCTGACACCCCACTCCCAACACCACCCCACAGTTACTGCCTCTGGGCCTGCCTACTTTCCCACTTTGAGAGTATACTTTTGCTGGGACCACAATACTTTTGCTGGGACCACTTGCTTGCTTAAAGTTTTGACTCTGAATTCTTTTATGGTCAAGCTCAAGGACCAAAGCCAGGGTACAGGACTGCTATTAACTAACATACTTACCTTTGCACACAGCATCATCAGCCATGGATATTACTCTTTTATCCCCTAGTTTTATTGGTTAAAACTATATTACATTATTAATTTAATTTCCATTTCCTTGACATTTAGTGAGATTGAACAAAATGTTATATATATATATATATCTTTTTTAAAGATTTATTTTTATTTATTTGAGACAGAGAGAGAGAGAGAGAGAGCATGCGAGGGGAGAGGTCAGAGGGAGAAGCAGGCTCCCT
This sequence comes from Procyon lotor, assembly GCA_028646535.1. Taxonomy (NCBI): domain Eukaryota; kingdom Metazoa; phylum Chordata; class Mammalia; order Carnivora; family Procyonidae; genus Procyon; species Procyon lotor. Next base: position 41,788,849 of record CM053604.1, read on the forward strand.
GTGGAGCAAGGAGCCCTATGTGGGACTCGATCCCGGGACTCCAGGATCATGACCTGAGCCGAAGACAGTTGCTTAACCAACTGAGCCACCCAGGCACCCAAAATGTTATATATTTTACTGGTAAAGTGATTTCACTTATTGTGAATTATATCTTTATCAATTATCTATTTTCCTCTTAGGTCAATTTATTTTCCATCATTAGAATAAATTCCCATTGATTTTATTAGTCATAAATTTGCATTTTGTTTATTTATAAATCATTTATTTTGTCTTTTGCTATAAAATTAATTTTAAACATTTAAATATGTCTATATTAAGACATATTAGATATGTCTTTATGGTTTTCCTCTTTCTATACATAGATAGCTTTATTTGTTTGAATTACACATTTGTGATAATAAAGTTTTATCTTATTTTTTTTTAAGATTTTATTCATTTATTTGATATAGGAGAGAGATCACAAGTAGGCAGAGAGGCAAGCAGAGAGAGAGAGAGAGTGGGAAGCAGGCTCCCTGCTGAGCAGAGAGCCTGATGTGGGGCTCCATCCCAGGACCCTGAGATCATGACCTAAGCGGAAGGCAGAGGCTTTAACCCACTGAGCCACCCAGGTGCCCCAGAAAAAACATATTTTTAATACAAAATGAGATATTTTCATGTTCACTCTAGTAATAGCGTATGGATATACTTATTTTTTTTCTAAAGACTTATCAATGTGTTTATAATATACATTAAAATAAAATGGAGTCCATTGAATGCAAGGGTGGTGTCTTCATATTTGTGAGACTGATGGTTATCACAAAACTTGTATAAAAATCTGTAAAAAAAATTGTAAAAAATACATGAAAGGAAGACTGAAGTAATATTTCATTTTATAACACTTGAGTTGAAATCTGGTACTTCACAACACTTGCGTTCAGATCCCATAATAGTTTTCAAACTGCAAGCTTTGAAGGACTTTTGATAATCTTGGGTAAATGAGGAGCTGATATAATTTGGTACACACTTTCTAACCATAGTATTTCACTGTAGCAGACTGATGAGTATCATGATAACTCTTATGATCTTGGCTAATTATCAATGTAAATTGAGAGTACAATAAAGACAGAACAGCAGTCTTGGTTTCTGACATATTTCACTGATTTTTCAAACCCAGGCTGAGAGTTTATTAAGAAGAAATAGACCCAGAAATTAAGCTAGCCAAATTTTTAAATACTAACATGTACATCATGTCAGGATCTCTATTAAGAATGTTACCCAGGTATTGACTTTAATCCTAACAGCAGCCATATGTGATAGAAACTATTATTAATGCTTTTTTTTTTTTGCAGCTAAGAAAAAGCAGATATACATAGGTGAACAACTTCATCAAAGGAATTCCAAAGCTCTGTTGAGAATATAAATTGGTATAGCCACTGTGGAAAACTGTATGAAGTATCGCCCCCAAAAATAAAATAGAAATACCACATGATCCAATAGTTCCACTGGATATTTACCCAACCCAAAAAAAGAAAAACAAAAAACTAATTCAAAAGGGTATATGCATTCTTATGTTTATTGCAGGATTTTATACAACAATGCTAAATGTACACTCACAGATGGATGGATAAGAAAGATGTGGTGTGTATATATATATACATATAACGTAATGTTACATAGCCATATAAAAGGATGAGATCTTGTCATCTGTGATGACTTGGACAGACCTAGAGGGTATTACATTAAGTGAAATAAGTCAGACTAAGAAAGACAAATAGTATATGATTTCACTTACATGAAGACTCTAAAAAACAAAACCAACAAACACTCAGAAAGCAGAATCAGACCTATAAAGACAGAGAACAAACTGGTGGTTACCAGAGGGAAAAGGGCTGGGGGGAATGAGTAAAATGGGTGAAGAGAAGTAAAAGATGCAGGTTTCCAGTTATGGAATGAATATGTCATGGGAATAAAAGACACAGCATAGGAAACAGAGTCAATGGTATTGTAGTAGCATTCTATGGTGATAGAAGGTAGCTACACTTGTAGTGAGCATAGAAAGAAGTATCCTATAACGTAATCTGAAATTAATATAACATTGTGTATCAAATATACTCAAATAAAAAAATTTTAAAAAGGAATTTGCAAAGCTAAAATATGAACCCATAATTGTCTGATTTCAAAACACGTTTTTATCAACTATACAAAAATATGTGTTAGAGTGCATATATGTTATTGTCTGATTTACCACTTTTCCTGTGTGAGATTTTTCTTTTTTACTAGGATTTCTTATCAAAACAAGAGCAAGAAGTACAAATCTCTGATTAACAGGGGCCAGGAAAAAAAAACACTTCTAATATGATATATGATTGGGAACAAAGCCCCTCTCAAAAAAAAAAAAAAAAACTATTGAACAAAATGTTTATTATTTATATGTGTAACCAAAAGAGATGACAGTAATTTTTGTTAAACAAACCAAAAAACCCATAGACCTTCAGAGCAGAAGTGTATGAATTACTTTTATTTTCGAAGACTGATTATGAGATTAGAGCAATCAGCACATGGTCTCTGTCTTCTTGTATATATCTATCCATCACTCCTTTATTCATTTAACAAACTTAAGAATAGAGCTTTGCTAAGCAATGATTTGAACATAAAGATTAATAAGCTATATTTCCTTGTCTTAAGACAATTTTTTATCTAATTAGAGTGGGATAAATGCTTCAAAATAAATGAAAGAGTTTAAAACAAAGTATTGTGGAGTAAACAATGAAGTAACAATTTCTAATAATATGTTTGAGAACTTTTATACATAAGCGTTAATTGAGATAAAACTTGAAGCTCATAAGACACAAAAAGTGGACGCTGTAAGTCAACCAATGATGCATGTTAATTTTGACCCATAATACATTTTTATCACCTTTACCTAAAACCCCACAAATACACCCAATCTGTCATCAAATTGTGTTGTTTCTGGGGCGCCTGGGTGGCTCAGTCAGTTAAGTGTCCACCTTTGGCTCAGGTCATGATCCCAGGGTCCTGGGATTGACCCCTACATCATACCTGCTCAGTGGGGAAGCCTGCCTCTCCCTCTCCTTCTGCCTGCCGCTCCCCCCTGCTCATGCCCTCTCCTTCTCTCTATCAAATAAATAAAAACTTTTTTAAAAAATTGTATTGTTTCTGTAACCAAAAGCTATAATGCATTATGTCCCAAAAAAGTAGGTACTTCAGAAGAATATTTATCAGTGTAATACTATTATTTGGTATGAATTGTACTCATAAAACCTTGCATTTGACTTTTCAGTTAGTCACTGATAAAGTGAGATTTAAAACAATAAGACTTTCACTTTAATAAGGCAGACTAGGTAAGTTGTACCAACACTCTTACTGGACAATTGGAAAACTCTAACAAAAGAAAATTCTTTTCTTGAAAGTTTTAAGAATTTTTTTAAGTGAAATATGATAGGGTAGAGATCCAGAAGAATAAAGAAATACAGAGAGGAGAACCTAGCATTTTTTATCACCTACATCCTAGGAGCGTATGTGGATTATAGAAAGGATAGCTTCAAAAGTTAGAGCAGCTATTTGGATGAGGTAATAAGGCTAGCAGTAAATTTGACCCTGGGATTTGCTCAACTGTGAGAGTGTCTAATTACCCACTACACACACATCCTCATTAGGT
>CM053604.1:41793006-41821113 GCA_028646535.1 Procyon lotor
ATTGTAAATATCTATGCCCCTAACATGGGAGCAGCCAATTATATCAACCAATTAATAACGAAGTCAAAGAAACACAATAACAACAACACAATAATAGTAGGGGACTTTAATACCCCCCTCACCAAAATGGACAGATCATCTAAGCAAAAGATCAACAAGGAAATAAAGCTTCTAAATGACAAAGGAGGACCAGATGGACATCACAGATATATTCAGACCATTCCATCCCAAAAAGGCAGGAAAGAATATCCAGTGGAAAAAACGACAGTCTCTTCAACAAATGGTGTTGGGAAAACTGGACAGCCACATGCAGAAGAATGAAACTGGACCATTTCCTTACTGCACACAAAAATAGACTCAACAATGGAATACTATGCAGCCATCAAGAGAAACGAAATCTGGCCATTTGCAATGACTTGGATGGAACTGGAGGGTATTATGCTAAGCGAGAAAGACAATTATCACATGATCTCTCTGATATGAAGAATTTGAGAGGCAAGGCAAGAGTTTGGGGGAGTGGGGGAGAGAAATGAAACAAGGAAGGGATGGGGAGGGAGACAAACCATAAAAGACTCCTAGACTCACAAAACGAACTAAGGGTGGCTGGGAGGTGGGGAGGTAGGGATAGGGTGACTGGGTTGTGGACATTGGGGAGGGTATGTTCTATGTTAAGTACTGTGAAATGTGTAAGCCTGACGATTCACAGACATGTACCCTGGGGCAAATAATACATTATATGTTAATAAAAATTAAAAAAAAAATAAGGTACTTGGAATAAATAGAAAGTTTTTCGAGTCTGCAAAAAAATAAGAGTAAGGAGGATAAAATGACATATTTTACATCTGTAATTTGGACTAATGGGTTGGGTTAAATCAGAATATAAGGTAACCAGCTCTTCATTTACTTTTAAGCTTACTCTACAAACAGCAATGTCTCAGCATTTTGAAGTTTTTTGATTAGCCTTGTATCTGCCTAAGAAAGTCTCTTTAATGCTCTTATATATACATAAATTGATTATACTGTATCCTTTTTAAAATTCTCATAGAAAGTGATCTATGATTAAAATAATTTTGACTCACAAAGAATGAGAATAGAAAATATTGCAAATCTTCAACTATTAAATATTTATTTTCTAATGAATTTCATTGATTTGACTTCTCTCTTTCTGTCTCTTTATGGAGTTATAATTACCATACAACATTATATTAGTTTCAGATATATAGCATCACAATTCAATATTTATAAATATTGAAGATCTTCATCACAGTAAGTCTAATTACCATTAAATACCATAAGTCTAATTATAGATTTTTCTTCTGGTGATGGGAATTTTGAGATTTATTTTTATAGCAATTCCTGAATATGCAATACAGTATTATTAACTATAATTGCCATGTATATTATATCCCCATGATTCATTTATTTTACAACTGGAAGTTATCTTTTGACTCTCTTCATTTGTTTTGCCCATTTGCTCAATTTTCTTTCTTTTTTTTTTTGGAGTGGGGAAGAAGATTCCATATTTAAATGAGATCATATGGTATTTGATTTTCTCTGTCTGACTTATTTCACTTGGCATAATGCCATGAAGGTCCATCCATGTTGTCACAAATGATGTTTCCATTTTTTTGTATGGCTGAATAATGGTGTATACTATGTATATACACAACATTTTCTTTATCCATTCATCTATTGTTAGACCTCCAGCTTGTTTCTATATCTTGGCTATGTAACTAATTTTGCAATGAATGGGGGTACATATATCTTTTCAAGGTAGTATTTTCATTTTTTTTTTTTATAAATACCCAGAAATAGAATTACTGGATCATATGTTAGGTCTATTTTTTTTAGTTTTTTAAGCAATCTCCATAGTGTTTTACACAGTGGCTGTGGCAATTTAAATTCCCATCAACAGTGCATGTGGATTCCCTTTTCTCCACATTCTCATCAACACTTGCTATTTGTGTACTTTTTGATAATAGCCATTCTAACAGCTATGAGGTAATAGCTCATTATGGCTTTAATTTTCTTTTCCCTGAAGAGTGATGTTGAGGATTTTTTCGTGTACCTGTTTGCCATCTGAATGATTTCTTTGGAAAAAGGTCTTATCTGTCTTCTTTTTTTTTTTTTTCACTCAGATTAGTTTTTTGTTTTGTTTTTGTTTTTGCTATTGAATTATATGAGTTTTTAATAATTTATTTTGGGGATGCCTGGGTGGCTCAGTGAGTTAAGTGTCTGCCTTCAGCTCAGGTCATGATCCAAGAGGCCTGGGATTGAGCCCTGGGTCAGGCTCCCTGCTCAGCAGGGAGTCTGCTTCTCCCTTTGCCTCACCCAGCTCATGCTCTCTCTCTCTTTCTCTCTCCCTCAAGTGAATAAATAAAATCTTAAAAAAAATAGATAAAAATTTATTTTGGATATTAATCTCTTTTCAGAAATAAGATTGGCAAATATTTTCTCTAATTTAGCAGGTTGCTTTTTCACATTGTTATTGATTTTCTTTGCTGTGCAATAGGTTTTTAGTTTCATAGAGTCCCACCTCTTGATTTTTGCTTTTGTTGCCTTTCCTTTTGGTGTCAAATCCAAATAATCATAGCAAGACTAATGTTACAGAGCTTACTGCCTATGTTTTATTCTAGGAGTATTATGGTTTCAGGAGCAATATTTAAGCCTTCAATCTATTTTAAGTTAATTTTTGTGTAAGATGTAGGATAGCAGTCCAGTTTCATTCTTTCACATAGGGTCGTCCAGTTTTCCCAGCACCATTTATTGAAGAGATCGTCTCCCTTCTCCCATTGTGTATTCTTGGCTCCTTTGTTGTAACTTAATTGACCGTGTCTGCATGGGTTTATCTGTGAGCTCTCTGTTCTGTTCCATTGATCTATATGTCTATTTTCTGTCTCTCAGTTTCATATGGTTTTGATGACTATACTTTTGTAACATGGTTTGAAATCAGGGATGTTGATGTTTTTAGATTTGTTCTTCTTTCTCAAGATTGCTTTTGCAGTTCCATATAAATTTTAGGATTGTCCTCTTTCTGTGAAAAATATTGCTGGACTTTTGATAGGAATTTCACTGAATCTGTAGGTTGCTTTGAGTAATAGAGATATTTAAACATTAATTCTTCTAATCCATGAACATCAAATATCTTTTTATTTATATGTCTTTTTTAATTTATCTCCTCACTGAATTATAATTTACAGTGTGTGGTTATTTCACCTCCTTGGTTAAATTTATTTCTGGTATTTCATTCTTTTTTATGCAATTATAAAGGAGATTGTTTTCTTAAATTCTCTTTCTCATAGTTTATTATTTTTTGAAAAGATTTTATTTATTTATTTGAGAGACTGAGTGAAAGAGAGAAAGAGAGAGAGAATGCATAAGCAGGGGGAGGGGCAGAGGGAAAGGGAGAACATACCCCCTGCTGAACAGGAAGCCAGAATCATGACCTGAGCTGAAGCAGACACTTAACTGACTAACCCACCCATGTACCCCTTTCATAGTTTATAATAATTAATGTACAGAAATAATAGATTTTTGTACATTGATTTTTCATCCTGTAACTTTAGTGAATTTATTTATTAGTTCCAACCGTTTTTTGGTGGAGTTTTTAGGATTTTCTGTGTTACCTGTGAAGAATGACAGTTTAACCTTTTCCTTACCAACTTGGATGACTTTATGTCTTTTACTTGCCTAATCACACTGGCTATAACTTCCAGTACTATGTTGAATAAAAGTGGCAAGAGTGGGACGTTCTTGTGTTATACCTGATTTTAGAGGAAAAGCTTTCAGCTTTTCACTGAGTATGATGTTAGCTATGGGCTTATCATATATGACCTTTATTGTGTTGAGGTACATTGTCTGTATACCCACTTCACTGAGAGTTTTTATCATAAATGAATGTTGAATTTTGTCAAATGCTTTGTCAGCATTTATTGAGACGATCATAGAATTTTTGTCCTTCATTTTGTTAGTATAAAGTATCACATTGTTTTATTTGTGGAAGTTAAATCATTCTTGCATCCGTGGAATAAATACCACTTGATCATATTATATGATTCTTTGAATGATTTGTTAAATTTGGTTTACTGATATTTTGTTAAAGATTTTGGCATCTATGTTTTTCAGATATGTTGGTCTGTAATTCTCTTTTCTTTTGGTGTTCTTGTCTGGTTTTGTTATCAAGATAGTGTTGGCCTTGTACAATACATTTGGAAATGTTCCCACCTTTCTTATTTCTGGAAGAATTTGAGAGTTGGTGTTAATTCTTTGAATGTTTGGTAGAATTCACCAACTAAGCTACCTAGTCCTAGGTGGGGTGTTTTGATTGCTGATTCAATTTTCTTACTAGTAATCACTATTCAGATTTATTTCTCTTCATGATTCAGTCTTGAAAGCTTGACTATTTCTAAAATTTTTCTGTTTCTTTTAGGTTGTCCAATTTGTTGGTATGTAAATTTTTCATAGTAGTCTCTTAAGATCCTTTGTATTTCTGTGATATTGGATGGAATATCTCCTTTTTCATTTCTGATTTTATTTGAGTCATCTCTTCTTTTCTTGCTAAGTCTAGCTAAAGGTTCGTCATTTTGTTTTCAAAGAACTAGCTCTTGATTTCATTAGTATTTTTATTGTCATTTTAGTTTCTATTTCTTCTGTGATCTTTATTATTTTCTTCTTTCTACTAATTTTGGGCTTCATTTTTTTCTTTTTCTAGTTCATTGTGGTGTAAAGCTAGGTTGTTTATTTGGGATTTTCAACTTTCACCATTTTACATACAGAAAACCTGAAGACTGATAGGTTAAGTTCCAAGGAAGAAAATTGAGTGGAATCTGTAACTGATTACTAGCCACTCTCTTAAAATGCACTTCTTTTTGCATGTAAATATGTAAAATCCATTTAGAAAGACAATATCCTCCTTGAAACCGAAGAATAAGATAAGATTTCTGTATTTTGATTGTCTTTCATATTTAATGGTTAACTGTCCTTGAGCAACCAAGGAAGATACAATGGTTATAATTAAAAAATTAAAAAAAAAAAAGATTAGCCATATAAATACAAAGAAAAATATGTCAACCTAATCAGAATTTCATGAAAAAATTAAAATAAAATAGTCATATAATGGATTTTAATGAACTCTAGGATTTGTTGTCTTGCCAGTGGCAAGTATTATTACTCATTAAATATATCTCTTAACTCAATGAGCTATGGCAAGAGATGGCTAAGATCAAATTAAATCCTGTTTTCTATGTGTTATAATTAACCTAATGTGTTGAACTGTCATCAGTAACTAAGTTATTCAAACTTACAAATATTATCCTGTAAAAGAATGACATTAATGATTTCCTCTTAGTCTGCTTCTATTCAGAAATACATAATGATAAGAGACGTTCTTCTGGGCAATAATAGAAACAAAAAAGAGGAAAAGGCAATTAATTAATCAAAATGTGAATTTATTGAAAGACAAGACTGGAAGCAGTGTGACACTATTGGTACCCTAATTACTAATTATTTCCAGTATCTGCCTAATGAGCAAAAAGAGTTCCAACTTCCAAGCAATATGAGTAATCATTAGATTATACAATGTGTGATGCCATTTCTACATTTGTGAAAATTCAATTCATAAAACAAAAGGCAATATTTTTTACAAAAGGCAACAATTTTATGGCCTTTAAAGCCCTCAGTAATATATAAGACTTTAATGTATCTTTCAAATGTCTTTAAAACCTATTATAAGTACATTAATGCTGCATCTTTATGCCAGTCCCATAGTCAGTGATGTAACTGAAAGTGAGATTGCACTGTGGCAGTGTTAAACACTTTATAGCTCTTTTTCTTTGTGTTTTGTTTCAAATTAAAGTTTTAGTAAGTTTTTATTAGTCTGTACTCATTGTTTTGCCTATGTCAGTCTTTTTACTTAATATTTGATCTAAATTTTATTGGTTTCATAACTCAGTATGTACTCTGAGAGTGAGAGAGTATATTATTTCCATTCTGAGTTTAAAATAAAAAATGACAAATGGGCTATATTTATAAGCATTGCTAGCACCAAGAATTTGTAAATCTAAACAGTCTAATATTGAACCCTGCAAGCACTTTATTCCTTGGTAACCTTTCCATGCCTGTATGTACAAGAGGTAGAAGATGAATGGTATTATTTGTTTGGTGCCCTTAGGAGGAAATTAAATATTTATTAAATGTGTGTTTATTACTTTGATAACAAATCCAATAAACAAGTGCTTTGATTGATGAATATTAACATTTCTTATTGTAAGATGTATGGATTACATAGAGCTTGAAGGCAATTTTAGGTTCAGCTTTGTGGAAGAGGAAGTGACATTTGATCCAGCATTAAAGATTTTAAGAAAAATGTTTCTGTAACAGGAGTAAAAATGTTTGATTCTTGATCCAGCACTGACATCTTTTAGCTAAGTGACCTTGGATAAGTCACTCAATGGCCTTAAATTCAGCTTCCTTATTTTAAAATTGGGATGAAAGTAATACTTAAAGTAATAATACTTAATAGACTGTGGCATTGTGGAATTCTAGGAAAAACATCCCTACACTACATGTAACATATCATTATTATGTTTCAGATGCAAAATAAACAATTTTGGCTAAATGGTTTTGCTTGTGAACTGTTCTGTGACTTTAGTAGTGTGTATTTTCCCCCCTTCTTTGATTTTATGTTTTACTTAAGGACACATAACTTAATATCTTTTGTAAACATCTTGAATTGTTTTTAAGTGTTTAGGTGGAAGACTATCTATTCATTAATATTGTAAGAGCTTTGGGAAAAAGAGGGATTTTTATTTTATCTTTATCATCATCAGCATCTACTCCTCAATTTTGTCAAAAATATCTGGACTTCCAGGGGCGCCTGGGTGGCTCAGTGGCTTAAGCATCTGCCTTCAGCTCAGATCATGATCTCAGGGTTCTGGGGTCGAGCCCCACATCAGGCTCCCTGCTCAGAAGAGAGTGTGTTTTCTCCCTCTCTCTCTGCCCTTCTCCCTGCCCAGGTGTGCTCTCTCTCTCTTCAAGTAAATAAATAAAATCTTAAAAAAAAATATCTGTACTTCTAAAGGAATGCTAATTCAAATATTATCTCTACCACTTACTGAAAATTGGACTTTGACCACATTATTTGTCAATTCTTTGCTTCACTGTTTGTTTTACAAAACAAGAGTGATACCAATTTTTTAGAGTGGGTGTAGATGAGAAAATTTACCTTGTATAATTCCCTCCAGATTATCCTGAATTAATAGGAGGGTACTTTCTGTTACACATACATCAGAAGTTTCTTTTAAGTCCAAATCTTAAATGAGAAGTTGAGAAAAGGATATTTTCTTGAATAAATCTGCTAGACTAAAAACTTTCTAATTTATTGGCCTGCTTATTTCAAGGAATATGGAGATGAACTGAAAGAGATTGAGGTAAAAGTAGATTAACCATGTCATGTCATTCTTGAAATGAGGTATAGATTTTAATTAGAGATTGCTTTCTCTGCAAAAATTCTTTTTTATATTTAAGAGTTTTTTTGTTAGTATGTTTTTAAAATTTAGAGCCCCAAGTCTTATGTCAAAAATATATAAGGAGAAAAAAATACATATATAAAGAGGATTCAATATCAGAGTAGATTCATGAATCGAGTATCTTTATACATGCTGTTTTCACTGTGGATTTCTTAGAGTAACTATTTTCCATCATACAAAGCTTTATTAAATGATATAATTTGGGTCTCAAAGATGCACACTGTTTAGTGAAAATACCCTAAGTAGAACTAATTCTGTAATGGATGTATAAAACTGGAGGCAGCTCAATTCTATCTGGGATCCTTGGCATCCAGTGGAATTTTTAATAGAATCTATGCATTTACATCTGCACATCATTTAGCTAAATCTCAAATGCCAAACACAATTTTATTTTCCATAATTTATTAATACTAATTTTGCTTAAGTAAACAAATTATACATATTTTACTAGCAGAGTTATTCAATTCAGAGGATAATTCTTAAAGAATATAATATAAAGTAAACAATCCATATTATATAAAGCATAATTGGGTTTTTGTCTTCACTTGAGCTGCCATAGCAAAATATGTAGACTAGCTTAAATAAGGGAACTTTATTTTCTCCCTGTTCTGGTGGGTGGGAAATCCAAGATCAAATTGCTGGCCAATTTAATTCCTGATGAGAACTCTCTTCCTAGGTTGCAGAGAGGGCCTCTTTTTCTCAGTGTCCTCACATGGTAGAGGGTGAGCATGGGTATCTCTTCCTCTGCTGATAGGGCATCAGCCCTATCCAATTAGACCACCATATTTATCACCACCATTTAACCTTTATCACTTTCTCCCCAAATATAGTCCAATAACATTAGTGCTACAGCCTCAACATATGAATTTGAGGCAAGGGGATCATAAACATTCAGTCAGTAATAGATTTCAAGAGTTTTTGTGACCCTACACACTAGTAAAATGTATTAGCAGATACCTATGTATTTTAATTTGAACATTTTGGGGTTTATTTTTATTTCCTCAGTTATTTATTTAGTGCTAAATACTCAGGCTCTATCCTAGACATGAGAGGACAGAAATGGTGAAATAAGCCCCATCTCAAGGAACTCTGGATCAACATTGTTCTGCAGATAGAAAGATGGGTGGTTCTATGAGAATGCACATTGATGTATACACCATACTTTGAGCAGAGTGGGTTTCAAACAGCTGAAGAAGAGTTGAAAAAGAGTGACATGGAGAGGAGATAGCATTCTCAGAGATACAGACTAGGATGGTACAATGAGGAAAATATTATGGCTGCAAAAGAGTGATAGAAAATGTTGATAAAATAGGGCAGGGCCATTTGATTAGAGTTATCTGCTAAGTTTTTAGAAGCAAAGTGGAAATCATTTATCTTGAAATTTAGTAATAAACTCGCCCAAACAAAAAAAATGTTATTTTAAGTGACCTTACATTTTATTTTATTTTATATTTTTAACATCTAAATTTAATTTTGTTTTTCAGTGTTCCAAGATTCTAAAAACCACCATTATAATAAAAAATGATGAAATATAGTGTGTCTGATTTATCAGCTAACAGTAAAATTTTTAATTAAATAACCATCACAATTTTCTGGTGTTAAGGATGTAGTAAGATGGAGACCAATGTGGGTAAAAGGACAATTTTATTCATTCTGAGAAAATCTAAAATTTATTGAGCTGGGTTACTATGTGTAAGACACTATGTTCAATGAATTACATATATTATCTCATTCCAGACTTGCCATAACTCTGTAAGAGAGATACTGCTATCTCCATTTTACAGATGAGGAATTTAAGCCTTAGTAAGATTCAAGAATTTAACCAAATTCCCTCAGCTAAAAAGTGGGATTCCAGTCACATCTATCTGACTTTCAAGTCTACTCACTTTCCATTACTTTACCATGCTCCTCCTGAGAAAGAGATTTAGGTTATATTAACTTGCATCATGTAATTGATTGATGATTTTAGCTCAGTCCCCCTCAGTGGAGAGACTTATGTGCACCAGTTTAGAGCACTAGAAGAGTGTCAGTGGAAAGAGAATTGGTAAAATGAATACGGTGTCCACTGCAGTTTCCTTTAGTCTTCTAAAGAAACAAATAACAGTGAGTCACTAATAATCCTTAGGTCCTTTCTTTCTTTTATACTGTGATTTCTATTTAGGTTAACTCAAAAGAATTAATTTTCTCTCTAACATTATAACTTTTGATCATATTAAGTGTTTTACTTTAAATCAATGTATTATTATCATTGTGAATGTTATCTTTAAAAAGGTACACTAAAATTCAGTTTCCTTAAATATTAAAATTCACATCGTATATTCTTTGTGAAAATTATATAAAAATTTGAATTTATTGAAAACTTATCAACATTGTTAAATATCCTTGTATGTTTTAGAATATCCGCAAAGTTTTGGGCTCAGTGTTTAGGGACTATTGTAGACACATTCTAAGGAGACTCCCAATGAGTCCCAATGAGTATCAGTGAAACACTTGATTTGCTTTTTAACCAATCAAAATTGTCACTCACTAAATGTATCACATCATTCTATTAGAAACCTTGTCTCAGGATTTAATCTAATCTGTTTTATTGTTTCTTTGCCTTCCTGAACATAATTTCTGTGAGAGAAGAGATTTGTCTGTTTTGCTCATTTCTATACTTTCTGCTTCTATAGCAATGCCCAGAATGTTGTTGGTGCTCATAATCTGGACTCATTTTCCATCATCATAACCCTATGATTATGATTAAGATAATGATTCTTGCATCTTTTCATGAAGCCATATTACATATAGGGTATGAACTATATGTACCCTAATTTACTTCTGCTCCTCAGTTAATGATATACCATAGTCACCTACCTTTTTAGTTTAAGGCCCTGGAATCATGGTCAGTGTGTCTTTCTCCCTTTTACCCTCCCATTTGTCCTATCAGTGAGTGCTGACAGCTCTACCTCTAGATTCACTATCTCCTCTGTTATCACTTAGGACAAACCACCACTAATTTTCACATCGACGCTTGTGATATCTCCCTGGCTAGTTGCCCTATTCCATAATTCTCATTCTAATTCAATCAGCTGCTAAACTTACATGTTTTAAACCTGTAATTAAGACCATATTACCATATTTTTAAACATCAACCAATAGATTCCCATTCTAAAGTGAAATCATAGTCTTTCTGAAGTCTTCTATGACACTGTACATGAGCTGTTTATCTTTTAAATCTTCAGTCTTCTCATACTATTTGCTATATACACATTGGCTTTCATTCTATTGCTCTAACACGCCTAGCTCTTCCTCCAGATCTTTGTACTTGTTCTTTCTCTGGCTCCAGCCCTTCGAATGATGACTTCATTTTATTCTGGTCTCAAATCTGATATTACTCTAGGAAGACTTCATTTATTGTGCTATACAGTGTTGTCAATAGTTGATCACACCCATCAATCACGTGGTATCACTTAATTATACTTACCCTTTTCATGATATTAGCACTACCTAAAATCTTTTTTTTTTTAAAGATTTTATTTATTTATTTGACAGAGAGAGAGAGAGAGAGATCACAAGTAGGCAGAGAGGCAGGCAGAGAGGGGGAGGGGGAAGCAGGCTCCCTGCCAAGCAGAGAGCCCAATGCGGGACTCGATCCCAGGACCCTGAGATCATGACCTGAGCCTAAGGCAGAGGCTTTAACCCATTGAGCCACCCAGGCTCCCAGCACTGCCTAAAATCTTATTACTTATTTATTTACTTGTTTATTGCCAAATTGTCCTGTTAAATTGTCAGCTCTGTGAAAAAGATTATTTTTTGTCCTGTTCACCTTGCTATTCTGAACATCTATGAACAGTATCTGGCACATATAACAATGAATAAATAAATGAACATATAAACTTAACCTAATAAATCCAAAATACCTTTTTTAAAATGCAATCTCATGATGTCACTACCTGTTTAAAATCTTACAGCGGCTCCCTATTACTGGTAGAACCACTCTTTAGTTTGAGATACACTCTCTCTCATAATTTGTTCTGTGCCTTCCATCCATCGTAACTCTTGCCTTATTAAACTATGTGTGATTTTCTCAATATAAGTCCAACTACGTATCCCTGAATACTCTTCTTTTGAAGACAGCTTGATTAAATTTCTGACTGAAAATTTACCAGGTTCTCAGTCTGAGAGGTACAAAACCTAAGGAATTTATAAAACATTCAGGTGTGGCTGACATTTCTAAGTTGTTCTTATGTAAATTTTTTCATTGCCACCCCCAACTTTTTGGGGGGTTGTTTACCCCAATTAGCTATTTTATTTATTTATTTATTTATTTATTTATTTATTTATTTTTAAAGATTTTATTTATTTAACAGAGAGAAACACAGCGAGAGAGGGAACACAAGTAGAGGGAATGGTAGCAGGAGAAGCAGGCTTCCTGCCAAGCAGGGAGCCCGATGTGGGGCTCGATCCCAGGACCCTGAGATCATGACCTGAGCTGAAGGCAGCCGCTTAACGACTGAGCCACCCAGGCGCCCCCGCCCCCCCCCAATTAGCTATTTTTAGAAGTTGCTTCTCTTTATCAGGAATATTTAGTTATTGCAAGTAAATTTGAATAAAACCTGGGGCCAACATCTTTCAAACTAAACTAACCCTTGTATTCAACAGGAAACACCATCTAGAAGCCAAAACTAATGAAAGGTAATGTAGTCCTTATTTTTTTCTTTAAAGAGAAACGTGTATTCTTAAGGTAAGTATAGGCTCCAAGTACAGGCCTCCCAAACATGGGCCGCTTTGATATGAAGATTATTTTGAGTCAAAAAGCAATGAAAACCCAGTAGAATCAGGAAAAGCTCTTTACTTTCTCCTCCTTAACTACCTGAAAAGAATTCAGATAGAGAAATAAATCCAGAAAGAAAGCTATCACCATAAATACATTATGACATAAACTAGGTATGGTAGGAAAGGAAGAACCGAGCAAAACCTGTTTGACCAAAGTCCTCTATGTCCCATTGCTTCTGAGTGGACCAGTAACTATTTGTTTACCACATAATTACTTTTTTGTCTTCCTGTGATTTGCATTCCTTCTCCTAGAAGTTCCAGATTTTATCCCTTTCTTAGTTCAGAATGACATATATAACTCATTTTACAACACCATCTTTAGAATTTCCGTGTCTGTGTGGATTCCTCATACGTACAAAATTAAATTTGATTTTCTCCTGTTAATCTGTCTCATGTCAATTTGATTCTTAGTTGAGTTAGAAGGACCTCGAAGGGAACAAGAATTTTTGCTCCTTGACACAAGTAAATGTGTCTGATTAATATTTATTTTAATATATTTCACAATTGTGGCTATAAATCTATAAAATGCTATGTATATAAAATACTATGTGCTGTACTTTGTAGTATTTGAATCATATTACATATTTTAATCATTTAATTTTTACAATTCCATGACAAAATTATTTTTATAATTTTTAAAGTTAATCAAGCATTTATCTAGTACTTTTTTAATTGTCTTCTGAGTTGAAAACAGAATAGAAGCAACAGTTCATGACTTCAAAGATTCTAAAACTTCAGCTGGAAATTTTATATAGCACATGTATATCTATGTTCATCCTCTTACCACTCTGATTTATAGCCAAATATTGGATTTGATATTATAGACTCAAAGGAATATGTTTGCTTAGCATAGTATGCCTAGGTGGATATTTCTGTAATTGGGACAGTGCCAGACATCTAGTCTCTTAAGGGAGCAGGTGATAAACCTAACTCAGGCACAGAAGCAACCTGAGGCTGGCAAACAGGATCCTGTTCAGTTTCTGTCACAGACTTCTCAAGTTTTCTTAAGGACCGTGGATGCAAATTTCCAGCATTTTAATGCTTAGGAATTGCTTAGATACAAAATTGGCTTCACTTAATGTTAGTGGGCCAAGACCTAAGCACTCAAGGCAACACCATATGGTAGATAGGACATTCTCAAGTTTTTACAAGATGGTTAGAAATGTGATATGTGGAGAAGCAGGGTGGAGAGAACAACAGAACTGGTTTAGAATTATAGATAAAGGCATTTGAAGTATCAATGACATATTAAATTGCTTTGAAGAAATCTTTGTTGAGGGGCACCTGGGTGGCTCAGTCTGTCAAACTGCTGCCTTCGGCTCAGGTCATGAACCCAGGGTCCTGGGATTGAACCCCACATCAGGTTTCTTGCTCCTTGCTCCTTGCTCTGTGGGAGATTGCTTTTCCCTTTCGCTCAGCCTGCCTGCTTGCCACTCTCCCTGCTTGTGCTCTCTCTCTGTGTCAAATAAATAAATAAAATCTCAACACTCACAAAACCGATAATCACATCAAAAAATGGGCAGAACACATGAACAGCCACTTCTCCAAAGAAGACATAAGAATGGCTAACAGACACATGAAAAAATGTTCATTATCTTAAGCCATCAGGGAGATTCAAATCAAAACCACACTGAGATACCACCTTACACCAGTTAGAATGGCCAAAATCAACAAGACAGTAAACAACAAATGTTGGAGAGGGTGTGGAGAAAGGGGAACCCTCTTACACTGTTGGTGGGATTGCAAGCTGGTGCAGCCACTTTGGAAAACAGTGTGGAGATTCCTCAAGAAATTAAAAATAGAGCTACCCTATGATCCTGCAATTGTTCTACTGGGTATTTACCCCAAAGAAGCAGATGCAGTACAAAGAAGGACCACATGTACCCCAATGTTCATAGCAGCAATGGCCACAATCGCCAAACTGTGGATAGAACCAAAATGCCCTTCAATAGATGAACGGATAAAGAAGATATGGTCCAAATATACAATGGAATATTATGCCTCTATCAGAAAGGATGAATATCCAACTTTTGTATCAACATGGATGGGACTGGAAGAGAGTATGCAGAGTGAAATAAGTCAAGCGGAGAGAGCTAATTATCTTATGGTCTCACTTAACGTGTGGAGCATAAGGAAAAACATGGAGGGCATTGTAAGAAGGAAGGGAAGGGGGAATGGGGGGAAAACTGGAGGGGGTGATGAAACATGAGGAACTGTGGACTCTGCGCATCAAACTGAGGGTTTTGGAGAGGAGGTTGTGGGGGGTTGGGTGAGTCTGGTGGTGGATATTGAGGTGGGCACTGTATTGCATGGAGCACTGGGTGTGGTACATAAACAATTAATCTTGTAACGCTGAAAAAATAAAATAAATATATTTGGGAAAAAAATTAAAAAAGAGAAAAACTTCAGTTAAAAAACACTATGGGAAATAGTGGAAGTCTGTATGAGTACATTATCTCCATCTTTCATTTTAGTGTACATATAAAAATGCATTGTTTTGAAATACTCCAGTGTAAGAAATTGCATATTTAAAGATAAAGATATAGTTTTAAAATATATAAAACTATAAGAAACAGTTTTAAAATGTATTAGTTTTAAATTTTAATACATTCACAATAATTTCCTAATTATCTTTTAAATGGCCTTAAATTTCATGTTTGCAAAAGTTATAAATTTTTATTAAAATTCTTCAGCAAAATCAAGTGTAGATATATTCACATTGGAGCTGCTGCCTTATGTTTTCCTCAAATATATGGATATTAAATCCTTTTGAAATCTGATTATATGTATAAAAAAGTCATATGATTCTAATTATATCTTGACAGCCATAAATATTGATAAGAAGAATGACTACTTTAGACTTTAATAATATCTGCATTTGCAGTTATATTACTCACAAACACAATATCAAAAGACAAATATAATCTTGTCTTAAAATTAATTTGCAAAAGCTAAATTAATAGAAATAACTTAACAATCTTACTTCTTTCCTTTCCTGTGAAATCATAATTATTTATTAAGTTAAATTGCTAATGCATGAATTAAAATAATTTAGTTTTAGAATGTTCCTGTTTAGTCATTTATACCTTCAAGACAGAGTGAATATAAGGGATATTGTTATAAAGAAATGAGTGTTCTTATATTGACTTTCAGGTTAAAAGAAAGTCCAGATTCTATAAAAACCTATGTGGATTGAAGATGAACCAGAGTTTTAACAATGATCTTAAATGTATACTAGTTTGGAAATAATGATTAATATAAAAATGTGATAACTACATTAAGTAGTTCATATTGTTATTTGAAAGCTATCTGTAGAGGTCTCATAATATCTAAAGCAATAACAATCATTATAGCAAATAAGAGCACTAATGTAATATAATTAATTACTGTGTTCATTTTGACAAATTCCAAACATTGTGTTTAGTTGAATCAAAATAATCTCATGTAATGGCTATTTAGCTATTTTTGGTTTCTTAGGACACATTTATTGCCATCTTCGTGGTTTTAAATGTGGAGCTTAAAGTTCTAATTACAAATAAAATGAGATAAAATTGAAGAAAACTTTGAATTATAAATCAGTAGTATATGTAATATGACAGGATTATAGTCCACACTGTTTATGAATATATTTTATATTTGAAAAATACTTAAACAATGCTTAGATTTCATTGCTTAATCAATACATCTTACCATAAAGATTATTACATTGTTTTATTATATCTACAATGGAATTTTATTTATAAGAAATCATATTTAATATTTAATATATACAATAGGTCTTAAAATTATGAAAATTAGTATTATTCATTCTCACATAAATAGAAATATTAGAAACCTTAATATATTATTAGAAATTATATTTTATTTATAATGCAAGCTTCTGTGATACAATAAGAAATATACATTTGATCTTTGTCTTTAGTTTCTGATTCAGAGCTTCTAAAACCCTAACACAGAGTGATAGGGATGACAGGAACATCTTTTGTTATTCAAAATCCCTTTTCAAAATGATACTTGTGTCTATGCTAACAAGGTGATTCTTAGACTTTTAGAGGGCCCCTAGATAGTTCAGGATAGGTGGTGGTGTGTGGAAAGACCAAGTCAGATTAGAGGGTTGGAACCTTTGGTCTCATCCCTAGGGAGTGCAGGGACTCAACTCTAGGGAGTGCAGAGGCACTGGAGATCTTTCTCGTACCCCATGCACGTTTCTTGCTGGACAGATAGAGCTGTGAATTGTGTAAGACTGATGAATCATAGACCTGTACCCCTGAAACAAATAATATATTATATGTTAATTAAAAAAAAAGAAAATGAAAGACCACATACTGAGAGAAAATATTTGTAAAACATATATCTGATAAAGAACTAATATCTAAAAAAAAAAATTATCATACAATCATTTTTTTAGAAGAGTACCAGAAGACCAAAATCTAGTCCAAAAAGTCTTCATCTATGGGGCGCCTGTGTGGCTCAGTCGTTAAGCGTCTGCCTTCGGCTCAGGTCATGATCTCGGAGTCCTGGGATAGAGCCCCGCATCCGGCTTCTTGCTTGGCAGGAAGCCTGCTTCTCCCGCTACCATTCCTTCTGCTTGTGTTCCCTCTCTTGCTGTGTTTCTCTCTGTCAAATAAATAAAAATCTTTAAAAAAAAAAAAAAGGCTTCATCTATATTACAGGAGAAATATTTAGTTTGTCCAGCCTTACATTCTAAAAAAGGTCAAGCTATACAGACACAGTAAATGCAAAATTACTAAAACCATATCTCTTCTCCTTGCCAATATAAATTGTTTCATACCTAGATCATTATATGACTGTTAGCATCCACGTCCAAAGTAGCTGTTTTTAAATCTCTTGAGAAAGATAATATTTTATAAATATTAAAAAAATTCACTGTGTGAATTATGTAAAAAATGTATATATAATAGAAAAACTTAGTCGTCATCATTTTTTGAAGGAGAATTTTAATCTTCTTTAGCTTAATTCAGTTGTATTATAATTTGAGAAATGGCATCCCCATGTAATCAAATATGTTTTAAAAATAAGCTTATGAATGGGATTAA
Organism: Procyon lotor; assembly: GCA_028646535.1. Lineage (NCBI taxonomy): Eukaryota > Metazoa > Chordata > Mammalia > Carnivora > Procyonidae > Procyon > Procyon lotor. Next base: position 41,810,408 of record CM053604.1, read on the forward strand.
TATCATTTGACTATAGTGATAGAAGTTTTATGATAATAAAATGAAGTATAAGCAATAAAACAAAAAAGTAAACATTTATTCAAAACCTCAAAAAAGATTTCTTGAGTTTATAAGTAAAGCAGTATTTCAAATCAGTGGAACAAAGATAAACTCTTTAATAAATGGTCTGGAAAACTGGCTAAATTTGAGAAAAAGTTTAATTCCCTCCTCTATGCCCCACACAAAATTGAATCTTAGAAGAATCAAAGAGACAAATACAACAGTCTAAACTATAAAAATAGTCACAAAAAATAAATACAAATACCTTGAAAATTTTGGGGTGGAAAACATTTTCTTAAGTAAGACACAGGTTAGAATTCATAAAGAAAAAACTAATAGAGATAATTAGCAATTTTTAGCTTATATCCATCAAAGATTGTATAAGCAATGCTAATAGACAAATGAGAGGCTAGAACAAATATTTAAAGTGGCTATAGCTAACAAGTAAGAATACATGATATAAAAATTGTTTATAATGCTATGCAAGAAAACAAAATTAACCTAGTGTGAAAATGTGTAAAGGTGATATAAATGTGCAATTCTTAAAAAGCCTATAAATTCTAATAAAAATATTAAAAAATCAACAATTTCATATATATTTATCAATGAAAACAGTAAAGACAACACAGCACCATTTAAATATGAGAAAAATTTTGTTAAAAAGGTAAAAAAAGAATTAAAGAAAGAAAGACAAAATTCATACTGCTCATTTTTTTTTTTTTTGCCAAGAACTGGGGTTGGGATTCCCACAAGCTGCTCTTTTAGTACAATCAGAAAGAATGCAAAAGAAGACAAAGGTATGAAAATTCATTCCTTTCACCTCAGGAATTCTACTTCTAAAATCCATCTAATAGAAATACACATGCACAGAGATATGTGTAGAAGAATGTTTATTGCAACATTGTTTGTCATAAAGAAAAAAAAAACACCCTAACAATTCAATTAGAAAAGTGGTTAAAGAATTTATGACATATCCATGCAATAGAGTATCACGCTGCTTTAAGTATAATTAGACTTTCAAGTTGACACAGATGTTTAAGATCTGCTCTTAACTGAAAAAGCAAGTTGTTAAACCATATCCATTGTATGATCCTATTAGTATAAAACAGGAAATGGCATATATGTATAAAAATGTACTTCATGCATATAAAAAGAAAACTGGATGGATACACCAACTCTTATCCCTAGTTATGAACTGTAAGTGGTAGGTGTAGAGGGAAGGTTCTGGCAAGAGAGGACATTCATGTGCTAATACAATTCTTTATCTGAAAATTTAAAAAATGCTTGGTAGTTACACATCATTTATAAGAGAAAAATGAAAATCACTTGCCCTCAAAATGTATTTAATTGTTCTGTTAAAAACCTTAAGAAAAAAATTCTCATATTTATCTCTTTTGAGTACAAATATATTGGTATCCAATTTCCCAAAAAGGATGGCTCGATTTATTTCTTAATGACTCTGGGATGATCTAGGTGAATTAAATAACTTCAATATCACATTTGAATTATTACATCACTGTTTAAAAAACCAAGTTGTAGAAAATGTGGTGCTAGTTTGGAATTCACTAGCTATGCGTATTTGTGACTTGTTTAATGTTTTCCTCCAACAAATATTCTCAGCCATCAACATGAGAGAAAAATGCTTCTTTATCAGATGTTTTTATTTCCTTCTAGCCTGTCATAAGGCTTTCTCATGAAATGTTACCTAGCTGGAGCAACATGGTTGACATTTCTTTGCTAATAGGACAATTTGCACCAGACATTTGTGTGAGTGGAATATCAGAATGACCAGCAAAATAATATCTAGTAATCCTTGATATCAAAATTGCAAAAATGAATCAAAACTAGAAAAACTTATATTCATGCGGAATATGTATTTTTTCTGTTAGTATGTAGCGCCACCCAGTGTTGTAGAATTCTCTATGGAGTCCTCTATAAAGTAGGCTACAGTGCCAAGGTGGAAAGGGACACAAATGACTTATGTGAGTTCCATAACTCTTCTCTTTATGAAACTTTGTTGCTTGAAAAAAAATCCAGGAAAATTGTTACAGTTTTACTAATTCACTGTGTATTTCAAAATACTGTAAGATATTCCAAAGAGAAATTACAGAAGTCGTTATAGATTCAGGCATACTTTACGCTTCTGCATATCTAAAATGATAACTTTTCTTTTGAATTAAATTACAGATGGAAATGAGAATGCATTTACAGAAAGAAGCAAGGGGATTTTTAGTTCTCTGTAGTGGCTTTTACCGTAGGGATCTGATGATGGAGAGACATGCTATTTGGCAATTAAGCAACACAATTAGAGCATAAATATTCTTATTAAGGAAGATCTAAAAAAATTTTAAAAAGTAATAAAGAAGACATTTCTGCATTACTTAATTGCTGAAATGATAAAGAAAATGTAAAATTCCATCTAGGTCCCCAGAACTTATGCAGATTTGATGAAAGTAACTAAATTTAAGATAAATTATACTTTATTTCTCATTTTATTCTGTTTCTTGAGTGTTCTTCAAGGCTATACTCTGCCTTGTCTCACTGCCTTTAAAAATTGTGTCTAAAGGCTTCTTTAAAATGGCATTCGGTCACATCAAGCTTGGAACTCATATAACTCAGTTTTTCTCATTAAAATTCCTCTTATTCCATGTTCTGTCTCTGGCACTAACATTGTTTTATCTTCCTCTGCTTGAAATATTTCAGTCAGCATTTAGCAAACATAACCTGTTGTTGTTCTTGCCAGTGTTGTTCTTGTTATTATGATCATCGTATTTTATTCCTCTTTCTCGTATTTTATTCCTCTTTCTTGTATTTCTCCGGTCTTTTCTCCTGGTATGCTGACTCCTTTTTGTTTTGTTTCTTGGTTTGCTCTTTTCATCTCTATGCCATCATTATGATTTAGACCTTTCTTATCTCATACGGCCATTACAATTTTCCATGACCTAATCTGTCCATTGCTCACATTTTCTTCTTTCACTATAACCTGCATGGAACAAAATTACTGTATTGAAAACTTTTCTCTTTGCCTTTCCAAATAGACTGCAACTCCTTAAATGTAAGAATTATGTGTTTCATTATATACTCTCAGTATTTGACACTGCATACTTATTTGACTTATGATATGTTGCCATGGAGTAACTAAACAGTAATGGAGAGCAAACTACTGATTGTGAGAGGAACTGTGTTACTTGGAAAGGTTCATGATGTTACATTGTTTCGTCTTTGGAGAGCACTCCTTAGATGAAAACATATGTCAAATTTTTTTTTCCCCACCAAAGTTAGTCTAATAAGTATTTTCCTTACCTTGATCAGAGCAGAAACACAGGCTCACTGAAAGAAATACACTTCCATGAATCTAGCTAGAAAGAAAAAGAGAGAAATATTATATAGCAATTACTAACATTAGAAAAGAAAAGAATAATGACTATCTGTGATTAACGATGAAAGGCTCAATCAAAACATATGTCAAGGAAACCAGGGATATACAACAGGATTAAATGTAGAGAAAATGAAGACAAATTAGAGTCTATAGCACACTCTTAGTTCAACTAGTGTAAATCTATCCCCTGTTTCTGGATAAAGAGGAAAAAGAAGTCATTATTAAAGTATATTTAATTCTTATGATACATTTTATCTACTTATATACTGAATTTAACATGTTTCGAGAACTATGTTTATTTTTTATTTTTTTTTAAGATTTTTATTTATTTGACAAAGAGAGAGATAGTGACAGAGAAAATGAGAAAGAGCACAAGGAGAGAGAGGGAGAAACAGGCTCCCACAGAGAGCAGGGAGCCCAATGTGGAGTTCAATCCCAGGATTCTGGGATCATGATTGGAGCCCAAGGCAGAGGCTTAACCAAGTGAGTCACCCAGGCACTCCACCAAGAACTATGTTTAAACGCTTTCCTCTTTAGTGAGTATTTTTATTGTCTTTATATATTCCTTGACGAAAGATCCTTTATAGCATATAGATATTTGGAAAAATACTGCCTGATGTTTATAGTCAAGGCTTTGATGTCTTGATGAGGATGGAGAACATACACTTATGGAAAACATAAGCAATAGTGAGCTCTCAGGAGATTTTTGGTAAAGATAACTTTGTGAATACTTCAATTTTCCCCTTTTCTTCCAAACATAACAAAACTAAAATTTAAAAATACTTAAACGTATATATATACGCACATATATAAATACAAATATTTTTTTCCACAAATTGTTACTAATCCCATGAGTATGCTGGTGTTAAGGACTCTAAGTAAGCAGAGGCATCATACTTCAGCTCCTGTGGGGCAAATAATTGAATGGCAAAACTGGTGTGTAAGACAAGAACCAGTCACTCAACATGAAAATGAGAGCTGGAATAAGACTCATTTGTGCAAAGAAGGAGACTAAAAACATTATGGCTATTTCTAGGAGCTATGTTTTTGTTTGTTTGGTTTTTGTTTTTGTTTTGTTTTTTTTTATAAAGCTGCTTGAAAAAAAAAAAAAAAAAAAAAGCTGCTTGAAAGAAGGAAGAAAGTGAACAAGTCATCCCATACCTTGTCTACCCATTAACCCAATAACTAGCTAGATATAAGAATAGCCCTGAGTCATTACAGTATGAGAATTGGTATAATTTCTGACTCCAGAATGGGGTCCGGGAATCCAGAGGGGCAAATGTAAAACCACTGAATGATGATGGAAGAAGAGGTATGGGGGAGGAGGTAGTTTCCCATGTGAGATTTGTGCAAATATTCCAGGTATATAAGGAAAGCTAAAACAAAACAAAACAAAATCCACAAAATCAACAACAACAATAAATAGAAGCAATTAAATAAAACGCACACCTTAGGGCAATTTCAAAATGACTTTCAAGTATAGTGAAGATACTAAAAGAGAAAATGGAAAAACATAACATACCTAAAATCATTAAGAAATTATGAAACAAAGACAGACTCATACAAGAAGTGATGGATATTAAAATCAAAGATAGTTTGTGGGTATTAAAATGCAGTAACTTATATAAAAACTTCCTACAGCACTATAATCTTCAGATTGAACACAAAGATATTTTGAACAGGAAGATATGCTGAGTAATTCACGTGGAATACAGCACAGACTGATAAAGAAAAAAATTAGAAAGAGAAATTAAGAGTTATAGAGAATATACTTATGACTCAACCATAACTCATATGAAAGCACAAAGAAGAAATAGCTTATCTAAAGTGAAAATGCCTAAGAATATTTCTGAATTGAGAATTATCTTAGCCTTCAGATTGAAAGAAAGTACACACAGACTTCTAGACAGGATAAATGCAGTTAATCCTACACCACATAGTGATGCTGTAGAATATAGTAAAGAGAAAAAAAATCTTTAAAGCTATCAGAGAGAGAAAAGAAAAATTGACTACAAAGGAATGATAAATAGTCTGAAAACAAAGTTTTCATCAACAAAGAAATAGATGCCAGATTCTATATCCAGAAATAGATAACTATATTCAAAGAACTGAGAGAAAACGTAGATACATAGATACAGGCACACATGATCATTTTTGGATATGTCAATTGTTAGACTTCATATTTGTTTTGGTTTCCCTTAAAAGAAAGCATAAACAAAGAAAATGACATTTTAAGAAAAATTAATCCTTACATGTAGCAATATATTACTGAGAAAATACAATTCTAAAAATCCAATTATCCAGCTGTTAAATCTGATCCTATTTATAGTTTAGAAATTTCTATAACCTTAAACAGCACATTTAGAACCAATATTATAACTTATTTTCTGTAATTAAAAAAATTAATGGAGTAATCTATTTAAATTATAGTCACATAAGGAAATCAGTCATTAGGTTCCAGTTATTTATTGCTTTATAACAAAACCACTCCAAACTTAGTGGCTTAAAATAACAATTTTTTTTGCTCGTAATTTAAGGCATAGGAATTTAGAAGATGAGTAGTTGGATGATTTGTATCAGAATGTGTTGTCTGTCGGGCTAGTAAAGCTGAAAGTTCTACTTTCAAGATAGCCTCTTACTTACCTCTCAGATTTCTTGGAGCTACTTGGACTTGATCTCTCTCCTCTCAAGTCACTTCACTCTCTGGGGCCTCTCCAAGTCTTGGATTTTTTATAGCTTTATTAAAGAAGCCAGTTAGCACATTCAACTTCCTGCCTGGGTGTCTTCTGTGGGTCTATCAGTTTGTTAAAAAACAGCATCTATTTTCCATGTTATTACAGACACCAGTTTTACTCAACTTTCCACAAGTACTTAGTGCAATCAATTTTGTCTAGTCTGAATAATACAGTTTTCTCACTGTCTTTCCAACCTTCCCTTGCAAGGTTCTTCTCCCTGTCTTGTAATGGCAGCATCTTGCTTCTAGTTAGCAAGCTCCACAGGAGCAATTAATAACAAACCACACTGGAATGTAATTGTGTAAAGGTCATTTCATTTTGCCCAAATTTTTATGACAGAGACTCTGGAAGAGTTCATTAAAGTGGCTTATTTTTGATCTATGTGGTGTTGGTTGAGATGGTTATGGATGGAGGTTTCACTTTCAAGATGGGTTTCTTTTTTTTTTTTAATTTATTAATTTTTTATTTTATTAACATATAATGTATCATTTGCTTCACAAGTCTCTGAATCATCAGTTTTACACAATTCACAGCATTCACCATAGCACATACCCTCCCCGGTGTGCATAACTCAAGATGACTTTCTTTACTCAAATGTCTGGTACCTTGATGATACTGATTTCTCCATTTCTCTGTCTCTGCACCACCTCCTCTCTCTCTACTTGACAGCTGACCTTCCATGAGCCTGAACTTGAAATTTTTCACAGCATCATGGTGCCAGGGTAAATGCACTTCATAAAACCTACTGGCTTCCAAGTGACAAGCTGTAGAAGATTTCAGGCTAGTTAATGTTGACCTATGGAATTGGTATAGCATCACCTGTGTTGTATTCTATTGGTCAATGCAGTTACCAGTTCTACCAGGTTAAAAAGGATTGAGAGATAGACTACCTTTTAATGAGACAGTGACAACATTAAATTACAGATAAATCATGTCTGATAGGAGATAATGTTGTGATCTTTCTTGGAAAATACAATCTGTCACAATTATCCTTTAATATAACTCAAACATGAAAATAATGAAATATTCAGGTAGACAGTTGTCTTAGTCTATTAGGGCTACTTTAATAAAATACCATACACGGGGTGGCTTATAAACAACAGAAATTTACTTCTCACAGTTCTGGAGCCTGGAAATCTGAGGTTGGTGTGCCAGCATGATTGAATTCTGGTGAGGCAGAAGCAGGCTCCCCACTGAGCAGGGAACCAGATGTGGGACTCAATCCCAGGACCCTGAGATCATGACCTCAATGGATGGCAGATGCTTAACAATCTGAGCCACCCAGCCACCCCACAAAGCACTATTATTTTCTTTGAATTGTATAATTCAGTTGAATTTAGAAAGAATTAGAGATGAGGCAATGTGGATAGTTTAAAAGCAAAATTGATAATCCGTTTCACATCATTATTAAAAAAATAATTCTGTGGATGAGATTTTACATTATTATTGGAATAACAATTCATTAGGTTTACCCAATTTAAAAGGATAGTAGACAGTTTTCATAGTTGGAAGATGCTCTTTATGGAATAAATGTTTATCGACATTAAGATGTGACATTAATGGTAGATACAAGATTTCTTTTCTTATACTTGGAATTAAATTTTCTACATGTTTGACCTTTTTCTTTCAATTTTATAATATATGAATATTATTTCAGCATTGTTGTTTGGTTTCACTTCATCATTGATTGTAGCCATAATGGATTATCATATTGTGAAGTCACAGCAGCCAATTAATGTTATAGGGCTACTTTCTTATGTGCCCATTAAAACTTTGTTTTATTTTCAGTGTTTTAGCAATGCAATTATTTAATTACCATTCCACTTAAAATTTATTCATTTTATTTATTATATGCCATTATTGGAAAAAATCCACCTTATGAAATATGAGAGTAAGCAAACAATCATTAAAAATCCTCTAAAGCCTCAGTTGAAATGGTTCTAATAAAATGGATAAAAACAAGATATATTCGATTTAATTTTCTAGGCGCTGCTGTGTTCCAGGTAACTCACCAAGGGAATGTGGTGATTTAATTGTCTGGATGGCACAGCAAGGAATCCTCTGAAGTTAGATTGAAGTTGGCTCTGTAGTATCCTGCTTCTGTTTCAGAAAAATACACACTTTCTTCGGATACTCAGCATGATATTCAGTAAGCATAGATGTGAGAGGCTAACAAAGAAGAAATGCTGTTATTTATTATTCACTACTCTCCTGGGGTCCATTGACACTTGGAGTTAACATACTTCCTTAGAAATATTTAACTGTCAATGGTTCATTACAGGTAAAACCAAATCAGACAATGTACATGTCAAGAAAAACACCATTAAAAGCTTTAATTTTTATCAATTTAAATCCTTTTTTTGTTGTTGTTTAATGGCTAAACAAAGACTTTATGAATAATCCAATGTTCATTGAAAAGATATTAGAATTTATCTCCCAAAATCTGTACACTAGATTCTCAAATTTCCATGGGCACATTATTCACATTATCAAAACATCTTTAGTAAAACAAATGTTCTTGATTGCAACTTAATTGTTTGCTTTGTTAACACTTTTTCATTCTTTATTTACAAGTACTTTGAAAAGATTCTGAGATCAAGCAGAAAAGAAAACACTTACTTAACCCCATGATCTGCAAAAGATGTGAAGAAATCAGTGTTACATGGGTATAAGCATTAAGAGAACATTTTTTTGTCTTCCATTGCAGATTCTGTACCCATTTTTTTCTTGAAGGGGAAGTCTTTGATCAAATATAGAATTTTAATTTTCATTCTCATCACTGAAAAGAAAATATATTTTCATGTTGGCTGCTGCACTAGTTTTTTCTTGTGATATAGCAAATTACCACAAATTTAGTGGATTAGAACAACACACTCATTTTTTTTTTAAGATTTTATTTATTTATTTGACAGAGCGAGAGATCACAAGCAGGCAGAGAGGCAGGCAAAGAGAGAGGGGGAAGCAGGCTCCCTGCTGAACAGAGAGCCTAATGTGGGGCTCGATCCCAGGACCCCGAGATCATGACCTGAGCTGAAGGCAGAGGCTTTAAACCCACTGAGCCACCCAGGCAGCCCGAACAGCACACTAATTATCATGGGTCAGGAGTCCAGCAAAGATTAGTCCAGCAAAGATTAGATTAGCAAAGATTAGTCCAGAAAGATTAGAAAGAAAAACCAGAGCTGGATAGTTGTTAAAGCAGTAAAAATGGATTCTACTCAGGACGATTGAATAGGGGAAAAGATAACTCAATGTAGAACTGGACTCAATTCCAAATGCAGCATGAAAAAGTGGGGATTTGTACTAAGGAGCAGGTGGAGGTCAGTGGATGAAAAATTACTAAAAGGACGCATCAAGGGTAAGGAGAAATTCTGGCTAAAGCAACTTGACAGGATTCTTATGGCAGGCAGGCTAGGGTGATCAGATACTAAGGGTCAGAGGATAAGAAACCTGATCAGAAATTGAAGGTGATCAGATATCCGAATCTTGGTGGCATGTCTGGGTTGGCTCAGTTGGTTAAACATCTGACTCTTGATTTTGGCTCAGGTCCTGATCTCAGGGTTCTGTCATCAAGCGCCACATCAGGCTCTGTGCTGGGCATAGAGCCTGCTTAATATTCACTCTCTCTCCCTATTCCTCTGCCCCTGCAACACCTGCCACCCCTCTCTCTCAAAAAAGAAAAAAAAAAAAACAAGTGAGGAATCTTGCTAAACTGACTTAGCAGGAATTTTGCTGAAATTAAGCAATGCAAAAATGAACATGGAATTCTAAGGGTCAAGGCCTAGTTGAGAAGAGGTTTGAGAACAATCTGACTAAAGTTTGGTCAAGGAGGGCATTTTGTCAGCAGAATCCTCTGCTTATACTCTTATTTTGAGGATGCAATAAAAGTTTTAGCCAGACTAAATTTTCATCAGTTTCCATTAGGAAAAAAATCATTTCCAAGCTCCCTCAGATTGCTAGTAGAATTTATTTCCTCGTGGTTATCAAACTCACAGGGGTTCACTTGTGTGAGGCCAGGAAGAGAGTGAGTCTTGACCTCATATTGGTCCCACTTTCAAAGGCTTTAACCTGATTAAGTCAGGAACAATCACGATAATCTCTCTTTTGAGAAACTCATAATCAAGGGATTTGAGACATTAATTGTGTCTGCAAGATTCCTTCGTCTTTGTGATATTCTTTTGGCTTGCAGCAAGTCACAACAGCTATAATCCCACTCACAAGGAGGGGATTATACAAGGCCAAGAGTGGTTGGGGATTGGGGGTTACTGCAGGCTGTGTCCGCTGTAGCTATTTTAGGAGAACTTGTATCATAGGCAGAAGGAATCCTGACTGTGAATGTTCCTAAGAGTCATTTTCTTCTATGGAAAACCTGTAAGTTTTATTACAAAAATTGTAAGGATAAGGAAAGGAAACAGTCATGATGAGTGCTATGATACATGTTCATCTTTGCTTATAATTGCACATTTAACAAATATGTATAGGTATAATTAATGAATAAAAGGCATTAAATTGTGCTTTTGCCCCTTTTTCTAGTTATAAGAATGTTAATAATAATA
>CM053604.1:41830376-41855486 GCA_028646535.1 Procyon lotor
CTCAGTCTAATGACAGGAAAGGAACAAAAGCCTACCAACAACCAAATGGGCTTGGAAGTGAATCTTTTCCTAATCAAGCTTTCAGATGAGACTCCAGCCGCGGCTGATACCTTGATTACAGCTTAATGAGAGACACAGAAGCAGAGGACCCAGGTACACTGTGCCCAGATCCTGACCCACAGAAACTGTGAGATAATAAATGTGCTTTTTAAGCTGCTAAATCTTTGGTCATTTGTTCTGCATTAAACAATAACTAATGCACATATTGCATTTCATACTATGTGGAAGTTACAAAGGACAAATAATGTCCCATACCTCCAAATTGCAATCTAGGTAATGAATGAAATCAGAAAAACAGTAGGCAGACTGACAACAAGTATTACAGAATGAAGTTATTAGTGAAAGACTTGGCATTCAGGAGGAAGAGAAGGGGAGAGAGCACAAAAGCAAGAGAGAGCAAGAGAACATCTAATTTGACGCTGACTTTTTTTTTCTTAATACTGAGGACTGAAAAACACATTGACAAGTCAAGTAAAAGGAATATTACTCCACAGAGTATGTTAATTTAGTACTAAATTCAAGAATTGACAGAGTGTATTCAAAGTAGGTAGAGTGGCTTGCTGTATGGGTTGTGGAAGAAATTAAGCTATAAAATGTGATCTGGTGTGGAAAGACTTCAAATGCTTTGATCATCATCATAATCATTACCATGGATTTTATTCTATATGTTTTGGTGCTTTATCAAAGTTTCAAAAATGTGATAGCACAGATTTTCTTTTCTGTAAATCATATTTGACAGATGAGAAAATGAAGGGTACCTGGGTCAGAGGAATGAGTATAAAAAAATAGATATTTCAAAAGGAAAAACTGCTGCTGCAAAGATAAACTTAATCAATTGAATAGTTTTTTTAGAGCTAGTAGTAAGTTCTAAGCAAGAATCTACGAATATTTTTTCTACAGGTTGTATTTCAGGGTTGTATGAATCCTCAGAAGAATAAAACCACACAGGACTTCAATTTTATGAAATAAAATTCCATAATAAATATACATGTGGTTCTAGATGGTGTATTATTTCAACCAAGGTTGAAGAGCATAGTGATATTAGTTTTCCATTATAAAATTCAAAAACATTGTGAAGTAACTCTAAAAAAGAATAAATATTTCTTAAAACTGTTTCTTAAAGAGATTTCATTTATTTATTTTGAATCTTGCCATTTTCTCTGGAGGTTAATTTATTTTGGTTTAACATTCTGCACTATTTTGCCAATGGAATTTATTGCCAAGTACTGAAGTCATATATTTGGGAACAATTTCTTACACAGGATATTTTCCCACATGAATTTCTTAGAAGACATTGCCAGTAAGGTCTGAGACACCTGCCTGTTCCTTTGTACTCATTTATTTCCTGTTTAATATTATAAAAATAAATATTTTATGCATTTGTCTCATCTCTGGAAAGCTTACCAAAAGGAGCCTCTTAAAAACAATTTGACATCATTCAAGAAAGTATAAATAAGACAATATGTCATAATAAAGAATAGAAAGAAAAAAGAGATAATAGAGTGCAAAATATTTTCTGGCTTTGTGTATATCCAGCTGAAACATAATCTCATGAAATCTGTCTGATTGTCTTAGAACATTACACATAGGTCCAATTTTTCTTAAGCCAAGTTTGTTTCATTTACAGAGCTTACAAAATCCTCACTATGACATAAATTCATTTAGATGTCATTTGTTTCTGTGAATTTCTGCCAAGATCCATTGAGATTTGGCCCTGATTTCTACATTTTGAGATAGTCAGTTTATTTGCAGAAGATATACCCAAGTAGACTGAGATTGAATAGCTGCATTACTTAGAAAGAATTCCCAAATGATGAGTCATTTTTTTCTTTTAATATTTACTTCTAATTCCAGTTGTGGTAAGAATCATAGTCATTCTTGATACAAATTATTTCCCTAAATATATTAATATACTAGTCTGTCCCATTTTACATTTTTACATTTAGAGACTCCTTCTATTCCCTGTTGCCCTTTTAGGAAATTAGGTCTTTTTTTTTTTTTTTTTCACTTTCCTGGATCCTTCCCCATTCTTGACAATTCAATACGGTTTCTTACTCTGCTTAGAGCATGCATAGCTCTGAAATGTGCATTTGTCAACACACATAGCTTGTGACCATACATACAGCTGATAGACTATATATTATTGCTATAAAAACATCTTAGATCATTCTTATCTGTTCTTAATGTTAAATCATCACCTTTGAAAACAATATAGAATATTGTTGAACTTGTCAAAGATAGTAACAGATTACCACACTTTCTGTCACTGCTAAATCATTTAACAAAGTATATTATTTTCTGATACTGGTATAGATAGCCCTAGTATCTCCACAATTTTGCTGAACTTCTGCACAGTAACATTTAGAGTGCCTTCTCAAGAGAACTAGAATTCCCTGAATTTACAACATAGCCTACATTTTATAGCATTGCCCATTTGAGAAAGCATATAATCAAATATATTCTAATTATTTTTATTTATAACATTAATTACATTCTTAGTATAAATGTTTTTATTTGCAAAATACTATCCTATGAATATTAAATTGGTTCTTACAATAAAATGATTGTAAGCGCTTTTGTATCCTTATCTCTTTGCTATTTCACCAAATATTACAACACATCTATCATATTGGACAAAAGGGAATAATCCATTAATACTGCCTTAGAAAATTATACTTGCTTTGAAATTCACATTCTCCTTGCAAGTGCAATCAAAATAAATTACCCTACTTAGCCTATAAGTTGATTTTTCGACCACTTTGGAGGATTATATCTCTAGCTTTTTATCATTGACTTTACAAGAAAAGAGCATTGCATTTAAACCTTATAGTCCCTGTCTTTACTCTATGCAATTAACACTCCCCATACCTCCATCCTGTATTCTAAATATCAGAGCACTTCACTTTAATAACACTTCATTTTAACATGACTCTTCATGGTCATTCAGGGAAAATGATTAAATTAAATCAGGAATGCACAAGTATTCCTATGAACTATAGTAAACACCAACAATTTGGCCTTCAAATTCTCTTTAACACATGGAAGTAAAGAATCTTTTTTAATAGGACTTTAGTGTTAACCATACAATGCCACCACACTATAATGTGTGATAAAATGAATTTAATATCATACAGTTATTCTATTTCACTGAACTAATGAGATAGATGAAATATGAAAATGATTTATCATAGCAAAACTTAAAAATAATTTAGGATAATAAAAATAAGCATTTGTAAAATTTAATTGTCAGTTCTAGGGAAAATTGATTTCACTCTGAAAACAGCTTTATTTAACTAGATCAGTAAAAAAAGATCTAAGTGTTGGCTGATTTTTAAAGGAAATCTATTTTAATTGCTCATTTGATCTTTGTACTATTATTTCTCCTTAAAAAAGAAAAATCCTACAAAGTTTCTTTGAACATCTGTAATAACAGAAATTTAGTACTTCCCTAGAAAACTGATGTTTATAAAAGAAAGTCTATTAGAAATAATTCCATAGGGGCACCTGGGTGGCTCAGTGGGTTAAAGCCTCTGCCTTCATCTCAGGGTCCTGGGATCAAGCCTGGCATCACATTGGGCTCTCTGCTCAGCAGGGAGCCTGCTTCCCCCTCTCTCTCTACCTGCTTCTCTGCCTACTTGTGATCTCTCTCTCTCTGTCAAATAAATAAAAAAAAATCTTTAATAAAAAATAAATAATTGCATAAATATATTATATGAAATGAATTAATTTCCAGAAGTTTGGTAAGCTGTAAACTTGGACTACACAGAACAAACTTAAGATAGTACACATTAGATACCATCAAACACATAAAGAAGCATCTGAGATATAATTCCTGGTCTAATCTTCCCAAATTTAGTGGCACTAGAAAATTAAGCATTCAAATATGGTTTTCTAACTATGACTATCTCTAGATAGAGCAACTTAGGAAGAAAGCATTGTCTCTACACACTAGCCACTAAATACTATTAAAATATTCATAAAAATCTCATTTTTGCTATTATCTGTACTACTATTTCTATGTAGATCTGAATGAAAAAGATGCTGAGGTACTAAAACGAATAGAATTTATAACTCTACAGTCTTTCCTACTAAGAATAAGAATCCTAGAAAGTCAAGAAATTAGTATAAACCTTTGAAACGAGGAAAGCTACAAGTGTTTAAGTAAGGTGATCCCTTGTCCTACTTGAGAGAAAGTTTCTCATGACCTTTGCCCATGCCATGGTATTTGTATTAGATTTTTCGGTTTTGGGGCGCCTGTGTGGCTCAGTGGGTTAAAGCCTCTGCCTTCGGCTCAGGTCATGATCTCAGGGTCCTGGGATCAAGCCTCACATTGGGCTCTCTGCTCAGCAAGGAGCCTGCTTCCCCCTCTCTCTCTGCCTGCCTCTCTGCCTACTTGTGATCTCTCTCTGTCAAATAAATAAATAAAATCTTTAAAAATAAATTTCGGTTTTATTGTTTTACATTTTCTTATTTTCTAGTTAGTGTTGTGGAGTCCTTGTTCTCTGACATAGTCTCCTAATCTGGGGAAACAATAGTTAAATTAGAATGTCTCTAATAATCACAAACAAAATTTAAAGTAGGGATATTCAAAATAAAAAAACTATATCAAATCAAATTATATTTACTTGTTAGTAATTGTTGAGGCCATGCTTTTACCTGTAGTGTCAGTGATGACAAAAATTAAAAAAAGCAAGAAAGAAACTAGAAAACACTCAAATAGCTAGTAATCCTTTTATTTTCTATAAGTAGTTTTAACCTCCAGACCCATTCCAGGACTAACCATGAACATCCACAGATGGTTAGTACATTTTTTTTTCATAATAATCACCATTTAGTTCTCTGAATAAAAATTAGTTCTATATAGCACAGAGAGAAACTGAAGTATAAAAGCATTCAACTACTTTTAGATATACCTAATAAGAAAGCATTACACTCCAAAAAATAGTCTCATAGTAATATGGGCTGTAATTATCACAGAGTATAAATTACTCAGTTCATATATTAATTTTTGAAAGAGATGTCCATATATGAAGTGTTATTCTAAATAAATCTAAAATATTGCATTATGATTATTGGTAAGAGTGTTCTATCATGGTAGTAGAAATACATCTAGCAATTCTTGAATGAGTCCATGTTGTAACTGAACTTAAATCATACACACAGCCATTCTCTAGTGTGCAGCATATGAAGAAACTGCCACTCCAAGTCTGATGATCAGTAGGAATCAAATTATTAAACGGGAAAGAAACAGTAGAAAAAAGATTCTAGACAACTAAATGTATGAGATTCTTACATTTTCTCTTCTACTTAAGCTTCAAACAATAAATTTTCATAGAGTTATATATTCCCCAAACTTTCAGTTTTGATTTGGAATTGGTTTCCTTACTTCTTTCACACCTTTGTGAAATATGGTAACAAACATTAACTGAAACATGTTTATATAAAACTATTCTCACTACATTGACTATCATCATTACAAAGTATTGCTAATTTTATACATAATATATAATTATGTTATATATGTAATATATAATATATAAATATATAATAATAACATATATAATAATAGTAATATATAGTTTTCCTGGCATTTGCCAAGCTCCAGAAATGGACGAGTGAGAAATAGTATAACTAAATGTATTACTACTCTGTGGACACACAGAATTCATGTTCCTAATGCCATTCTGTGTAGCCCACCCCCACAAAAGCTTCAGATTTTCTATTCTTGTTTTACTTCCTTTTAAATTTTTTCTTTATATTTTCATACTTTGATTTTATGAAAAATCACAATTATTGATTTTGATTTAATATACAAGAAAATGAAGGTATCTTTTTAAAATTTTTTTAACATCTTAATTTTATTTTATTTTTTTCAGTGTTCTAAGATTCATTGTTTATGCACCACACCCAGCGCTCCATTCAATATGTGCCCTCCTTAATACCCACCAACAGGCTCACCTATCCCCCCATGCCCTTCTCTTCCAAAACCCTGTTTATTTCTCAGAATCAACAGTTTCTTCTCATGCTTCATCTCCCCATCCCATTTCCCCCAATTCACTTTTCCTTTCCTTCTCCTAATGTCCTCCATGTTATTCCTTATGTTCCACAAGTAAGTGAAAACATATGATAATTGACTTTCTCTGCTTGGCTTATTTTACTCAGCATAATTTCCTCAAGTCCCATCCATGTTGATACAAAAGCTGGGTATTCATCATTTCTGATGGCTGTATAATATTCCACCGTATGTATGGACCACATCTTCTTTATCCATTTGTATCTTATTTTTGTAAACAATGACCAAATGAGAAAATAAGATAAGAAGATAAGAGAAGATGGGCTCACTAAGAAAAGTAGTCTGAAAGAGTTCATCTTAAAAGAAATCACTTAAATCCCATTTTCACCTTTTCTATCTAAAAGTTGTACATAAAATCTCCCTTATATTAAATACATTGTAAAAGTCATAGGAAAATTTACTGTTTAGGAGAACTTAAAACAATTACTTTGCCTAAAAAATTCCCACAGTTTTCAATACAAACAATCTCCTTTTTCATCTGTTTTATGGTGAAATGTTTCAATATAAAACTTATTTAAATTTAGATGGCCATTAGACCTCTAAGTAAATTTATATGAGTATAAAATTACCATTATAGAAAGTGATTTTAAGAAAGAGTGATTTTTTTTCTGCCTCTTAAACATGTCAGATTCATTTCTGGAGAAATTTATTTTCACCACATAGTACAGGATTTCCATTTGGAATATCTAGATGAACATATTTTAATAAATTGACCACATTTCTATGGGTCCCTTCCTCCTCGCACACAGACCAGAATGCAATATTTTCACATAAAGTGTTATTTCTGGTAAATTATGTTAAATATATCCTACACATAATTATGTTAATTATATGTAAGAACAGTATTATTCCCAACAAACTAGATTTTATTTTATTTTATTTATTTGTCAAAGAGAGAAAGCATAAGCAGAGGGAGCAGCAAGCAGGGTAGAAGCGGGCTCCCCATTGAGCATGGCGCCTGACCCGGGACTCAGACCCAGGACCCTGGGATCATGACCTGAGCAGAAGGCAGGAACTTAACAAACTGAGCCACCCAGGTGTTCCAAATTAGATTGTTTTTCAAGACCCCTCTATCTCTGGTAGTTCGGGAGTCAAATGAAGCACATATGAAGCCTGAAAGTGTGATAGGTTCCTGAGAAATATACATATGTTCATATATTGATAAACAGTGTCTTGAAACACACAGTGGCAACACAAGTCTAGCACACAGTGTTGGCACTACTCATTATAGAACTCTTGGTTTTCCTTTTCACTTCTTTAGAGTATTCTATTTCTTGACAGGTTAAAGGGGCCAACTGGGAAGATAGAGATATAAGAACCCCACGCATACTTCACTGGGAAACTTGAAGAGCCTCTCAGATTACAGAATGTTTTAGAGACATAATACTGTAGAACTTTGATTTCACTTTTCTACTCAACATGTGGATACTATCAGCTCATAGAAATCAAAGGTGGGCAATTTGGAATACATATCTATTTGTCTTTTGTTTTCAGGCATGACAGAAAAAGAAAGTAAATTTGAAAACGAGACATAAAAAAATACAATCAAAAATCACAATTTCAAAATTAATATTGGTGTGGCCTGTTATTAATATGTATTTGGTCTAATGGATAAGAGTAAGTGCTTATTACAATATTTCATAAACAAATACTTCAATCTATGTGTTTAATTTTGTGTCAATTCTTATTAAAAATATTATAGTTATTTAATAAAGTAGAAACTTGAGAAATATTCTACAAATTCTTCTTCCTAAATATGTACAACCTTTCTCTTAAATTTGCTGAAATGGAGGCACCTGGGTGGCTCAGTCGTTAAGCATCTGCCTCCCGCTCAGGTCATGATCCCAGAGTCCTGGGATCAAGCCCCGCATCAGGCTCCCTGCTCGGCAGGAAACCTGCTTCTCCTGCTACCATTCCCTCTGCTTGTGTCCCCTCTCTCGCTGTTTCTCTCTGTCAAATAAATAAAATCTTTAAAAAAAAATTGCTGAAAAAAAAAATTGCTGAAATGTTTTGTCAAATATAACAGATGGCATTTCTTGAAACATACCTCTGTCTACTCAAACACTAACACTAATTTATAATGTAATTATGTGAAAAGTCTACTTTGCTTTATCAAACTTTTAGCATGTCAAGATAAGAATAATGAAATAAACAGATGGTGCATTATTATCAAGTTTCTCAATACTCAGGGCATCCATATTTTTTATTAATCCCACTTGATCCTCTAACCATATTAGGAATGATATTGTTGAGTGTTAGTATTGATGTTGTAGAGAGGTTTTTAAAAATAACTTGAAGTAGTCCTGAAGGTACAAGATTTGTCATATTTCCCTTTTTATGAAGTAATCAAATACATAAAATAACACTGTGACAAGGAGAACCTAGTGCCATTGAGTATAGTTACAGAAATAACTGTAAGTAAATATTTTGAGATAGATTAATAGCTTCGGTATTCTTTCTGTGGCATTCAGATTTCAATTCATTTACATAGTAAGGGGGAGGAAGAGATGTCCAAAAGGATTATTTTAGTGCCTATATTTTAATGCTTACACAAAATGAAGGCACGGCTTTCTTAAACTTACTATCTAAGGTTATAATCCCTTTGTCATATTCTCATTCAAATATATTCTATTTTAATTATTCAAGCCTTTGATAACTTTTCACTTCCTTGATTAATTCTTCTTCCACATTTTTTTTTGCTTTTTTTGTTTTTCTTTTTTTTCTTCCACATTTTAAATATCATTATATTTAGTTCTTTATGTAGACATCTCCATTCCAACGTGGCTTTTCTCTAAATAACCAGTTAATAAGAACAAATGTAAAAAATATAATTATCATTATAACTAAGATTTATTTATATAAATTCTATGTATTTTTATATAATCTGTGCCAGGTTTTTTGGAATATGTTATTTTATTTTAAAGCCATAGTCAAAAAGTGTGGAGTTTCAGCTGATATTCCCTTTTCCTCCTCCCAGCTCTTAAGAAATGGGTCATACATTTGGTATCAAAATTGAAATGATAAACCACTATTAAGAACAAATGCAGGTAAGGAGTCTTTGATTTCATGTTCACTGTAAATCACATGACATTTCTGTCACTGTGTATTATTTCTAGCTGGTAAATTCATTTCTAAATAAAGTGACTATGATCTCAGGTATTTTGCTAAATGTAGAGTACACCCTTTTGAGATTTCATGAACTAAACATAATTTTAACAACATCCATACCACTCAAAATTACAAATATATTACTGAGAATCTCATTACTGTAATGACACAACCCTATTCAAAGTGTCTTAGACCATAATGGGAATTTATTGGAAGAATATAGGATTACATCACATACCCACAAGTAAGGCAGTGTCTAGCTTGGGCCTAAAAAGCCACTAAATTTATGTATATTTAACTAGAACTAAAGGAAGAAATTAAATCCCTGAAAAGTGAAGTTTGAAAGCTAACAGTGGTCATATTTCTGACCAAAAAGAGGAAGCAGATCTGGTAGAATCCTCTTGTTTTCTTTGAACCAATATTCTTTTGGTGTTCCTAATTATTCTCCTAGCTACTTTTCTAAGCCACCCATGTTAGCACATTTCCTAAATGTACATATTAAAAGTTGAATTTCATTAATTTTTAAATTTCTTTTTTTTTATTTTACTATCCATACTTTTCCTAGGAAAATCATCTTTTTCATGGCTTCAATGATCAGTCATACCCAGGTAATTCATATATTTCCAGTATGCTCCACAGAGTCCAAAACATCAATATTTAACTACTTAATTGACATAGGGAATTACATATGTCAAGATCAAATCAATATCAATATAAGACTTATGATAGTTTTCCTGTGCCACATACCAAAACACACAAACAAAGAAGAAAGCTAATGGCCATCTTTCAATGATCTTCAAGTCAATAAGGAAATCTGTCATCCCTACGATGAAGAAACTGGAGTCAAAAAGTCATATGTGACCCATAAATCTCCCTCACCTGAGCCCTATGCTCATAGACTTAAATACAAACATTTAATCCATCAGTGAGTATTGTCAAATCCTATTGAATAATCTGTGTGATTCCTCCAAATTGTTCCATCTCCACCACTACCATCTTAATCTATCTTACATCAATGCTCAGTAATATTATTCAAGTAGAATACTGTAGATTTAGTAGATTTAGATTTAGATTACTAAATATTCTATGTGTGTGTCTACATCTATTGTCTTCCAAAGAGTTCTCAGAGCAGTGTTTGTGATTTACTAATATGCAGATATTTTCATGTGCAATATATCCAAAGGATATAGGTCTTTTGTACCTTTGTTTAAAATGTTTGACTCACCTCTGCATATCTTGTAATATTAAGAAATACCTTAATATACATTCTAAAGACCTATATTAACAAGCCATTTTCCACTTCTCCAAATTTTTCTGTCACCCTGTTACATTTATGCTTCTCTTTACACAACCTGTCTATAACTCCCTCATATAAATCATAGTCATTTCACTTTTATTGGTCCTTCTGTGGGGGATGTTCTTTTATCCTTTTAATGCTTGGTTAATACTTGTATCTTCAAGGCCTCAATTCAAATTTAAGATCCTCAGAACCTACCATCCAGGCTGGATCAAATTTTCTGTTACCATTGGTACCCTATATACCATTCTGTCACAGCTCTTATGCGGAAATTTTGCATATTTTTTTGTTATTATCTAGCTATTGTCTGTCTGTATTCACTGGAGTGTGAGTTCCATTAAAATAGCATATTTAGCTTTATTATTTTATCCTCCACTCCCAGCAAAGTTCTCAACATTATTTTGTGGCTTAGTTAATACTTATTGAATTAATAACCAAAAATAGAGTGAATATCTATATTTAGTTACAAAAAAAGGTAATTTTTCAGAAAATATGTCTTCTTTAAGAGAAATTAGCTACTATTCATAGTAGTAGTTCATTTAAATGTACTAGTTTATCATTTTGTAGTGCAAAAATCTGGTAGAACACACTTCAATCAAGAAATCAAAGTTAACATAACCAATAATTATAGGATACATTGATACTGTATGCCCTATGGAATGATATACTTCTGTGAAGAACATAACATACCTCTGTGGTATTTCTGCTAAAAATGAATATTTTTCACCAATTGGTGAATGGATAAAAGAGAAGTGGTATATATACACAATGGAATATTACTCAGTCATCAAAAAGAATGAAATCTTGTCATTTGCAAAAATGGATGGAGCTAGAGTGTGTTATGCTAAGCAAAAGAATCAAAGAAAGACAAATATCATATGATTTCACTCATAAGTGGAATTTAGAAAACAAAACAGATGAACATATGGGAAGAGGAAAAAAGAAAAAGAGAGGAAAGCAATCCATGAGAGACTCTTAATGATAGAGAACAAACTGGGGGTTGATGGAGGGAAGTGGGTGGGGGATGGGCTAAATGGGTGATGGGTATTAAGGAAGGCACTTATGATGAGCACTAGCTGTTATATATAAATTATGAAGCACTGAATTCTACTCCCAAAAACAGTATTACACTATACGCTAACTAGAATTTAAATAAAAATTTAGAAAAACAAAAACAGAAAGAAAAAATTAAAAAAAACTAAAAATATTCTTAATGAAAATTTGATGAAATATCAGACAATCTAATTGAGGGGTATTTTGCAAAATAAGTAGCCTGTGGTCTTCAAAGATTTCAGGGTTACATAAAAAATGATTCATCTGAGAAGATGTTTTCTATTGAAGGAGACTGAAAGATATCAATGAAATTCAATAACAACAAAAAAATTATACTGGATTAGGGTCTGGACAGAAACATTTTTCTTTGAAAAAGGAGAAAATGCTACTCCATGTGATCTAAAGCTTCAGTAATCAAAAGAATAAGCTCTTGGCATAGAAATAGACAAATATATCCAGAATAGAGTCCAGAAATGTATGTTTGTATATGATTATTTAGTTCACATTAAACAAAGGCACCAAAGATTTCTTTTTTATGGTGAAATGATGAAATTACAATCTTTTTGAGAAAAACATTTTCTAGAACTGAATATCCATTTCGAAAAAGAAAAGAAAATCACTTTGACCCCTAACTTCTTAGCTTTCACCAAAATTAATTTGAGATGTGTAATGCATCCATGTATAAAGACTAAGTCTATCAAACTTCCAGGAGAAACAAAGGGAAAAAATCTTCATAACCTTGAGGTAAGCAATGACTTATTAATAGCATAAACACTGACCATTTCTTTACATTTTGGCACGGCAATACATCCTCATCTTTTTCTTTGCCTGTCCCAGTTCTGGATCAGCCATTTCTCCCAGGACCTCAATTTCCATTTAGTAGATAATGGTACTTAGAAAACAAAATCTAAGTACTAGTTGTGTTTTTGTTATTAGGCTCTCTCAACAGAGAGAATTAGAAAATATATGTATGTGTGTGTAATTTTATTTATATGTCTGTATCGATTAGTTTAAAACCATAATTTTGCATTGATATTTCCAATTCTAAGCCAACACAGAAATGTTCATTTATTCTTTGTCTTTTCCATATATATATATATATATATATATACATACATATTTAGAATATATATATATATATATATGATCTTCTCTGAAAGTGAAAACCCTGGTTCGCATTATCCTCATTATATTTTTTCTGATTTGATCTCACACACACACACAAATATATATAGATCTATATCTATCTATCTATCTATCTATCTATCTATCTATATCTGGAGATATAGATAGATAAATCTCTTATCTCCCCAAGCCACTAGTCACCTCCATAGCCCCTAAATATCTAAACTATGGTTTTGCTTATTTTGTTGGCCTTCTCAGCTCTCACTACCTTAATCCTGCCTTTTCCAGGAGCCTCCTTTGTACGTTCCCACAGATATTGCTAGCCCTGGAATCTCAAGAGAAGAAAAGAAACAGAAAGAGAACGGAATAAAAGATAATACATTATTACTTTTTAAACAAAAAGGATGAGAAAAGGAGAACAGAAATTCCTTATTGATCATTTTTTTTAAATTTATTTATTTGACACAGAGAGAGAGGGGGATCACAAGTAGGCAGAGGCAAGCAGAGAGAAAGGGGGAAGCAGGCTTCCTGCAGAGCAGAAAGCCTGATGCAAGGCTCGATCCCAGGACCCTGAGATCATGACCTGAGCGTAAGGTGGAGGCTTTAACCCACTGAGCCACCAGGTGCTCCCCTTATTGATCATTTTTATATGTATTCTGTCAGTTAAGGAGAGACCTGTGTTTAAATAAGCTATTGTTTTCTTCTACTTTTAGTTCTGTCAATAAACATTTCATATACTTTAGCATTTTAATGTTAAGGACAAACTCCCATGAAACTGTCAGAATTTTTCTTTTTATCATAATGAGATATTGATCTTTACCTCTAATAACACTCCTTGTCTTGAAGTCTACTTCGATTAATAATAGTATACACATATCAGCTCTCCTATAATTACCCTGAGCATGATATATCTTTCTATCCACTCCTTTACTTTCAAATTATCTGTGCCTTTTGTTTTTCATTACTTTTAGTTTTCCATTCTTTTTTCTATTATTTTAAAGCTTTTGCTCTGTATATAATTTTATTTTAATCATTTTATTCTGTCTGCTTAAATTGAATACTATACACATCATGTAATAGCTACACACCAGTATAATTCCATTTCTAGTTTTTCTTTTTACCTAATGCAGTTATATATATTTTTCTACCTATATTATTAATACAAAATACACTTGTAAATTTTTGATATGAAGTCACATTTGTCTCTTACAGAACTAAGAGATAACAAATAAAGGTCATTTTTACTTTTAAAAAAATTACTCACATAGTTACTTTTCTGGTACTTTTCCTTCTTCTTGAACTTTTTTTTTTTTTTAAGATTTTGTTTATTGGACAGAGAGAAACATAGCGAGAGAGGGAACACAAGCAGAGGGAATGGAAGTGGGAGAAGCAGGCTTCCTGCCGAGCAAGAAGCCCGATGCGGGGCTCGATCCGAGGACCCTGGGATCATGACCTGGGTAGAAGGCAGACGCTTAACGACTGAGCCACCCAGGCGCCCCTCATTCTTCTTGAAAATCTCAGTTTTTACTTGCCTTTAGCCTGAGAAGCTCTCTTAATCTTCTTATACAATTTGATTGGTAACAAATTTCCTCCCATTTAATTTATATAAAAATATCTTTATTTTATCCTTAATTCTGAAGAATACATTTACTGAATATAGAATCCAGGATGACAGTTTTGTTTGTTTCAACATTTTGAAGATGTCATTATTTTGTCTTCCACCCTCACCATTTGTTTCATATTCCCATTTGTGCAATGTTTCATTATTTTCCTCTCTAATGAATTTACAATTTGCTCCCCATTTGTGGTTTACAACAGCTGGACTCTAATGTACACTGGTGTAATTCTCTTAGAATTGTTTTAACTTGGTGTTAACTATGCAACTTGGATCTATGATTTGGTATTTTTTAACAAATATTTTTACCAAATACTTTCCAAAAAATTTGGGAAATTTTAAGCCATTATTTTGTTCTATCCCCCCCAATATTTTATTTCTTTCTAGAACTCTAATTATAGCATATGAATTGTCCTATAGGTTAATGAGGGTTTATTCTCATTTACTTTTTTTTTTTCTATTCTCCATTGGAATAATTTATGTTGATCTAAGCCCACGAGTTTTTCTATCTACAGTTTGAAATCTTTGGTTAAGTCTATCAAGTGAATTTTTCTTTTAATTTCAGATAATATAATATTCTACTTTAGAACTTCTTTTCTTGGGTTTTTTTTTTTTTTAGAATTTTATTTATTTACTTGACAGAGAGAAAGAGAGCACAAGTAGGAGAAGCAGCTGAGGAAGAGGGAGAAGCAGACTCCCTGCTGAACAGGGAACCTGATGTAGGGCTCTATGCCAGGATCCTGGGATCATAACCTGAGCAAAAGGCAGACACTTAACTGACTGAACCACCCAGGTGCCCCTTTTCTGTTCTTTTTGACAGTTTCATTTCTCTGTTGACATTTCTTATTCATTACCTCATTATGCTATCTTATTGCTTCTTTTTCCTAGAATATATTTATGGTGGATGTTTAAAGTCTGTGCATTAATTCTGACAGCTAGGTCACATTGAGATTTTGATTATGGGCCTATTTTCCTTTTTTTCATATGTATAATGATTTGTGATTACATAATGAATATTGTGTGACACATTGGGTAAAGCTTGAATTGTATGACCTTCCTTTGAAAGATATTGAACTATATTCTTGCAAGCATTAAGTTACTGGTGGATTCTTTCAGTATTTCCATGTATTTATTTATTTATAATTTATTTACGGATGTTGCAGTTTGTCCTTAGTTCTGGGTACATGATTATTTCTCTTAAAATATGGCCTTTTTGGAATCTCAAGAAAATGCCTGGTATACACATATTTATGCTTTCTATTCTGTCTTGTGAGAAATGGACATATCTCATCATTGTATAAACTTGGGTGTCTTCACTTATCTCCCAGTTCTGCAATAACTTTTTTCTCCTAAGCTTTGGAGACTCTGTGTATATGTATTCCAAACGTTTGTGAAAAACATAAGGTGTACCTTTCACAGCATTGAGGTCTTCTGCTTCATAGTTCCCTTCTATACAATATGTTGTTCCACAAATTCTAACCATTTTAGCCACCATTTCTTCCTCTTCACCTCAAAATACTACCATGCTTTGCTAACTTCTTGTCTTCATGTACTCTGAATGTGCCTCCAGGAAAAGAGTCGAGGTAAGCACATAGCTGCCTCCACAAAAATACAATTTATTGCTTCCTATTTAATAATGTCTAAAACAATTGACTCATATTTTTTACCTAGTTCTTTAGCTGCATCAGAAGAGCTTATTTGGTACCAGTAACTCCAACAGGGCCACAGGTAGATCATTTTTATTTCTTTCTATGGTAAAAGATTATAAGACTGAAGGGATTATTTTTCTCCTATGTAAAATACTAAATAAAAAATAAATACACCTCTGTAATTTAATAATATTTAAAGATCCAATTTGAAGAGGGTAAGAGATGGTGGAGTAGGCGAACCCTAGACACATCTTGTCCCATGAATACAACTACATAACTATCAAATTGTCCTAAACACCCCAAAAAGTGACCTGAAGACTAACAGAACAAACATCACAACTAAAAGTATAGAAAAGGCCACGTCAAAGAAGGTAGGAAGTATAGTTATGGTTTAGGATCCTGGATGCTACAGAGGAGAGGGAGCCATGGACATGGAGAAAAGAGAATGGATCACACACACAAAGGAATGCACAAGGGAATGCACATAGTCATTGACTTGGAAAGTGAAAGGGCTGAATTTCATGAGCTCTTGCAAACAGTGGGGCTTAAAGCCTGGGGTTTTAAAGGTCAGTGGGCCTGGCTGGGATAGAGCTCCAATGGTACTATGCTATTCTTGAAGAGAATTTAGGCAAACAACCTGGTCCTATGCAGTGTAGAAATAGCCACCTGAAAAGTGCTTGGGACACACAGTGGGGAGATTATTTTCTCTTCTCAGAGTACGTCCCTGAGAGGCAGCATTCATGAAGGCACCTCTCTGGGGACAAAAATGCTGACCAGTGCTATTTCCCTCCGTTACCATTCAGCATAAACATAGCTGCATTTAAACAGTACAGATAGTGGCTGCCTAAATTGCTTACACAGAACCCCCATGCTCTCCAGTGGGACTGCCCTTCTCTGTCACACTTGCTTCAGTCCTGATCTGGCAGACTCCTCCTTCTAGAAGACCAGCACAAATGCATGCCAAAAACTTGTTTCCTGGCCAGAAAGTTTTGTAGGGCCTTGCTGTGGTGGAGGTGGTGACAGATCTCATTTCACAAGAAGACCAGAGCACACCTAGTTAAAACTTATCTCTTTAGGCCAGGTACAAAACTGCCCTCAGAGGGCAAGGAGAACCTCTGCCAACAAATGGCCTGAATGAGAGAGCAGCCAGAACGCAAGAGCAGAGTGGACACAACACACAGCAGAAACACTCCCTGAAGCACCAGCCCCGGGCACTATATGACCTTTTCTTTCCAAGGCCCTTACTTTCAGGAAGAGGAACTAAAACTGGTTTTTCTAACACAGAGAAAAAGGCAAAGACTAAGGCAAAATGTGAAGACAGATGAATTTATCCCAAATGAAAGAACAAGGTAAGGTAATGGCCAGAGAACTAAGCAAAATAGATATAAGTAACATGCTTGAGGTAGAATTTAAAGCAATGATCATAAGGATACTCATTGGGTCTGAGAAAGAATAGAAGACATCAGTGAGACCCTTACCACAGAGATAAAAGAGTTAAAAAGGAATCGAGAAGGAAAAGCGCAATGAAAAAGATTAGAAATAGGCTTGAAGCAAAAAATGCATCAATGCAAAGTCTGGAAGAAGCAGAGGAATGAATTAATGACTTAGAAGACAAAGTAATAAAAAGCAATGACTAAACAAAAGAGAGAAAGAATTATGCCAAATGAGAATAGACCTAGAAAACACAGTGACTCCATCAAACATAGAACAGTAACATTTATATTCTGAAAGTCCCAGAAAAGAGAGAAAGGGGGAAGAAAATTTATTTGAAGAGATAATAGCAGAAAACTTCCCTAATATGAGGAAGGAAAAAAACATCCAAGAGACATACAGAACTCCCATGAAAATAAACAAAAACAGGCCAAACCAAGACATAATTAAATTTACAAAATATAGCAATAAAGAAAAAAAAATCTCAAAAGCAGTAAGACAAAGAAATAATTAACTTACAAGAGAAAACCCATAAGTCTAGCTGAAGATTTTCAACAGAAACTTGGTAAGCCAGAAGAGGGTGGCATAATATATTCAAAGTGCTGCATAGGGAAAAAAACTGCAACCAAGAATATTCTACCCAGCAAGGCTCTCACTAAAAAGAAGAGAGAAAAGGAGTTTCCTAGACAAACAAAAACTAAAGGATTTTGTGGATGCTATATCAGACCTGGAAAACATATTAAAGGGGACTGTTTGAGTAGAAAAGAGAGAACAGAAGAAACAGCATAGAGGTAGGAAATATAAAAGCAGTAAAAATAAATATTTCTGTAAAAAATTAGTCAAAGAATTCACCAAAAAAATGATATAAAATACAGCATATGCCTAAAATGTGGGGAGGAGTGGAAAAAAAGAAAGAGTTCAAACTTAAAAGATCATAAATCTAAGACAGACTGCTAATTCAGAAAAGGTTATATGGGGTGCCTGCATGGCTCAGTGGGTTAAGGCCTCTGCATTCAGCTCATAATCTCAGGGTCCTGGAATCAAGCCCCACATCGGGCTCTCTGCTTAGCAGGGAGCCTGCTTCCTCCTCTCTCTCTGCCTGCCTCCCTGCCTACTTGTGATCTCTCTCTGTCAAAAAAATAAATAAAATCTTAAAAAAAAAGAAAAGTTTATATAAAAACCTAATGGTAACCATATACCAAAACCCACTAATGAACCTGCAAAAAATAAAGAGAATGAAATCCAAATATATCACTAAAGAAAATCAGCAAAACATGAAGACAAGAAAGAATCAGAGAAAATCTCCAGAAACAAGACAAGTAATAAAATGGCAATAAATACATGTCTATTAATAATTACTTTGAATGTAAATGGGCTAAACACTCAAATCCAAAGACATGAGGTAACAGAAAGGATAAAAACAACATCTGCAGATTGAAAGTGAGGGGTTGGAGAAACATTTATCATGCAAATGGATGTCAAAAGAAAGCCAGAGTAGCAATATTTTATTTGAAAAATGAGATGTTAAAAAAAAGATTGTAACAAAAGACAAGGGCACTATGTAATAATAAAGGAGACAATTCAACAGGAAAATCTAACAACTGTAAATATTTATAAGCCCAACATGGGAGCACCCAAATACATAAAACAATAACAAACATAAAGGAATAATGAATAACTATAATAATTGTAGGGGACTTTCACATCCTACTTACATCAATGGACAAATCATCTAAACAGAAAATTAAGACGAAAACAATGGGTTTTGAATGACACACTGGACAAGATGGACTTAACAGACACATTCAGAACATTCTATCCTAAAACAGCAAAATATACATTCTTTTCAAATGCGCATGGAACATTCTCCAGAACAAATGACATATTAAGCCACAAAACAGGCCTCAACAAATTCAAGATCCCGTTCATACTATGCACCTTTTCTGACCACAATGCTATGAAACTAGAAGTTTACCACAAGAAAAAAATCTGGAAAGATCACAAATACACAGAGGTCAAATAGCATGCTACTAAGCAATGAATGGGTAAACAAGGAAATGAAAGAAGATATAAAAAAATAACATGGAAACAAATGGAAATGAAAACACAATGGTGGGGGAAAAAAAAACTTTGAGATACATCTAAAGTGATTCTAAGAAGGATGCCTTTAAAAAAAAAAAAAAAAAGAAGAAGGATGCCTTTAGCATGCAGGCCTAACTCAAGAAGCAAAAAGAAAAAAAAAAGAAAGAAAGAAAAAGAAAAGAAAAGAAAATCTTAAATAAACAATCTAATCTTCCTACCTAATAGGCCTAGAAAAAGAAAAACACATGAAGCCTAAGCCCAGCAGAAAGAAGAAAATAATAAATATTAAAGTAGAAATTAATCATATGAAAACTAAAAAAACAAACAAAAACAATAGAACACATCAGTGAAACCAGGAGCTGGTTTTTTGAAAAAATAATAAAATTGATATCAATAATCAAAAAAACTCCCAATAAACAGAAGTCCAGTGCCAGATGGCTTTACAGGTGAATTCTATCAAACATGTAAAGAAGATAATACCCATTCTTTCAAAGTATTCCAAAAAATACTAAAGGAAGGAAAACTTCCAAATTCATTCTATGAGACCAACATTACACTGATAACAAAGCCAGATAAAGACTCTATAAGAAAACGGAACTAAAGGCCAATATCTCTAATGAACATAGATACAAAAATTCTCAACAAATATTTGTAAACCAAATCCAACAATACATTAAAAAAATTATTCACTATGATCTAGTGGGATTTATTCCTGGGTTGCAAAGGTGGTTCAATATTCACAAATCAATGTGGTACATCACATTAACAAAAGAAAAGTTAAGAACCACATGATCATTTCAATAGATGCAGAAAGTATTTGACACAGTACGATATCTATCCATGATAAAAACACTCAGCAAGGTAGGTTTAGATGGAACATACCTCAACACAGTAAAGGCCACATATAAAAAGCCCATATCTACTATCATCCTCAATGGGATAAAGCAGAATTTTTCCTCTATGGTCAAGAACAAGACATGGATTTCACTCTTACCACTTTTATTTAACATAGAAATGGAAGTCCCAGCCACAGCAATCAGACAACAGAAAGAAATAAAAGACATTTATATAATCAAAGAAGAGGTAAAACTCTTGTTCTTTGCAGATAACATGATACTACATATGAAAAACTGAAAATACCACAGCATTTTTTACAGAGCTAGAGAAAGCACTCCTAAAATTTTTTGGAATCATGTAAAATCTGGAATAGTCAAAGCGATCTAGAAGAAAGGCAAACCTGACAGTGTCACAATTTCAGACTTCAACTTATATTACAAAGTTGTAGTAAACAAAACTTACCTTTTTTTAGGGTACCAGACCCCCCAAAAAAGACACATAGAACAAAGCAACAGAATAGAAAACCCAGAAAAGAACCCACAATTATATGGTTAATTAATCTTTGACACAGGAGGAAAGGATATGGTAGGAAAATGACAGTCTCTTCAACAATTGTGTTAAGAAAACTGGACAGTTATAAGCAAAAGGGAACTGAACCATTCTTTTTCACAATACATAAAAATAAACTCAAAGGGGATTAAAGACCTAAATGTGAAACCTAAAACCATAAAAGTTCTTGAAGAAAGCCCAGGAAATAATTTCTCTGACATTGGCTGTAACAACCTCTTTTCTGGATAGGCCTCCTGAGGCAAGGGAAACAAAAGCAAAAATAAACTATTGGGACTTCAAAACAAAACAAAACTTTTGCACAAGCGAAGCAAACATTCAACAAAACTAAAAGGCAACCTACTAAACGGGAGAAAGTATTTGCAAATGACATATCCAGTAATGACTTAGTATCTAAAATACATAAATAACTTATAAAACTGAATATCCCCCAAAAACCAAATGATCCAGTTAAAGAAGACATGAATAGACATTTCTCCAAAGGCATACAGATGGCAAACAGACACATGAAAAGATGCTAAACATTACTGATCATTAGGGAAATGCAAATCCAAACGACAATGAGATATCACCTCACACTGGTCAGAGTAGCTAAAATCAACAACCCAAGAAATAACAGGTGGTGGTGAGGATATGCAGAAAAGGGAACCATCTTGCACTGTTGGTGGAATGTAAACTGATGCATCCACTGTGGAAAACAGTATGGAGTTTCCTCAAAAAGTTAAAAATAGAACTACCCTATGATCCAGCAATCACACTACCATGTATTTATCCAAAGAATACAAAAATATGAATTCAAAGGGATACATTCACCCTGATGTTTATAGCACCATTACCTACAATAGACAAATTAGAGAAAAAGCCCGTGTCTATTGATTATTCCACAGATAAAATATATGGTGTATACACACACAGACACACACACATACACAATGGAATACTTCTCAGCCATAAAAAGAGTGGGATCTTGCCATTTGCAATGACATGAATGGAGCTAGAGAGTATTATTATGCTAAACAAAATAAGTCAGAGAAAGACAAATACCATATGATTTCACTCATGTGGAATTTAAGAAACAAATGCACAAAAGGAAAAAAAGAAAAGAGAGAGAGGCATACCAAGAAACAGACTCTTAACCACAAAGAACAAACTGATGGTTACCAGAGGGGGAGGTAGGAGGGTTGATGGGTGAAATAGGTAATGGGGATTAAGGAGAGCACTTGTGATGAGCACCAGGTGTTGTATGGAAGTGTTAAATCACTATATTGTACACCTGAAACTAATATTACACTGCATGTTAACTAACTGGAATTTAAACAAAAACTTTTAAAAATTTAAAAAATGAATTTCACCCACTTGCTCTCCATTTTCTTCAATATTTATAAAAATATTAGAGGGAAGCAATATAAACAATTCTATAAATAATACTAATGTGCAAATTCACCCATTATTAATATATGCCATTTTCATTTCCTTTCTTTCTAAATAATAAAAGAGATACAGAAATGTGTGGATGAGGGTGCCTCAGTGGCTCAGTCAATTAAGCGTCCAACTCTTGGTTTCAGCTCAGGTCATGATCTTATCAGTTGTGGGATGAAGCCTTGCCTTGGGCTCCCTGCTTGGATGCCAGTCAGCCTGAAGATTCTCTCCCTTTGCCCCACCCCCTCTCTCTCAAATAGATAAATAAATCTTAAAAAAGAAAGAAAAAGAAAAAAAAAAGAAATGCATGGATGTACTTGGTGAGCCCTTTAAGAGTACTGAAAACCACCATCCCCCTCTCTATAGAAAAGAAAGTGCACATATACAGACACATTTAACATTGCCTAAAATTGCTTATTATGAATTTACATGGAATGCATACTATTTTAAAAACACTTTAGGCAAATTATCCAGGCAATTTGATTCAAATCTCTCTTTTCTGAAACCATATAATGTGAAGAGAAAACATTAAAAAAAAAAAAAAAAAGACACTTTCAGTTAATATAAATTACTTTGTGAGGTGTAGTCTTTCTGCAGACTTCTACTGTCAAAAAGTTTTTCTTTCACTTGAACTGAAATTGGTCTATCTGTACATCCCATCATCTATGTCCACTTGTTGATATCTTAAAGACTTATATTTAATTCTTCATTCATGGAAGAGCCTTTCACATACTTGAAGTCATCTCTTAGAAGTCTCATCATTAGTTTTTTTACAATTACTTATGTAATAATATTTTAATTTACCTCTTTGTTTTATTTGTTTTCCAGTTTGTGTTTAAATTCTTATAAATGGAATCTTCACAATTGATTCCAAAAATCTAAAATGTTTTAAGTACACTCCCATGTTCTGGAAATACTGATTAATTTCGTTTGGCTGGGAATACATCCTCTATGAAAGGAAATAGTAAGAAATGAATCTAGAAATTATATTGAGGTAAACTCCTGGAGGGCTTTCATGCTTTCCAATTAATTTATATTTTATTCTGTGTCTAATAAGAAACTGTTTTTGCTTTAAACATGATTTTCTCATGATTACAGTCACACTTTGGAATAATTATTTTGACAGCGGTATGCAATTTGGATTGGAAAGTTTAGAGAAGGCACTTAAAAATGCTGAATGAAGAAAGGCAAGCAGAAGTTCAATTAAGAGGCTCATATAATTGTATTAGTGGAAAAAAATAAAATTCTGAACTTTATATCAGTGATGACAGAAATATAAATTACATACAAATGATGGAGCTATCAAAGAGGGAAAGTCAATAATAGCCAATTACTTTGAAAATTTAAAAATGAAATAAGTAATAGGGTGCCTGGGTGGCTCATTGGTTAAAGCTTCTGCCTTCGGCTCAGGTCATGATTTCAGGGTCCTGGAATCAAGCCGCACATCGGGCTCTGTGCTCAGTGGGGAGCCTGCTTCCTGCCTTCTCTCTGCCTGCCTCTCTGTCTACTTGTGATCTCTCTCTCTGTCAAATAAATAAAATCTTAAAAAACAATAAAAAAATAAAAAATAAAAATGAAATAATTTGTATTATTTGTTTTGTTTTTTTAAAGATTTAAAAAAAAACTCAAATTTTTAAGAGTATATTTAAAGCCTCTAAGAAAATCGTTATGGCCAGAGTATGAAATTATAATTAGAAGCAATGTATCTCATAGTACAGCTCTGACTCATATCTGTGTCTCTCTTTAAACAAGGTTAGGAGATGGAGGTTAACTTCTTCAGTGATGTGAGTTCAGTAGCAGAATGCAGTTATGCAGGAAAGCATAAAATTCACCTTATCCCATGCAAACCAGTGAATTATTTTTTCTATTTTTATTAATCTTATCCACAAAATATTAGTCCTTTTTAATTAAGTATATTATTAATTTCCTTTTCTTACCAAATATCCTAAAAATACTAATACCAACTGATGACTAATACTTTCCAATTCTCTGAACTAGTACAGTGACAGAGCTCTTGGCAAGTGGAAAGAACAAAAAATTATTGGAAATATGTCCTAGACCAAAAGAATACCTCATGAATTGTAATCAATGTTAATTCAGCAACATGTAGGTCTCATATTTTGTATTAGATCTATGTCAGCCCCAAAACTCCATGAAATGAGGTATGAATATTTTACATGAGGTAAGAAACAAATAAATGCATGTCTGAATAAATAAGCTGGCTAGAAATTAAACTTCTCACTATTTTGAAATTGAAGGGAAGGTGAGAGAGTAGGAATCTAAATAATGTTAAGTATATGGTATCTGACCAAAATTAATCCACACTGACTGCTTAATTAGTTAAAGTTCAACCTCCAATTCATTTCTTGATAGTTGTGTGTTAAGTGCATCACATGCAATATCTCATTTTATGCTTAAAACCAACAA
Organism: Procyon lotor; assembly: GCA_028646535.1. Lineage (NCBI taxonomy): Eukaryota > Metazoa > Chordata > Mammalia > Carnivora > Procyonidae > Procyon > Procyon lotor. The sequence goes on from CM053604.1 coordinate 41,855,120, forward strand.
ATGAGTTATAAATTATTAGCGTTTCTCACTGACACATGATGTGAGTGAAATCATTTCATCCAGATGAGACCCAATATTAAGGCAATATAGTGAGGCATGGAATGGACAGAACTCCTACTGGAGGATATGAAGTTAAAGGGGAAAAAACCCTGTTTCCTCTTTCTTCAATTTTCATGAGGGTTGTCTCTGACAGTAGCTGATACAGCCACAATTCGGGTGAAACGTTTATCCCACTACTACGAAGCTCATAATATCACATATTTTTTTTTCCATATTTTATATTTGGGAGAGAAAACCTGTAAAAGTTTAGGATGATGAGAAATGTAATATCAGTTAGTATTTGAAAGTTAGCTCTTTTCTCAACAAC
>CM053604.1:41871581-41886844 GCA_028646535.1 Procyon lotor
TAGTTTTTTAACATCTTAATTTTATTTTATTTTTCAGTGTTCCAAGATTCATTGTTTATGCACCACACCCAGTGCTCCATGCAGTATGTGTCCTCCTTATTACCCACCACCAAGCTCACCTATCCCCTCACCCCACTCCCTTCCAAAGCCCTCAGTTTGTTTCTCAGAGTCCACAGTCTCTCATGCTTCATCTCCCCCTCCAATTTCCCCCCAATTCACTTTTCCTTTCTTTCTCCTAATGTTCTCCATGTTATTCTTTATGCTCCACAAGTAGGTGAAACCATATGATAATTGGCTTTCTCTGCTTGACTTATTTTACCCAGCATATCCTCCTCCAGTCCCGCCCATGTTGATATGAAAGTTGGGTACTCATCCTTTCTGATGGCTGCGTAATATTCCATTGTATATATGGACCACATCTTCTTTATCCATTCACCTGTTGAAGGGCATCTTGGCTCTTTCCACAGCTTGGCAATTGTGGATATTGCTGCTATGAACATAGGGGTACATATGGCCCTTCTTTTCACTATATTTATATCTTTGGGGTAAATATCCAGTAGTGCAATCACAGGGTCATAAGGTCGTTTAATCTCTCATTAATTATAAGTATTGGGGCTAGGATTCCAATAAATTCAATTGTGTATGTGAGTTTATTTAAAAAATTTCACCTTTTATTATGCAAACTTTTCTTTATATAAAATCCCATGAATATAACCTCTTTTTCTGACCACTGGTGATAAGTTTTTGGGTGAAAAATTCAAATTCTGTTTTCATTAGTTTTAAAATTTAATGAGAAGCTAGTCAATGGAATTTTTAGAGTCCTTGTTATTTATGTCCTTATCTATATAAATGAAAATATACCATAGCTTTGAAGCAAAATAATATTTGTATCTTTACATATTAGAACTTGATAAGATAGAAAACATAAGTTTTCTTTTTTTTTTTTTTTTTAGTCATGTTAGTCATGTTCTTTTAGAACATGTTCTTTTTTTTTTTTTTGGATCACGTTAGTCATTTTGGGAATAGACTTGAAACCAATTACCATGTTACCTTTTCTAATTGCCTATATCTATAGAAAATCTGTGGTGTTTCCAAGTTGCACAATTAATCAGTCATCCTTATACCACATTGGGCTATAGGCCTATAGGCCCATGCACGCCCATGCAGGCCATTCTCCTTTGCTTAATTTATTTCTTATACACTATATAGTGTATTTTAAATGCTTATGCTTTGATTCTACTTCAAGTTCTTCATATTTTAACTTTACCAGAGATATTTTCATATTTTATGAAATTTTTTCATAAATATTTCATATTTTTCCAAGTAAGGTAATAAGGAGGGTAATAAGGAGGACACATACTGCATGGAGCACTGGGTGTGGTGCATAAACAATGAATCTTGGAAAATTCCAAATCTTGGAAAATATTTCATATTTTAACTTTACCAGATAGCTTATCCCTACTACAATAGATAGCTAATGGTATCCTTTAAGTAAAATTTATTTTAACCAGTTAAAGTCTCAGAATATAATCATATTTCTATTTTTGAGAGAATTACATTTTACCATCTAAAAAGCTATAAGGTATTCAGTATATTATTTGTCTAGGCAGCAAAAAATTTCAGTTGTATGATATTCTTTTTATGTATAATTGAACATAAATTCATCTTATATAAATCGGACAATTTAGGGTCTTGGAGTATGGAGAATGAAATGGAAATTTAATCTGTCTTAATTAGTGTCATAAAGGATCCAATAACTCCTGTTTTTTTCCATTTTTTACTGGATATCTTAGGGACAATAATAAATGGCTACTTTAACATCCTCTCAGTGTTCAATGTTGCAAATCTAAATACTTGTTTATGGTAAAGGAAGTCTCATTCACTGTTTTTCATTTGTCACCCATTAGACCCAGCCGATTCTAATCTACCAAAGGAAGTAGGGAAATACAAGTCTTATTTTGTTACTTTTCTGCTTATATTTCATTTCTATTATATTACCTGTAAGGAAAAAAAAAACTATTCCTTGCATTGACATTTAAGGCTTTCCATGATCTATGATCTGGTTATGCATTAATTCTCATCTCCTGCTATTATGAGACATATTCTATATAGTGATATTTCCTTAAATATGTTGTATTATAAATATTTCTTGAAATATAATTTCCCTTCTATTAGACCTTAAAGTTACTGAGAACTTGAGTTATATTTCACTCATCTTTGGATCCAGGTGTTTCATTTGGTGCCTGACAAGTTCTTGTTTTGACATGTTGAATTTTCTCATTCTTTTAAATATTATATATTTTGATTTAAGAAGTATTTTTAAAGGTCATTGGAGTTTAAGAGATTATTTGATAAAGGGAAAATGAGCAGTGATATGAGAATCAGAGGGACTGGATTATTATTTCAGCACTACTGCCTACTAGCCACATGACTGTATAAATACCAGGTTCATTACCTACAGATAAAGAAGAATAATCCCACACCACTTACTTCCTAGTTGTTGTGAGAATCACAAATAATGACATTCACAAAGATACTTTATACATGATGAAGTTCAATAAAAATAATATGCACTACTGCTATTAAAACTAGGTGAAAATACTGAAATCTATTTTACCTTCTCAGTAAACACAGCAATATGAATGACAATAAGGTCTTAAACAAGAGTGCTACTCAAATATATTCCATTTGTGCAAAGAAACTTTCTGCCTCATGATACTTGAAAACCTTTTGCTGTGATCTCATGGCTGCGTATATGTTCGTTCATATGTGTGCACTTCTGTGTGGTTACTATTTACTATGATAGGGCACAGTTAGGAAATTCTCCTGTATACTACTAAGGGATTGATAAAACTATACTCATTTGATTTACATAAGTAGAAGAAAAATTTAATCATTTTTGTGGTTTCCTTATTTCTCCAATAGAAGCATGTTAAATAGTATAAAACAATAAGTTAGATAGTAAATAATATTAAATAGTAAATTAAAGTTGCAAGAAGTGGAAATTTCAGGATCACAGTGCAGATTCATTCAAAAAATTTCAATTACAATGAAATCAGGGGAAAGGGACTAAAAATGACTTTCTGTGAATTATGTAAGTTTCTAAATATCAAAGATTCAAAAGTTTTTGCCTCTCAGATACTTTTTTTTTTTTAATGGGTGACAGATGGGGAGGACAGTTAAGACATTGATGGATGTCTTAATCCAGAAAGCAGGTTTCTGAGTCTTGAATATATCTTGCCAATTATCAACAGTAGCTTTGCTTAACCCTCAGTTCATTGCTGTAAGTGAGGAAAGAGAACCAACAAGTAGTTAGTGTTGGTGTTGCTTGGAGACATTGTTGTCTGTGGGAAAGTGACAGTGGTACCACCTGTAAAAGGAATGATTAATTGCTGTAAAGTATGAGTGAAAGCATTTATCAGAATGTTAAACTTTTGAGATCAATTTTGGAGGCAGAAGAAGATATTAAGTTATGATAATCACTCCCTAGCTTGTCCCATATTGCTCCTACTTTATGGTTTACTCCCGTAAACTCATTTTGCATGTGCTAATATAAAATAGGAATAGTTATTCTTATCTCATATTTTGCTAATATCACACCTACTCAATCTTTCTTTTCTTACTAATTTTCAAAACAATGTCCTTAATATTCATATAAACCGTACAGATTTATGATACTTGATTACAATTTGATTTAGTGACATTGTTTTCATTTTGGTCACAACGTACTGGTTGTTTTAGAGTGATACAGAGCTAGTTAGTCCTATATCCCTTTCTCATTTCCTTATTCTTTCCCTTTTTGAGCCTCAGTTTATAGATTAAACAGAAAACAAAACAAAAATACATAAAACGGAGACCAACACCGTGCTGGGAAATGACCTCAGCGGTGGCGAGGCAACTCAGGTGGCACAAGCAGCCAGAGAGTGTAAAGCAGGACATGCACACCCTGCCCAGCAAGGCAGCTGACAACAATCCTGCAGGTGCTGTCTTAGTGTCCCACTGCAGTCAAGAGCTGCCCGGGCTGGATGGTCATGGGAGAGGGACTATAAATTCCTATCTTTTGATGCAGAGACTCAGCAGCTGTTGAAGACAACACTCAAAGAGCCAGGTGTGCTAGACTTGGAGAAAGTGGCTAATGTGATTGTGGACCATGCTCTGCAGGATTGTGTGTTCAGCAAAGAAGTGGAACATCATTCAAGCCGAGAGCAAGCGAGTAGGTCAGAGTGACTTCTGGTGGGGACTGAACTGGCTGCAGTAGTACCAGCCTTGGGAGCAACCATGAGCCCTGTCCCTGCAGGGATGGCTCAGCTATGTCCCCTTTATCTGCAACCTCTTTGACAACATGAGGGTGAAAAACAACCCCCTGATGGCCCAGATGACCCCCGTCTATCTCTGCCTCTTCTAGAGGGCCCAGCCTCACAGTCTGAGCAGGGAGAAGGTGGTGGACCACCTGGGGCTGAGCTGCACCACATGGGGGAGCAGCTGGAGAAGAGGAATGGACAGTGCATGGAGGAGCACTTGGTTCTGATCCGGGATGGCTTCCTGCTCCCATGTGGCCTAGCTCCCTGGCCCACGAACTGCTACTGGAAAATCATCAAATTTCGGACAGCCATCTGGGAGACGACCCACAAGGATCATTGCAGTGAAGTCTCCTGGGAGGACTCCAGATCAAGCTGCCTCACCAGCGGCACTGGCCTTTCACTTAACCTACCTCCTAGGTTGGCAGTAGAGTTGGCCTCTTCCAAAGATTGTCCCTTCCAGACTCTGAGCAGCTCCTGAGATGTTTCCCATTTACACTGTAGTCCTTCCCTGAGCACCTTCCTTACGGATTCAGGGGTTATGGAAGACACCAAACAGTCTTGGCCCCACTGTCCCATCAGCCTCTCCCCCATAACCTCCCACCTGGGTCAGGCAGAGAAGGGCAGTTTCTAACAATCACTGCACTGTGTACTCTCTGGTGCCACAGCCATCTTGGTGCTTCAGTGTCCCATCTATAAAATGGGTACCATAGCTGCTGGTGGGATACTTTGGCATGTCGAGGGGCGGAACACAAATCACACTAGCAGTTGCTTTTTATACTTTTTGTGTAAGGACCATATCGGAAACAAATCTATTTCTAGTGGGTTTTAATAAATGACAGTACCACATCACATGCTATACTAGGTCAGGGTGAGAATTTTCTGATAAACCTTATCTAATATTAAAAATATATATAAAAACAAAGAATTCCTTAGTGAAAGATTATTGAAATCAAACCCATGTCTGATAGTATTGTTGACTCATTTGTAAGTTGCTTTTGGGAAAGAAACCAATGTTGATATTTTTATTCTCTTCACTTATTCTGGCTCACCTTTCAGCAACAACAATATTAACCTGTTAACGAAGACTCATTACCTGAGTCTGCACTCAGGGCTTTATTGGCAATTTCATATTTAATCTCACAACTACGTTATACAGGATAACACTGAGGACCAGAATGACTAATTTTCCCTAATTCACATATTCATCTGACTAATGGAACAGGAAATTTTATGAAGATATGTCTGACTCTAAAACCAGTGCCCTTGGACTCTAAAACCAGAACTTTCTCTAGTTTTATCCTCTAAAATTCATTTCTATATCAGTGCTCTCTTTTGTACTTTGCGAGATTTTCAAATGACTTTCCTCTTCCATTTTTCTCCAAAGAAAATTAGTGTAGGGCAGATTAGGCCACCAGGCAAAAGAAAGGTCTGGGATCTCAGACTTGACTCAACCAATTTCAGACTGTGAAGCCCCCAGCATAGTACCATCACTCTGAGCCCTAGTTTTTAGGAGGATTCAATGAGATAATATGTAAAACATTAACACAGGATGTAACATGGTGCTTCACAAACTAGCATACTTAATGTGTTTATTATTATGTTTCATTTGATAAAATATTTAGATTTTTTTTATTTAAATGTAATTTTTGGGAGGAGCTGCTAAATATGAGATGTGTATACCCTAGAAATCAACATTTTACTATCAACTACATAGAAATTCTCATACACGTGCATGGGGCAAAATCTTCAAAAAATTTAGCATAATTTGTAATGGAGAAATATTGGAATCAACCTAAAAGTCCATCAATAGGAAAGTGAATAAATAAATTGTGATATAACCAGGATAAATCTTGCAGCATGTGAGTGAAAAAATCAAATTGCCAAAGGAAACATAGGTGTGGTACAATTTATATAAAGCTTAAAAAGTATGAAATACAATGCTAAATATAGTTTGCAGATACATACCTATATAGTTTAGGTATTAAAACATTTGTATGAATGATGAACACCAAAATATATATGTGTCATTTTGTAGGTGACTTTTGAATTACTGACATTTTTTCCTTCTTGATAACACTTTTTTATGCAGAGATTTCTGAAAGTAGTTATGACATAGGAGAACCTCTGAGAAAAAATAGAAACTTGTTCCCAATTTTGAGACATAAGTGACAGGATTAGAGTAGAGGTCCCTGGATAGAGAAGCATGACTGCAAATAATTTCTGTCCTTGTTGGAGGCAGTAATTTTGGTAGAGAAAGCCATTACTTTACAGGTATATATGCAAGCTCTTTAAATTTTGATAACTTATGTGTATTTTAGTTTAAGCTAAGAGGCACATGCTTTTTGCTGATTTCAATTAGTCCCTTAATTTGGTACTTACTGTACACAGTTTTATGAGGCATGGGGAGATTTTTCTGAATAATATCACACTGTCTATTTTCACTTCTGAAAATATATGAAGATTATAGTAATACAGTGTTTGAATGTCACTAGTGGAATACAGCCTGTAATGTGCTGGTGATTTTTCAACAACCAATTCTTTAGAAATGCACACACAGAACACACCAACATAGAAAACATCAGGGCCTTATTTTTATTTTTCTGTTTTAGCAGTCTTTCTGCTTTCTCTTTTCTCCACTCAAATTCCAGTTTACAAAGCCACAAGGTATCATTCTCAAATGCATTTTAAAAGCACTCAGTAATTTTCAAGGATTTTTCTACCACTTATAGGGCACTTTACATAACATTTAAAGGTGGCCATGATATGCCCTCTGACTATTTCTCAGACCTGTCTTTCATCATGTGGTGCCTTGCATTTTATGTTTCTGAAGCACCTTATTAGTTTGGTTTCCTCCAGGTATAACATGCTACTTTTTTTTTTTTTTTTAGCATTTGCTCTTTTTTTAATTCTTTTTTTAAAAGATTTTATTTATTTACTTGATAGAGATAGAGAGCACAAGTAGGCAGAGTGGCAGGCAGAGGGAGAGGGAGAAGCAGGCTCTCCACTGAGCAGGTGGCCTAATGCTGAACTCTATCCCAGAACCCTGAGATCATGACCTGAACAGAAGGCAGACGCTTAATCGACTGAGCCACTCAGGCATCCCTAGCATTTGCTATCTTTTTAAGTTTTTACTTAAATTCCAGTTACCTAACATTATAATATTAATTTCAGATGTACAATATAATGATTAAATACTTCCATACAAAGTTACTATCTTTTATTTCTTAAATATCTTCTCCTCTAAGAGTCTAAATAAATAATCCTTGCTCACCTACTGAAATTCAGTCTGACATTTCCTTTGGGAAGCTGTATTTAAACCAACCTCAGTTTGGAATTGCTGCCCTCTCTTTCTGTTCACATATTCTGCATACGTTCGTGATCATTGCATTTATCTCTTCCACTAAGATTGGTGCTCCTTGAAAACAAGGCATGAGACTGACTTCAGAATTAAATCTAGTAAGTGACTTAACTTCAACAGTCAATTGATATTTATTTACAAAATAAGTAAATGAAAAAACCAAGTATACCAAAGAAAAGTTTTCAGATATTTCCTTCTGGAGCAGGATGTCTACACACATTTCAAATGTTTTGAAATTTTGAATGGGAAAATGGGAGCAATATGCTCGCCATTTTCATATAGTATACTTTAATCTTCTCTTAAGGATGGAGAGAAACTAAAGTATTTGCCTCGACTATACTTTGGTAAATTTCAACACATAGGCATGTAGAGCAGCTTCAGAAAGCCTTCTGACTTATATTTCTAGGGATATTCTTTTTTTCAGAAAGATGCATTCAGTATTAAGAAGTGAAGACTTTAAGACCAAGATTTAAGAACTCAGATTGTGAACAGTAAATCCACTAACGATCCATTTTATGGTCATCAATGATTCAAGAAACCAAGATACAAAAAACAAAAACCAAACCAACAAACAAAAAGAAACCAAGAAACAACTGCTCATGTTGAACAAATCATTTTTTTTCTGATCAAACAAACATTTTGATAACCTTTGACTAGGAGAACTCCACTCCCCTGTTCAGGCCAAATATTTCATTCCTATTCATATATTTCTGCTTTTCCAAATGTTAGTTGCTGACCTTAGAAATAATAAGTCAGTAGGAAAAAATAATGATAATAATCAATGAAAAGTACCATTTAATAAGAAATTATGAGACAACAGAATTTTTAAATATTATTTTTCCATTATATCTATATCTATATCTATATCTATATCTATATCTATATCTATATCTATATCTATATCTATATCTATATCTATATGTAGATATATATATCACATCTTCTTTATCCCAATGGGTTTCTTAAGCGATTCTCTAAATTCAGTACTCATGTCAGTGAAGTATTTTATAACAACTCAATTTAAAATCTACAGTAGTGCTTTCAATGTCTGCTGTTAATGTACTTTCAATCAACAGATAACATGATATTTTAATAAAGAAATATTTATTATAATAAAAAATTATACGTCAGAAAAAAAATACCCTAAAGCTAGTCTATTTCTTTGTGTTATCTGGAATTGTACACTATTAACTCTGACATGTAGGGTTATCACATCAAATGAAAGCATAAACCATTTTCACTTCTCCAATTTAATTGGAAAAATCTTATTTAAAAAAGAAATGTAGCTGAATGCTTATAAAATGACTTTAAAAATACATTATTATCTTCCAAGATTTTGTGAGTAGGTCTCTGGAATGTCAAGTTCAACATTTATTTATTTTATGTGCTTGGATAACTAGCAAAATTGGGCATTGAACCTATCAATGCTTAATAGTTATGGTACAGGATGTTTCCCTCATTGTGTGTATAAATACTATACTTAAGTATTTCCTTCTGTAATGAAAGATTTTTATGCATTTTCCCTTTATGATCTTATATTATTATAAAAGTATTTGTAATTTCTTATGTTAACTATAATTCATCTAGGAAAATAATCATCACAATTTTAAATTATAAAAACAATATTAACATTGTACAAAATAATTATATATACATATATATGTATATATATATAAAATAACAGTTTGTAAGAACATAAATAACACGGCAAGACAATTTTCTATTGTTCCTGATGCTGAACTGGCAGAGAACTAAGAAGTTGACATTATTCCTTATTTACTGCTGATGCAGGGATATTAGAACATAAACATGAGCAAGGCATGATCCTCCCCTTTAATATAGTTGAGAAAGAATACATTCCCATTGTCAAGTCAGTACCCACTCTGTTGATGAAACACACACACAGCCATGAGTATATGCATACACATACACATAATTGGTAGTTCTAATTCAGGGGAATATAAACGAGGAAAAGAGCCAGGATGTGGTGGGTTTGAAGAAAGTAGGGTTTGTAGAAGTAGTAATGATTGTGAGAGAGGCAGAAGGAATTAAAATAGCACAAGTCAAATAAAATAAAATAATATAGCACAAGTCCTAAGGTGGGAAAACATAGGCCAAATCCAGTTAAAAGTCTCTTTATATAACCAATGCATATAATTCATTTTTCTGGGGAAGATCACATGGAAAGGCTGATTTAGATATGAAAATAAGAGCCATGATTGCCATGGTGAGTCATCTGCACATTATCTGTAGCCAAGGGAGAATACCTAAAGACTTTGAGCTCCAACTTAATGAGATTCACTATGTCTGGTAATGGCATATAGGCTGAATTCTAATAGCAATCAAATAGGTATATACTTTTGGCAGAATATTGCTGTCTACATAGTGGCAAACATATACATCGGTGTGCTTATTATATGTTTTGTATAAGTACAGGAAGAAATATTAGATTGTCTTTTTTTTTTAACCTGAATCATGACAGTATTTAGTTTTTACAACTTAATACACGTCTTTCACTGGAACTCTCACTTATTTCATAGAGCTTATGTTCTCAGGGAGGCAAAGTCTTTGTCATTTTGTTTTCACTGGCATATGCTTTCAGCTTATTCAATATACTATACTTGAATACCACATATCCCAAATATGGTTAGTGTTATTATAAAACCCATTTGAATTGTAGAATTGTATTATGTTTTCTATTAAGATATCATAAAAACCTTATACAGCTCAATATTTTAGTAGTTCCCTCCATGTAGTCCCTAAAAGAAAAGTTGTCAAAGTTAAAGATGAATTATCTATTTTTCTTTTACAAAAAATTTTTTCTCTTAGTTTGTTGACATTTTGTTGAATGACAAGGGACTATTAGTAATAACCTATCAATGAGCTGTTATAAAACTGAAAATAAATATAAAAGTTCTGTTCTTTCAACATAAAAGTGACCTTTTTACAATTAGTGAGGGAGTTAATGCTTTTCAAAAGAAACCTGTGCCATGAACAGTGTCATTTTGAAAACAGGTGTTTGGAGTTGTACCAGTTACATGATTTTTATTGTCATAATAAGATTTGTAATACTTTTACAATCTCCTATATATAATGCATTTAAAAATAAAAGGATTGTTGAAAATATGAATGTCTTATCTCTTTAAAAATCTAAATGTAAAGATTCAGGAGAGATTTAAGTCAATTGACTAACAATTTAAAAACAAATAAACCAACATTCCATTAGTTCCCAAATATTTATTAACAACTTTTCAATAAAAATCTGTGAACACTTGGTTGTTGTATGCTTGTCATACAACATACAACATGTTGTCAGCTTGAATGCTGACCAGCATAATGTCATCACAATCACCAAAGGCCTTCTTCCTTTTAGATCTATGTCTCTTTCACGGTGTTTTTTTGAGGTATGGAAGTTACTAAACATAGTTATAAAATATATTAAAGAAGGCTCATAAATTGCTAAGCCACAAATTTCTAAATAATAATGACAAAAAATAGAGATGCAGAATCAATCACATTTCTTTCATTAAAATATTATTAATATTGATTTCAATGAGGCCTAAAACCTTGTTTATTTTATTTTATTTCTTTTTAAAGAAATTTTATTTATTTATTTGACAGTGAGAGAGAGATCACAAGTAGGCAGAGAGGCAGGCAGAGAGAGGGAAGCAGGCTCCCTGTTGCGCAGAGAGCCCGATGTGGGGCTTGATCCCAGGACCCTGAGATCATGACCTGAGCCAAAGGCAAAGGCTTTAACCCACTGAGCCACCCAGGCGCCCCTAAAACCTTGTTTAATAATTGAAAGTGAAATATGTCACATGTCCTTTAAAAATCTCTGATATATATACATTATAATGCATATAATATTTACAATGACATGGCAATTATAACTAAATCCTTATTAATATTTGAAGAAACCACCGATCTAGCTCAGTAATGTCTAGATTTTTATATCTATGGACTCTTTCCTTCAAGTAAAAACTTCATGGAAGTCCACCCACATACATTAATAAAAAACAAAATTATTTTGATCAAGTTGGATTTGCTTTGGTCTTTGAAGTATATATCAGAAATCCCAATAATTCAGCACCCTCTTCGTTGCCTCCTCTTAACAGCTGAAGAGCCCTGGACACTGGTGGCAGTTTGAAAAGCATTGATCTAAAAGACAATTAAAGATTGCTTTCAATCAGGTAATGGTATATATGTCATGTTCTACCAGTTACATCTCTTATCTTCAAGTCCTAGAACTGCTTTTTTATTCTTTTCTATTGTAACAATTCACTCATTCTCTCTCTAGCATCATCCTAACAGCATACAGTCTCATTTATGAGCTAGTAACTACCAACAAAAACTTCATCTTTGACTCTCACTAGTATTCCTAAATTTGAGTTTGATCAAAACTGTCAAATTCTTGAAACAGAAAACCACGTATACGTTATGGGGACAAATTCAGATATGCCACCTTTTGTTTCTTAACCTCCCTTCATTTGAAAGATATTTCTGGAAATTCTCTAGCCCATAGGTCTCCTTGATGTGGAAGACAGTGAATGGAACCCAATTGCTAATTGGACTGGATTCAGAAGACTGCTCCACCTTGGACTTCACAGTTCTCTATCCAGGGGAGATATTGAGAATAATCCATATCCTAGTAAGTTTTGTTCTGTCCAAAAACCTTTTCCAACTATTATCTCTCCTGTGCTTGATGTTGGTGCTGATGGGTATTGACAGGGAGTGATTTCTAACCTTCCAGTGACAGACTATTTTACAGCTGACCTAGAAAAAAAGTCAGTAGTTGGTCTGGTCACCTTGGCTAACACTCAGACGGAGGAGATACATCCTTCTACTCTGTGATTCTTTGTTCTTATAATTTAATTCTCTGTGCATATTTAACAAGATGTAATGGTATTTTGAAAATCATTACTCTATGTATAATCTTGAGATATATTTCCCTGGCATATGTTCAAGTCACAATTATTATTTTTTTTCAAGTCACAATTATTGTTATTTAAACTGCAGTAAGTACTGTTCATTTTCTTATATTTAAAATAACTATAATTCCACCTAATAGCAGGTATCAATTCAGAATTGAATTTATTCAAATAATACAAACAAGAAACACAAGCAGATGGTAAAAATAACCTTTATTTTTGATAATATTATTACAACACCTATATTCCTTTTAAAGTAGATGGACAAAAATTTTTATCATAACTAATGTCTAATGCATCCTTTTGAGAAATATACTTCTCTCATGCAATGGAACTGGCAATCGAGTTACACAGTCTCATCTCTTTAGCCATAGGGATGGTTATATGGTTCAAGCTGGCTAATTAGACTCCTCTTTTTCCAAGCTACAATGTTGTTATAGGTATGGTCTTATGACAAAATCTCTCCATTTGAGTTATTCCATGGTGAAAGAAAGAGAATATGGTTTGATCGCTATATCTAGCCTTGCTTGAAAACTAACTGGATGTTTCAGTTAAATTAGCCAAATTATGTACTGCTTCTTTTTAACCTTCTCTATCAATCTGACACTTTATTTTATACTATTTAATTTTTTTTATTTAGAATTTTATTTTTTCCTTACCCTATATTGCATTTCATTTTCATTGAAAGATATCTGGCCATTTAATCAAGCACTCAAATAGATACATATATAACTGTTGTGATGGGTTAAAAATGGTCAAGGATTCTTTGACATCCCTTCCTTTGAAAGGTAGGGGCTATATCCCATCCTCTTGAATCCAAGCTTTGAACATGACAGAACTGATGCTCGCCACTTTGGGACCTAACTTTTAAGAAGCTTGTCAGTTTCTTCTTCTTTTCTTTTATTGAGGGGGGAGGTGGATGGGGGAGGAAGCCATGAACTTCCATTTAAGGAGTCTGATCACTCTGTGGATAGGCCACACAAAAGCTCTAAGTAACCACGTGAACAGGCCATGAGGGGTGTGGAGGAGAGACAGACAGAAACAGAGAGAAGCTCCAGCAGCCCCAGTCATTCACATTATTGCTGCAGAAGCCCCAGATGTTATGGAGGTAAGATAAGCCTGTAGACCCTGTTCATATTTTTGACCCACATAAATACTGAAATAAAATAATGTTGTTTTAAGCCACTTTGTTTGAAGGGGTATGACAAAAATGGGGGAAAATTTGGTGAAATAATTATAAATGACATTTTTATTATATTCTTATTTTTCAAATTTTTTTATTCTTTGAAAATATTACTTCTGCAAAACAAACAGAAAAACAAGCTGGTGCATGTTAACAATAAATCACTTATTAGCTTTTGGTTAGCTTTCTTAAATACTATAATTGAGAACACAACCCATTACAGGCTGCATCTGGTATAAACCACTTCTATCACTCCTACTTTTTTTATTCCACTTCCAGGGAATACCTAGACTCTCTACACTTTTCTCTTTCCTCCTAATATATTTACAAAATGGTATTATCTTTGTGAATATTTTGTACATTTAGAACTTTTGCAATATCGTGTGATTATTTCCTTGCCAAAAACTTTTGCATATAAATGATACATATATGCCTAGTATTTCATTATTTTGGCTAAAATCTACTATTATTTAATATTTACTTTTTATAATTTTGGTTATTATTATCTTATGATTTCAAGATGTCTGCTGTAGGTTCAGTCATCATATTCATGTTAAATGCAAGAAGAAGAAGAAGGAGGAGGAGGAGGAGAAGGAGAACAGGAGGAGGAGGGGAACAGGAGGAGGAAGGGGAAAAGCAATGTGTACATTTATCAACTTTTAACAAATAAAAATTTTACAGAGATACCCAACACACTCTGCTACATGTCATTAGCCAGAATTATATCACATTCTTCATTCCTTCAACCTCTCTGCCCCTGGAACATAGTGGCCTGGAAAAATGAATTTTTAATTGGGTCAATTTCTATTTCCCCATATTCAAGATTGTTTTAACAGGAAAAATGGGGTAATTTATAATGGCTTTGTCACTCTCCACAGTCAATCCAACTTATAGGATGTGTTTGAGGAGATAAATATTAGGTAGGTAAGTAGAGAAAGAAATAGATGATAGACAGATGATAGAAAATAAAATTCATGGTATTCATGCAAGTTAGATTTCTTGGAGATGAAAAGTAGGATTTTTGTAATTTTTATATTTTCTTATAATTCTGAAGTTCTCTAAATATGAAGTCATAGTTGATGAGTTAATCATACAAGATGACTTAATTTTCTTCTGAATAATGAAAATTGAAGAGAAATTCCAATAAGTAAATAAACATGGTGTATTTTTCAGAAGGAATTTTGAATATTTAAACTGAGCAGAAGGAAAAGGATTGACTTGAAATTTTTTTTAGAAAGCCTAGAGACAGTGTCCCTTTTCCTTACAGAAGGCACGTTGTTCTCTACTAAGTCTTGGCCGCTGCTTACCCTGCCAGGGATGGTACTCCCTATCTCTCTCTCCCTCCCCCGTTCCTGATACTTTAGTCAAGAGTATTTTAGCCATTTCTCTCTGGCTCTTCCTCATCTCTTTAGCCTGAAACTTCTGGTCTTCTCTTCACCTCTCTTCCTCCTCCACCCTCCTCTCCTCTCTTTCTAAGTCTTCTTGATGCAACC
>CM053604.1:41887344-41916136 GCA_028646535.1 Procyon lotor
TTTTTTTTTAACAGTGGTGGCTAGATAGTAACTCAAAGTCATATATAATGATTTAGGAGCAAGTTGAAAGTAAAAAATAACTGCCAATCTAAAATAATTTAATGCTGTCATGAATTCCCTAATCCTGTGTGCTAAAAGTAAGAGATTTCTTTTCTTTGTTTGTTCAGACTGGGGGGTTCTATATCCACAGATACAATAGTTGTATATCTACAAATTTTCTCTTCACCTGACACATTGTTTTGGCATGATGAAAAATAGAATGACTGAATAGATAAAAACGAACATGTGAAGCATTGTGGAAACATGGTGAATGAAAGATAAACAATTATGACACTGATATTGAGAAGTTAGAGTCATGAGGCAGAAGAGTGGTGAGCACTTCCACCCATTTCTCTAATATTGTGGCTGATGAAAAGTATGCCAGTTCAGCATAGGTTTCATTTTGTACAGTTTATAAAGGGCACTGGACCATGAATATCCAGTTTCAGGACATTAAGACATAAAATTAAATAATAACATGGCGACATAAGAGACTACCTTAAAAAACTTCAAATTGAGATAGGAATGCAGGTATTAAATAATACACAGCATGCCCTACGGGCAAATGACACTTCCTGCCACATATTTGAGCAAAAAGAGCGATCTTCTTTCTATGACTATAGTGAAATATGTAGGCAGTTTCAGATAGAAAACATGTAGGGGTGAAAAAAGCCATACACTGTCTTGTCAGCTATAAATCTCTAACAACCAATAATGTGGCACTTGTCATAATATTAGACAATTTAGTTTGAGGGAAATTTATGGTGGTCCTTCAACAATTATACTAACAAATTCTTCTGACTCTCTCCACACTTTTATTCCCTATGCATTTTAGGTAATGGTAAGAGCTTGGGTTCTAAAGTCAAGTAACATAAATAAAATATACTATTTGGATACATAGTGTTTTGCTGGTGAAATATTAAAACAGTTGCACCAGAACTTATTTTAATATACCCGTTACTTTAAAATTAACCTTTGCTAGCTAGGCTGTGTTTTAGATAAAGTAGGCCATGAGTGTGTGCAGCCTAAGTAACTATTTACTTATCTTTTATTTCCCTTTATCAGTTCTTACCTTTTCCCTTGTTCATGAATCGGACTTTTATATACTGTCCATTAAAGCTTTCAGAGCTCTATAGTGGCTCTTCTTTGCAGGCCAGACATGGCACAAGAAAATTCTCATTTCCCAGGATGGATGTACATGAAAGAATGAGAAATAGCTAGATATTCAGGGTGTAGTGGACATGGTTCTGAAGTGACATAATTCCTGGCACACAAATGCCACTATGGTGCATCAGTCATATTAAAGACATATGAAGGTCAGATGATTAATGGATTTTAGTAAGAATCTGTCTCACAGAGGGTTCACTCAGTCTTTGAAATGATCCTGTGGTTATTTTCTATTTCTAGAATGCACAGTTGTAACAGACAGAGTAAGCCATTGGCAATCCCTAAACTAAAATCCCTAAATCCCTAAACTGATATCTTACCTCCATACAGTTGTTATGGTAAGAAAGCCCAACTGTAAGCTTTTATTACTACTCCATCTTCCAAAGCAGTAGACCAAAAATATATAACAGTCTTGGAGAGCTTGCAGAGAACAGTGTCACCATCAATGATTTAAGAGATGCAGAAGTGGTGATTACTTCCATATTTCTATCCAATTTGCTTATTTGGAGTATACAGAAGACTGGTTAAGGAAGAGAATTATTATAATTTAATTAGTTGTAGGCTCCAAATTCAACTTCTCTACCAGATGTGGTTTCTTTGCTGTTGCACATCAAAACATCCCCTGGCATAAGCAGCTATTGACAGGGAATTAATTTTTCCCTATACCTATTAACAAACACTATCAAAGATATCCATATATGTTCATGGCCCTATTCTCCAGCTCTGCTTCATAATCTTGTCTAGCCTCCTCACTCAACAGGGCATCACACCAGTCTATGACATTGAATATATTATGCTGAATTGACCTGTTAAGCAGAAAGTAGTAGTTGTTTTTAATACATTGTTAAGGTACCTGTGTGCTAAAAAGTTCAGGGTCCTCATAACTCAGTGAACTTTTGAATGCATGTCAAGATATCTCTTAAGGGTAAAGGACAATTCTGCACCTGACCTTTCTTATCTTGCCAGCCAGGAAAAAAAAAAAAGGTGCAAAGACTAGTGGACCTCATTACATTCTGTATGCAACATATATATGTTTTATTTGCTACTGTCACAAAGATTTCTTTTTTTTAAGAAATGGAATCTTACTTGCTCCTGGGCTTTAGAAGAGGCTGAGCACTTGACCATGAGTCAGATGTTATCATGAAAACAGTTTCCCATTATGAACTGTGATGTTATCTGTGATGTTAACCATAAATGTTGGTGTACACAGAAGTATCTCATCATTAAATGTAAGTGGTTTATACAATATCAGGCTAGAACAGCTCCTAAAGATACAAGTAGGTTGAATGAATGATTAGCTCTGATTCAAATATTTCCTATTTGTCCTATATTTCTTCCTTTCTCAGTCTTCTTTATGGCCTCATGGGAAATTCACCCTGATCAATTTACTGGGGAATAACAATGCAATTCTAGTCTATAGGTGATTATATATAATATGTTGTATATGTGAAACGAGACAGCTGCCTCATTACGGCTCCACTTAGGAGTGGCTCTAAAGAACAATAGTGAATGAAAATGTTCTCAAAGGTAGTTTGAGAAGACTACCTTGTTCATTTTTTTCTGGAAGAAAAGAAATCCAGAGGTAGGAGTTATCAGTCCATGGGCAGTAACTACCATTTTGACTAATTTATCAGGAAGTCAGGGTAACACAATTAGAAAATCTGCTACAAGAAAGTTTAGGAAGAAGTGTAAGATTACTTGTACCCCATCTGAATGTCTACCAAAGAGCAACCTCAGGAGAAGAGAATATTAATGATAACATAAACACAATGCCCAAACTGTGGATGGCAATCAGACACCTTTATTCTTATCCAATAAACAAAGTGTCCATAGGAGCAGGAATTGAGCTTAATGTTGGCTTAGCAACATGGATTTTGAAAATTCTTCATTATTGAAAAAGTTACCATGTTCTAACTATTTCAATAAAACAAGAAAAAGAAATAAAAGGCATAGAGATCATGAAAAAAGAAATGATAAAATCATATTTGCTGACATGATTATCTATGCATGAAATCCCAGGAAAACTGCAACCAAAAGCAATAAAAACCACACAAAATTCTCCTAAAACTAATAGCACTTTCAGCAAGGTCACAGAATACAAGATAAATACATAATCTAGCATATTTATATATGTTAACAATGAACACTTTGAAACTGAAATATAAATGAAGTACTGCCTACTATTGGGCTAAAGAACAAAATACTTAAGT
Organism: Procyon lotor; assembly: GCA_028646535.1. Classification (NCBI taxonomy): domain Eukaryota; kingdom Metazoa; phylum Chordata; class Mammalia; order Carnivora; family Procyonidae; genus Procyon; species Procyon lotor. The sequence continues at coordinate 41,890,761 of CM053604.1, forward strand.
AAAATCTAATATAATCTGTACATGTGTTATGAAAATTATAAATTGCTAATGAAAAATCATTGAGTAATTAAGTAAACAGAGAGACATACTGTATTTGTGAATTGATAAACTTAACACAGTGAAGAACTCAATTGTCCCCAACTGACCTATAGTTTTGATATAATTGCTTTCAGAATCCCAACAAGGTTTATGTTGTGCAGACACAAAAAACTTATTCTTAAATTTATATGTAAAGAAGCTACAAAAGCTAAAAGAATTTTTAAAAAAATATTAAAGGGGGAGGAATCAACTTGCCCAATATTAAAGCCAACCATATAGCTTGCTATAAAGAATATATAGTATTGGTGGTGAGATACATAAATAAATCAATGAAACCAAATAAAGAATACAGATAGACTCATACAGATACACTCTAATAATTTTTTTTCAAATAATTTTTGACAGGAGTCATTTAAAAGAAGAATAGTCCTTTCAACAAATGATACCACAGTGAGTGGATTACAGGAAAAAAAAAATCAAAGCCAATCGTAGACTTAAATGTAGAATGTAAAACTGTAAAACTTATAGGAGAAAATGTAAGAGAAAATCTTCGAGATAAAATGCTAGTCAGAGTTCTTAGTCTTGACACCAAAAGCGCTAACCATAAACTGGATCTATAACAAACAAGCAAACGTAAAAAGAAAAGGAAAGAAACAAAGGAAGATTTTCTTTGCAAAAGATATAGATATGAGAATGAAAAGATATCCTGAATCTTTTTTTTTAACAGAAAGATTACAAGTAGGCAGAGAGGCAGGCAGAGAGAGAGGAGGAAGCAAGCTCCCTGCTGAGGAGAGAGCCCATAGATCCCAGGACCCTGAGATCATGACCTGAGCCAAAGGCAGAGGCTTTAACCCACTGAGCCACCCAGGCACCCTGAAAAGATATTCTAGAAAAATTATTTGCAAGCCACATATCTAAGAACTAGTATCTAGAATTTATAAATAGCTAATTTCTTAAAACTCTTTTCAACTCGATTTTAGGATACCACATCACTGATTTTCCTCCTACATCACAAGTGTTCCCACTTCATTACTCTTCTGAATTACTAGTTTTAATTAAGAAACTAGTTCCTTTATCTTTCTCTTCATATTTTCCCTCATCTCCCTGTTTTCTAAATCTTCAAGTATTCTGAGATTCAGTCCTCATTCTTCTTATCTTTTGTATTCATATTCACTTTCCTTAAGTAATTAACCTTTAAATATCATCTATATACTGAGCCCCAGATACATGTATCACTTCTACCCCTGCATTCCAGATAGCTGAATCTAGTTGCCCTCCTAATATTTCCATTTGGATGCTTAAGAGGCATCACAAAAATAATATTTTTAATATTGAGCTCCTAATCTTCTTTCCAAAATGTCTTCTGATATAGTCTCCACTATCTTAGTAAAAGACATCTTTAGTTTTATAATTGAGTTGTTGAGAAATCCTCAATTTATCTTATCTTGGATTTATCTTATCTTGGATTTTTCTTTACCCATCCATTCTTAAAATTCAATCAGCTAGAAATTCCTTTTAGTTCTTAAAAAGACTTCAAAAGTCCTACCATTTCTTACCATATTCAGTGTTACTACCCAACTGAATCCACTGTTATAGTCACTTATAGTCACTTGGATTCTTACAATAACTTTCAAACTTTTCCTTCTCCTTCTTTCTGCTCCCTTCTTTACACCCACAATCAATAGTGATACAGCAACTAGAGCAACCTTTTCAATATAAGTCAGATATTTTATTGATGCACACTTTGTTTGCTTCTATATCTTGGCCATTGTAAATAATGCTGCAATAAACATAAGGATGCATATATCTTTTCAAATTTGTGTTTGAGGGTTTTGGGGTTTTTTTTGGATAAATACCCAATAGTGGAATTACTGGATCATATATTTCTATTTCTAATTTTTTGAGGAAACTTCACCCTGTTTTCCACAGTGGTTGCACCAATTTATATTCCCACCAACAGTGCACAAGGATTTTTTTTTCCTTCTACATCCCTACCAACACTCATTATCTCTTGTCTTTGTAGAATTTAAGAAACAAAACAAATGAACAACAACAAAAAAAAAAAACCTGCTACAGACTCTTAAAGATTCTTAAATATGGAGAACAAACAGGATTGCCAGAGGAGTGGGAAGGGAGGAATGGGTGAAAGAGATAAAAGGGTTTAAGAGGTACCAACTTCCAGTTATAAAATAAATAATTCACAGACATAAAAATTACAGCATAAAGAATATAGTCAGTAAGATTGTAAAAACATTGTTTGTTGACAGATGATGACTATACTTAATGTGGTAAACATTAGGAAATGTACAGAATTAGTGCATCATTATATTGTACACCTGAAACTAATGCAACATTGTATGATAATAAAAATACATTTAAGCCAGATATTTTAAAAATGATATTTTATCCCACTTCCCTCCACCCTTGAACCACTCTCTTCTATAGACATCATTATCTGATAGAGCATTTTCCTCACTTCTCTAATTTTCAAATGTCTCTTTCTCTTTTACCAAATTATCAGCAATGTAAAGGCCCAGGTTTTCATCTATTTTCTTTCCTCAGTAATCCCTGCTGCAAGAACAATTCCTGACCCATAGTTGATATTCAATAAATATCTGTTAAATGTACAAATTTAAAAAAAAATTCAATGAAATAGAAAATTGAGAAACCTGAAAATTGTCTGAATGTAAAATACGTGTGAGAGAAAGAACTTAATATGGCACCGGGATTTCTTATCTAAGTGACTATGAGGATTAATGTTTACATTAAATGAGGGACTATGTTAAACACTGAGGGTGAGAGGAAGACAATGATTTTGAACATGTTGGGTTTTAGCCATTAATATTAATGAATCAATGTCAAACTAGCAATTAGAATTTATTATAAGGTGCCTCTGGGTAGCTCAGTCAGTTAAGCATCCAACCTTTGGTTTTGGCTCAGGTCATGATCTCAGGGTCATGGGATCCAGCTCTGCATCAGGGTTCATGTTCAGGGTAGAGTCTGCTTAAGATCCTCTCTCTCTCTCTCTCTCTCTCTGTCTGGCCATCCGCCACCTCTCTCTCTCTCTCTCTTAAATAAATAAATCTTAGAAAAATAGAATTTATTATAAGATGGAGAGTTAGCCTAAGGTATAGATTAGCAAAAAGGTAAGTAATTTTTTTATTTTCTTAAAATATATAAATCAAATATTTTTACTTTTCTGCTGGGTTTTCTGGGGTTTTGGGGGGGTGGTTTTGTTTGTTGTTGTTTTTTCTTTCCTACATAGTGTATATATGGTCGGACAGATTTTTACTTCCATCTTGTGGTTGAATTTGAGATAGTTGCTTAAAATGGAGGTTTTGTAGTTTCCTGACTACCTGACTTGGGAAGCCAGACAAGAACCTCAGTGATCTTTATAAACTTCCTCAAAAACAGGTAGAACTGATGGATACCTAACTAAATGGAAACCCATCTAGCTGTTGAATGTGAAAGACATATTAATATGTGTTTTTATGCTATGAATAAACAAAACACACAGTGGTTTAAAACAGGGTCTCTAAAAGAAAGTTACAAAGATAGAGGCTCCAAATTACAGGCACTGATATGCAATTAAACCAGTTCTCACATGAACAACTTTAAATGTGTGCTCCAGGGTGAGAAGTAGCAGAGATTTATTTACATTTGTTAATGATCCTCCCAGTAGGCCAGTCAGTAATTTAATAGAAGAATTTGAAAAAAAAATAATTAATTTGTAGCTTATAGTATTGGAGAAACAGTTAACTATCACAATAATTAACTTTGGGTTTCAAAACTTGTGGATAGATTTTTTTTTTTTAAAGATTTTATTTGACAGAGAGAGAGAGAAAGATCACAAGTAGGCAGAGAGGCAGGCAGAGAGAGAGGGAGAAGCAGGCTCCCTGATGAGCAGAGAGCCCGATGTGGGGCTCTATCCCAGGACCCTGAGATCATGACCTGAGCCAAAGGCAGAGGCTTTAACCCACTGAGCAACCCAGGTGTCCCTTGTGGATAGATTTTGACTAGTAAGTTCTACCCATTAGAGTCTGACCACATTATCTCTATTTGGGTCTGGTCCCACCACCTGAAGACTAACGCCCTCATAGGTACACAGAAGGTTTACAGGTGGGACTTTTCTTTGGTACAATATGATTCAAAACAATTATAATTAGTTATTACCCAAAAAATTCTGTTCTTTTTTTAAGCTCCTTTAAGGAGATTTTTTTTAACTAGGAACCTCTGATGTGTACAGAATTAATAAACCCAGGCTGCAGATATACTACCCACCATTCAATCTACCTATCTTGAATTTAACATTGCAGTGCTGCATTGCAGTGCAGAAATATTTGATATCATACAGTTTGATCACCTACTTACATTTAATTGGAGAAAAAAATCAATTTATCTGTCCCATATTAGAACTCTTTTTGTGTAAGTAGGCAGTGTCCTGACTACAACTTCTCTTCATGCTAAGCAGAAAAAAGAAAGACAAGTAAAATTTAATCAGCAATAAACATGGATGATGAAAACACTAAAGAATGTAGGAGATACTAACAAAATAGAAATAAAACTACTATTATTCCTATGACAATAATTTTGATAAAATTAACAATGGAAGCCGTTAGACCCAATTTGGGCAATCTGTTTTAGGGGAAAAAAATAAAAACATCAAATTTAGTGCAAAGGATTCACACTTATCCCTAAATATTTAACTTATTTGTTGTACTATATTAAGAGTATAATTCCCTTTAAAATCATTTGAAAATTACACTTTTACTTTATGGTATATAATAAAAAGCATAACTGTCTGGCTCCTTTGCAGATAATACAAAATAATGAATAATTTAAAAGACTTCTTTATTAAAAAATTTTCTGTTTAACTGTATTTCATTATTTGGTAAGAATCCTTGATTTGGTATGTAGCCTACATTGCATAATTTATCTCCTTATAATTTTGAGGTAATGAGGATTTTTGAGGTAATGATTATCAGAGAATGCTTTAAACATTAAATTTTAATCTGCCACTAAAAATGCCAGGAGTCTGGAATATATATAACATTTGTCAGTAATGATGTTTATTTTACCTGTATGTCTACAGAAGAATGAATTATATGATTTCCAAAGAATGAATTGCCTTATCATTATTCTGACCCCCTAATTTTGCCTTTATCCATATGCGTGAACTTGAGCACACTAATTTTTCTGGTACTTACTTGATTACATCATGTTAAAATTTATTGCCAGTTCTCAAAATAATTCTGATTATATGTATGATCATCTGATGACAATAATCATTTCAGTCTCTTTACAATTTTTATTCAATGATTATTGCATTTTCCAGGTATAACTCAAGACTAAATGTTTAAATATGACACCAAAAAAGTGTTTTAGTTCTCATAGGCTATTTGTGGGAACTGATACTATTTTTATGTATGAATGTATGTATGTATTTTTAAAAGAATTTTATTTACTTATTTATCTATTTATCAGAAAGAGAGAGAGAGCACACGAGAGAGAACACAAGAAGGGGGGATGGCAGACAGAAAAGCAGAATCCCTGCTGAGCAGGGAGCCTGCTGCAGCACTTTATCCCAGGATCCCAGGATCATGACCTGAGCTGAAGGCAGATGCTTAACCAACTGAGCCACACAGGTGTCCTCTGATACTATTTTAAAAATGACATCCCATCTCCTTTTCTCTGGCATTTCTTTGCATTCTCCATGCATTCAAGCTGATAGTGAGCTCTCATTGCCTCAAAGGAAGTACAGAACACGGCGTGAAGAAGAAAAATGTGTGTCTTGTCTGACTATTGAGTGTTCAATACCTAAAACTTTGAGGAGATAAGATGGGGATGGGAGAATCTGGATTTGGCATCTAGACAAATAGTTTCAAAGAAATAAACAAACAAGCAAACACAAGATTTTTCTGGGTTGAAGAGACTATATTAACTGAAGAAAGGGTCTAGTTGTATTGGTTTAAGAGTAAGATATGGTGTCATAGTGCTGCTCAAATTTCCAGGAAGTCTTCCAGAGATCAGAGAGGTAATGGATATGGGGTAATGAAGTCATAGTACACTCAGTAAAATTTGTGTGCCCTATAAGAGCAAGAAAAGAACAAAACTATCTAAAATCTACTAAATATCTTGTCCTCTGCCACAGTAAGGGAAATCACCGCTTGTAAACTGAATTTTTAATTTTATTATTTATTCACATTTATTTCTTCCTTTTCTAACCTTGCCTTGGTTCACTATAGGCAAACTATATTACCTTGCCCCAATTGACTCTGGATCTGTCATGAGGCATGGTTTGACCGATGGAATGTGGGCAGAATGGAACTCTCCAGCTCCAGCAAAGACTTCAAAAGGCAATGTTCCAAGGTGCTATTCTAGTGTGCTGTGCCATAAGTTACAAAGACACCACTTTCCAAGTAGGTATCATTCCTACAACCTGGGACGTTGAATAGAGAAGACTTGGAGTTAAGTCCAGCTGAGCCTAATCAAATCCAGCCAAGGCACAGCCAAGATACAGACTCTTAGGTGAGAAATGATTTTAGCTGTTGTGTCCCATTAAAATTTTGATGGTTCTTAATCATATCAAAAATTAACAACTATAAAGGATGACAGAATACAGAGGAGATGATGTTAACTTAGTGGGTAACTATGAAGGTAATACTTGAGAATTAACAGACTCCTCCCCCACGACAGCAACCCCCCATGATATTTAGAAACTATCCTGTAAACTAGGTGGTGGAAAGCAAGAATTAACCAAAACTAAGTTTATTTCACCTAATTGAGAAGATATTGGTAAGTACAAATAAGATAATAAAATGAGGATTAAAGAAAAATAGTTTGAGTTTTTTGGGTAATAGAGTTGAGAGATTTGCTGCCCAAATACAGTAGCCACCTGCCATATATGGCTCTTTAAATTTAAGTTAGAGTTACATAACATTAAAAATTCAAATGCCTGATCACACTATCAACTTTTAAGTCTGAATAGCTACATGTGGTTAATAGCTACACTATTGTAGGACACATACTGAAAGTTATTTTCATCATCACAGAATGTTTTATGGGACCGTGATAGTCTAGAGATCTCAGTGATTTATCCTTTATATAGATAACAGATAAGATAAAATAACTCCCATGTTTCAATCTTGGGCAAATAGAATATTATGATAGGTTGTATTATTCTTACAAATATTCAATTTTGCCTTCCTCTTTGTTAATGTAGGGCTTGGCCCTGTAAATTGCTTTGGTCATGTGAATAGGAGTACATTTGACATGTGTCATGTCTAAATGGAGGCTTTAAATAAAAACCATGCATGAGTTCATGGTTTATCTCCCCTCTTTGAGTTTATCTTTCGACACAAAAATTGGCATCAAATGAGAGCTGTTCCTTATTCTGAATCCTGGAATGAAATGGCAGGTGAAGTAAAATAAACAAGCTGGGGCAGACCTGCACTTCAGAGGATGACCCAGAAGCAAACTGTAACCCTCGCACAACATGAGAAATGAACATCTATTGCTGTGAGTCATTGAAATTTAGATTATTTGATTCCTCTAGCAAATCTAATCAATTCTGTTGGTTTATAAACTGGGCCTGGTACACAGCAGGCAGGAAAAGACCCAAAAGAGAGGCAGACTACTCCTGGTAGGTGGCATGTTTAATGAGCAAGAGAACTTAGAGACAAGGCTTGCCTGGGATGGCCACAAAATGTGTAGATCTCTGTACCCACCTCCCAGAGTCTCAAACATTTAGATAAAGGTCTTAACTTGGTTCAGTCACGTATACCATCTAAAAGAGTCTCAACAACACCTTCCTCTCTCAAAGCTGTGTCCTTTGAATAACTCCCACTGTAGGAATGATGGGAATAATGTACATTTCAATGACAGAGGAGGTGGTGAGGGGCCTCTAATTACCCAGGTCCAACTAGTGGGTCAGCCAGTGGTCACATCCGCTCGATGATGTCCTCCAACAAATACCAAAGAGATTCAGAGAACAAGGAAATATTGGAGTACAAATGAAAGTTTTTAATATATTGAGCTTGAGCTGCAATAAAGATACCTGGGAAGGTGTCCAATAGATACTGGGTTCTGGAGCTCAGGAGAAAAACTGAGGCAGTGATATCGGATTTGGGCATAAACTGCATAGAGATGATCATTGCAACTTGGGAATGAATGCATTATTCACGTAGAGTTCATACTATAAACAATAGTTTTGAAAATAAAATGTCATTACAGTAGATCATAAACCTCCAAATACATTTTCACCTTTTGATAGATAAAAGTTGATAATAATTGCCTTCTGGAAAAATACTTCACTCTCCAACATGGATTGACTATGTTTAGCTTTATCCAAAGGCCCCAAGATGGGCTTTTTCTGGCTACATCAAAGTATCCTTTGCCTTATACACAATGATTATTACCCTTCATAGTCAATGAGAAAGTATTTGTGAGGCTTCTGGGAAATAGAACTCTTCCCATATGAGCAAGAATAGATACTTTTGTCTTGGATGGTATGTATGTCTATGTGAAGTGTATGACTACCATAGCAATATGACTCTTGAACAGATTTCCTGAGAATCCTAGAGTAAGAGTGCCCTATGTGGAGCATAAAAAAGAAACTAACATCATGATGGAAAAATGTGAAGGAGAAAGGCACACAAGAAAGAAATAATCAGAAAAAAAAGAAAAAGAAAGAAATAATCAGGGTGCTCAATGGCATTATTTGAGCACTTTATAAAGGCTTACCCTAAACAGCCCTATTGCTTGACTTTTTGGTTATGGGATACAGTATATTCATTCTAGTGATTAAGTCCATTTGATTTGAGGTTTTTTGTTTTGTTTTGTTTTGTTTTTTTATTTGACAGAGAGAAACACAGTGAGAGAGGGAACACAAGCAGAGGGAATGGCAGCGGGAGAAGCAGCCTTCCCGCCGAGCAGGGAGCCTGATGCGGAGCTCCGTCCCAGGACCCTGGGATCATGACCTGAGCTGAAGGCAGACGCTTAACGACTGAGCCACCCAGGCGCCCCTGATTTGAGTTTTCTATATCTTGCAAGAGTCCTAGCTGGTATACATAAACCCCGCAAATATTTAAATAGTGGCCAGAAGAAGAAACATTTAATTAAGCCTTGAAATGACATGCTATAGAGAACAAAACTGTGTAATGGAAGAGTGCTTCAAGTAGAGAGAGAGCTTTAATCATTCAGAAGCTACCAGAAGATACAATAAACACTTTAACATTTTAACCAGACTTTTTTCTTTTGAGAGAGAAAGAGGGAAAGAGCAGGGGGAGGGGTAGAGGGAGAGAGTGAGAGAAAATCCTAAGCAATATTCATCCTCAGCATGGAGTCCGAGCTGGGGCTCAATCCCATGACCTTGAGATCATCCCCAGAGCTAAAATCAAGAGTCAGATGCTTAACGGACTGAGCCACCCAAGCATCCCAACACTTTTTAACATTTTTATTGAAATTAGTAAGAACATCATATTGTGGAATAAAGCATGCTGTGAACTGAATGTTTGTATCCTTCCCTCCACAAATTCATATATTGAAATCTTAATGCCTGATGAGATGGTAACTGGAGATGGGGCATTTGAGAAGTGATTGGATCACGAGGTTAGAGCCCTTATGATGACATTAATATACTTGTAAGAAAAGGCACAGAAAGCTTCTCTCTCCCTTTCTCCTAACCCTATCATGTAAGGGTATGAAAAGACAGTCATCTGAACACCAGAAAAAAGGCCTTTACTACAAACCTGACTTCTAGCCTCCAGAACTGTGAAACATAAGCTTATTGTTTAAGCCATCCCATCCATGATATTTCTCCTGTAGCAATTCCAACTAAGACAAAGCATAATGCTTTATTTACTTGTATGAATAAATTATATGGCAGAAATAAAATTGAGGTTTCCATACTCTGGGGAATGACTGAATTTTCAGTATGAATGAAGTAGAGTATGAATGAAGAGTAAAAGTAGACAACATTCACAAAAGATTTGGCTATATAGGGGAAGAACAGGTACAATATTTGGTGAAATAGTATATGAATATAAGGCAAGCTCTTTATGTTTAGGCTTTCTTAAAATTTGTGTCTGTAAGTTTTCATACATATGATCATTTTTAAAATATGTGGTAAACAGGTCAATGCAGAGAACTGGAAAATTAAAAAATATATGAGAGAGTTGGGATAACAAAATGGATCACTATCATTAGGAAGGTAGGAAAGGAGAGGAGACAAAGCCTTATATTAAGGCAAAACTTTATTCTTTAAAAAAATATTTATTTCAGTGAGAGAGAGAGAGAAAACAGAAGGGGGGAGGGAGAGTGGGAGAAGGAGAGAGAAACTCAAGCAGACTCCACGCTGAGCACTGAGCCAGACTTGGGGCTCAGTCTCACAACCCTGAGATTAGATCTGAGCTGAAACCAAGAGTCAGACACTCAACTGATTGTGTCACCCAGGAACCCTGACAAAGCCTTATTCTATTTTTTTTTTAATATTTTATTTATTTGAGAGAGAGCACATGCAGTGGGAGCAGCAGGCAGAGAGGGGGGAGAAGCAGACTCCCAGCTGAACAGGGAGCCTGATGCGGAGCTGGATCCCAGGACCCTGGGATCATACCTAAGCCGAAGGCAGACACTTAATGACTGAGCCACTCAGACAGAGCCCCACAAAGTCTTATTCTATATGTGGCACTAAGAAGTTAAAATATTTTCATTTGATTATTTCTATTTTCTTTTTGAAGTACCAAAACAAGAACTCCACCAAGAAAAAGTGAAGAGGTGTTTGACTATGTGTTTGAAAAGAATGATAGTGGGGCACTTGGGTGGCTCAGTGGGTTAAAGCCTCTGCCTTCAGCTCAGGTCATGATCTCAGGGTCCTGGGATGGAGCCCCGCATGGGGCTCTCTGCTCAGCAGGGAGCCTGCTTCCTCTCTCTCTCTTTCTGCCTGCCTCTCTGCCTACTTGTCATCTCTCTCTGCCAAATAAATAAAATCTTTAAAAAAAAAAAAAAAGAAAAGAGTGATAAAAGTTTGCAATCGTGTCTGTAGGAAAGAAAGAAAATTCTGAAAACAAAACATTTACAGGATAGCACTGAGGGCTTGTTTAACATTGGGACACAAGAATGTCTATTATACTGTGTAGTGCTGGATATATAGTCCATTTGAATGTGGTAGTCAACCAGAATAATGGCTGAATTTAGAGCAGAGAAGATTCATTCATGTTAGGTACTGCGCTCTTCAGTAAATGAGAGGGAGTTATAATATACTTGGTAAAATAATAGTGACTAAAATTGAGTAGTTGGAGGAATAGGCACAGCCAGATGGCATAATGCTCAAAGGAACAGATGCTTTTAACATGAGGGTAGAGCAGTAATGATCCTGAAACTACATTCAAGAGTGAATTGGATGTAATCCCCATCTCCTAGCACTAATGTAGGTGGGATACAAGATAATGAGGAAGCTGTAACAGTATAAGCTTGGAGCAAGCTTATACTCCAAGCAAATAGTCAGATTTCAGCTAGTGCAATGAGATAGAGGCAAAGTATATGGAAAAACGTTCAAGTTGCAGGAGAATTTTTCAGCTAAGAATATTCCATAAGGCAGAATGACATGTTTTGGTAAGGAGAGCTTTGGAAAAAAAGAAAAAAAGAGTTGATATAAAGACAGCAAAGTACAAAATGAACTTTATGCTCTGATAATAATGCTAAAACCACTGAATTATTTCCTTTAAAAGAATTAATTTTAGACAGTGAATTCTATCTCTATAAAATAATAATTGTAAAAGTACAGAGAAGAGAGAGGACTAAAAGTGCTTTTAGAATGATGCTATGAAAAAGAAGAAATGATAGAATCATCTAGTTATAATTTTTCTGAAGGAATTAGCTCCAGCCATATCTGAGAGAAGGAAGTAACTCAGGCTTCTTCCTCCAAAGAACCAACAGCAAATAATCAAAAGCAGTACACTATGGACATACTTAAAGAAGACAGTATTCACTCTATCGGTAGTGGTGGCTCAACTGGCTTGTAGGGAAAATTCACGTACTAACAAGCACTAGTGCATATCACCATGGGGGACAGAATAAATAATTCCAAAGGATGTTAGGAGGAAGAAAGAATCAAACACACACAAGTGAAGTAACAAAAATATTATTGACATAGCATCATTATCTCCCCAAAGGTAGGTGAGATCTTGCTCTCCAAAAACAGGGAAGCAGATATCGTGCATCCTATGAAATACATAAACCTCCTTTTTTTTTCTTTTGTCTATTATAGATTTTTATTGCCTCACTGGTGTTTATTCTCCATAGATAGGATTCAAGTCAGAAAAATAAAATAAAATAAAAAAGAACAGGGATTGTGATGTTCTTCTCTATATATTATCTATTATCACAGGAAGAAAATGCCTGTTCTGTTTTCTGGGCTTAGTGTTGAATTTTGAGTGTTAGAAAAAAACAGAAAATGAAGGCAGCCTTCACTGACAAGTGTTCCACAGGAATAAATCTGAAATGCTACAATATGGCAATTACATTGATATAATAGACAACAAAGCCCCTTGTAACAAACCCCATGGGCTTCAAGAGGAGGGAAGAACACTATGTTATGGTGGAGAGATTCACTTCATGTGAAATTCATTGAATCTTATAAGCTATGTGCTGAGATTTGTTGTCATTTTCATAGAGCTGGGGTTTTTTTTTTAGGTTTGTTTTCTTTAAAACATATTTTTTACTACAAAGACTAAAAGAAAGATTAAACAAGATGATTTAAAAACAAAATAGTATCACATTTCAGGGTCTGAGAAATTTTTGAAAAAACTGATTTTAAGCAAGAATACTTCGTATTTTAGTATTTTGATGTATTTTTCTGGATAACTGGGAAGAGTTGGAAAAGAGAAAAAGTAATAGGGCTTGGGAGAAGAAGGAAAAATAAGCATACATATTTCCTAGAGAAAAACTGGGTGGTCTGATTATGTCATTTATTTATAAGATTTGCCAGCTCAAAAATACTAAATCATGTAAGTTCATAATTAAGAAAGTCTTTGTCATTCTTATCATGTTAACAATATAAAAACGCTGTAAACTTTCCATAACCTATGGTTTCATGCCCACTGGAGTTAGGAATCCATGTCTCCTACATTGATCAAAAGATTCTGACTTTGATTTTCTTGTTCAGTACAGTTAAATTATTCAGATTCTCTTTATTTTTCATCTCAAGGGAAGGCTTCCACCATTTACAGGAAAATTTCAAGATTCCCCTCTAGCACTACTTTATCTTTACCTATCTCTGGATATGCCTTGGTTGTAATAGAAAGAACAGTACAGAACTCTCCATGCCTAATGCATTAGTACTTAGATATAGCAAAAAAAAAAAAAAAAAGCAAAATTTCAGGGAAAATATTTTCAATCTGAGAAGTTTGATAAGTTACTAAGCCTTTCGGTCTTTATTCTAATTTTTCAATTGCAAAAATTTTAAAATGACATTAAGGACAGTAGCCTGGTTTTCCATTTGGGGGAAAGAAAGATTTAACTTTCACACTTATGTGAAAAATAGGATATCAGAACAATGGTGTGGATATTTCCAGTTTAGAGATGGCTTAGCACACAACCAATAGAACTGTTGATATAAATGAGTATAAGACATGTTGAGGAAATATACTCTGAGTATACTTTTAGTTACAAAAAATATATTGAATTCAGGAAATTTTACTATTCTGAAATTACTAATAGATTCAAAAAAAGAGAAAGAAATGCTGAAGCACACTGTTTTTTGATGACCAAAGTAGATGGAGATACAGTTAAATATAGTGAAATTGGAATAATGGTGATGGAGCAGAATTAAAATCATAGCTAACTAAAAATTCATGGTTATATGAAATTACAGTCAATAGTAATAGCCAAAGGAGAGAAATAATTCTGGAATGAATTCTAGTTAGAGCCTGGCAAGAAGGTGAGATAACTTTTTCATCTAAGCTTACTGGGCAGGTGTTAATTAGGTATTCCCTTCCCCTTTTCCTGCTTGTTCCCACACCCAACAGGCTGAGAAAGAGATGGAAACTGTTAGTTTTAGTTACTATGGAAAAGGAGAAATAAAGGAGGAGCTGCTAATGGAATAATTCTAGAGAAAAAAATTTAGCTCATCATAAGGGCTAAATATTCATCTACTCATAGAAAATAAGCAGATAATATAAATTAATTGGCTCAAACATAAAACAGTTGGGAGCCAAGGGGACTTTGAAAAAGAATAGACTACAAGTCCTCACTAAAAGGCACTGACATTTAAAGGAAAATGACTATGAGGACCAAAACAGATAAGTGAAAAGCAACAGCAACAGAATGCATGTCTGAAAGAAGTACTTGTGTTACCAATTTGTTTATCTTTCATAAAGGGACATAATAAGTCATAGACTAGATCAGGATGTGGTCTTGTAAATTAGTTAATGATTTAAATATATTTGAAGAAACTCTGTATCAACAAAAGAGAGAGTAGGGGCACCTTGGTGGCTCAGTGGGTTAAAGCCTCTGCCTTCGGCTCAGGTCATGATCTCAGAGTCCTGGGATCAAGCCCTGCATCCGGCTCTCTGCTCAGTGGGGCCTGCTTCTCTGCCTACTTGTGATCTCTCTCCCTCTGTCAAATAAATAAAATCTTAAAAAAAAAAAAAAGGAAGAGTAATAAAACAAAGAAGTCTGAGAGTCAGAGAGGAAATTGGTAATGCCTATGCAGTCACTAATTTTGAGGGAAGTTGCCCAAATTAACATAAATATTTTTGGGGGAATGCATAAGCCAGAACTTTAGAGACTGAAATTATTTTGCATCCATATCATGTCAACTCCCCCAAGAAAAATAATCTGACCTCTCATATTTACTTTCCAACAGGAGGAATGCTGATAGGAGGCGATTAAAGAAGTCTGAACTGTTTTTTGCTGTGTATCAAAAATAGATGATTTCACCCAAAAGTTTTACAGAAAAATAAGAAATTAATTATTGACAAAATTATACTACAAAGGTATTTTATGGGGATGCCTGGGTGGCTCAGTGGGTTAAGGCCTTTGCCTTCAGCTTGGGTCATGATCTCAGGGTCCTAGAATCAATCTCCACATCAGGCTCTCTGCTCAGCAAGGAGCCTGCTTACTCCTGTCTCTCTGCCTGCCTCTCAGCCTACGTGTGATCTCTCTCTCTCTCTCCCTCTCTTTCTTTCTGCCAAATAAATAAATAAATAAAATCTTTAAAAAAGAAAAAAGAAAAAGAAAAGGTATTTTATGTATAGTAACAGGAATCTAAATATGGACATGTGTGTTAAAATTCATTTTAGCATTGTTTTTAGATAGCAAAATTGTGGAGAGTATAAAATGTAGCATAGCCATATGGTAAATACAGTTGAAAATTAAAAAATTAAAACTACTTCAGTCAACACAGATAGAGCTTCAAAATATAATTGTGAATGACAGAAGATATATCCGCATTATGCAAATTGTATGGCATTTACATTAAAAAACATAAAATGTGCGTTTTCATGGTTATGTATTAATTTTTATAATTTTTTAATATGATTACAAATGTTTTAATTGCTAGTACATGCCTCTCAAAAAGGGGTAGTGTCCAAATGAAATTTTATTTTTAAAGGAAAATTATTTATTATATAACAAAAGATTTCTTAATATTTAAAAACATATACAATAGCCTAAGTATATAAATGGGTAGAAAGGTACATACATAATTCATTAAGGGAGAATTCAAATGCATATAAATATGGGCAAATTCAAACCACTTTCAAAGATGATATGTTCCTTCATAGTAAATAAAGTTGTTTAAAATCATAAGAACCTATACATAAAAGGTTGGTTTATAAAGATATAAAGCAAAAAACAAAACAAAACAAAAAAAACCTACTCTTTTATCCTCCAGATAAAACAGGTTGGCAGAGTGAAAAATTTGCCCTAATTTATCCTAACTCTAAAAGTTTCTTGACTCACAAATTCTACTTCTAAGAAATTATCTCACAGAAATAGTCTGAGAAGTATGTTAAGTCTTCATAGTCTTATTATACAGACATTAGAAATAAATTATACAGAAATTAGAAAAAAAATAAGCACATGAGAAAGTAAAACCTTTATAAACGTAACTCCAAAAAAGATAGTTTATGGCCACAAATATCAGAAAATGTATTTATTAATGTAGATATTTTTATTATATAAAACTAAAATTCATTATATTAAATAGTCATATATGTTATGACTACAATATATTTAGAGTATACTGGAAAGTAAAGTTATCCCCAAAAGTAAAATTATCCCCAAACTTTGCATCAGGGCAAACAAGTTCTAGGTGACATTTTCTGTTTTTATGCTTTTCTGTTCTTTTTTTTTTTTTAAAGATTTTATTTATTTGACAGAGAGAGAGAGAGAACACAAATAGGCAGAGAGGCTGTCAGAGTGGGGGGAAGCAGGCTCCCCTCTGAGTGGTGAGCCCGATGAGGGGCTCGATCCTGATGCGGGGCTCGATCCCAGGACCCTGAGATCATGGCCTGAGCCGAAAGCAGAGGCTTTAACCCACTTAGCCAACCAGGCGCCCCTGCTTTTCTGTTCTCTAATTAGATACTGAGCAGGTTTTGGTTTTTTACTTTTTCTGTTTTTGTTTATTAGGACAATCAAAAAAACTGAAGAAGAAGAAGAAGAAGAAGAAGAAGACAAAGGATTGGGAGAGGTAGCATATAGAAATTATTCATAAAACCTGATTTTCTTCAGGCCTTGCATATCCCCAAAGATCAAAAGCACATTTTAAGAATCATTACACATTACATGACGTCCTGTTACCTACAGTGTCTACCCTTAAATTTCCATTCAAAAACAGAGATATTATTAAAGAATCTGCAGCTGATAGAATATAATAGTTCCCTGTTGCTGCTATGCCTCCTCACCTTTTTCAGAAGCACCCTCCCTATTACATGTGCCCTATCAATACTACCTTGTCTCTATTCCAACAACATCTCATCTGTTCTTCCAGTATAGCTTTCTAGGTCTGATGTTGCTATTCTGTTATTCAGCCTATTTGGTGGTCTCTTATTCCTTTACCCAATTTAGAAGTTCTTTGGCCACCAAATGGAGTTGGAACCCAAAATAAAAATGACCCAGAATCATGTTCTCTAGGATATATATCTATAGATAGATATACCTATCTATCTATAGATATATATCTATCTCCTATAGATATATTATGTATATAATAATATATAATTATATAATACATAATATATGAATAAATATATAATATATAATATATATATTCCCCCCAGGTTTACTGACATACAACACTGTATAATTTTAAAGTGTGCAAGGTGTACACTATTTTAATTAACATTGTCGTATCAGATTAGGTGTACACTGTTTTAATTAACATTGTAGTATCAAATTTCTACATATGCAGAGACCTTCCATCTCAGGTATTTCATTGTAGAAGAGGAGCTAATTTGATTTCTTTTGGGGGCAACAATATTCTTTCTAAAGCTTCTTCTTTACTCTCAAATATTTTGTAGCCGGCATTTAAGTGTTCTTATGATAAATAACCAATATTTGGTTACCCTTCACACAGAGAGCAACATGACAGATTACAATCTCCCTTGAGAAGGAGCAAGGAATAGACTTCTTAGCGCATTCCTGTTGTGAAATACAGATACTAAACTAGCATAAAGGGAAGATCCTTTAATAAATGTGAGACTAATCTTTAGATTTAGATTGAACTGAATTTTTGAATACCTAAATTGGAAACTGCTCTAATATTCCACATTGACTATAAAAGCTCTAGAACCTTGCAGAAATCCTATCCAGTAATAGTGAAGAGAAAAAGCCTGGAATCCAGCTCCAAGAAGATCAATAATATAGATCAACAGGCACTCAAAATCAAGATCTAGAATGACCTTATTGTGCTGAGAACCAGAAAGGCACTAATGCCTAGGAACAGATGAAAAAGTTGGAGAGTTGGATTCTTGTAAGCCATTGTTACAAAAAAAATTACTTTAATCAATTTGTAACATTATAAATTGATTTAATATAAATTATAATCAATAATACTCATGGAACAGTTCAAATTCTAGATTTTCCTCCCAAGTTTATATTTATCTTTTCTAACTCCAGCTCTGTAAAATGCAGGGAATTTTTCTTGCTTATAAGTGTAATACCAGTAGATATATTAGGTAGGGAGAGGGTATCCTAACAGAGTTTAATAATCAACAGCAGTGATTTTGCTATATAATTTGTAATTACTCTTAAAATTTTATTTTCTCAAAGGAGAATCCATGAATGTGTTTTTTCTTTCAGTTCCTCTTAATCAAAATCTCATCATTCATGTGGATATTTTTAAATTTCTCTCTATAATATTTCTAAATATTTTAATCTTTCAATGAAACACTTTTGGTATATTAATTGTAAATTAGAAAAATGTTAATCAGACACTATTAATTTACTATAGAAAATATTCCATTTGCCTTCAAAATAACCTCTTTGAGAAAGAAACTTATTTTTTTTAAGTTAATATCTACCTGTC
Organism: Procyon lotor; assembly: GCA_028646535.1. Taxonomy (NCBI): domain Eukaryota; kingdom Metazoa; phylum Chordata; class Mammalia; order Carnivora; family Procyonidae; genus Procyon; species Procyon lotor. Next base: position 41,909,326 of record CM053604.1, read on the forward strand.
ACAGATAAAAACACAAGTTTACAACAAGATTATTGATAATCCCTTTTGGTAGTTTTGGGTTTTTTTTAAGATTTTATTTATTTATTCGACACAGAGAGATCACAAGTAGGCAGACAGGCAGGCAGAGAGAAGGGGAAGCAGGCTCCCCGCTGAGCAGAGAGCCTGAGGTGGGGCTCAATCCCAGGACCCTGAGACCATGACCTGAGCTGAAAGCAGAGGCTTTAACCCACTGAGCCATCCAGAAGCCTCTCTTTTGGTAGCTTTTACTGCAGTCAGAATTATAGAGATTCAAGTTAATACTTATTTGTTTAGTGTGCATAATGTTCCTGGATGCCAAAAACCATGGGGAAAAAATATGTGAATGGACATCAAGACTTTTTAACATGATTAAGGAAACAATAGCCTAAAAAAGAGTGTGAGCAAGTCATGGGTGTGACATGACATATAAGTAAATTTGAATTTGACTTTGTTCTTTAAAATAGATAGAATCTATGGTAGACAAAGCAGGCAAAAGCACTATAAGTTACAAGAATGTAAGTTATGTTTGACAAGTGACATACTATTTTTAACAAAATCAGGAGAACTTTGAAGAAGAAGAAATTATCAGGAAAGGAAAGATGTGGGATTTATGTTTATATGTGCCAAACCAATATTTACAATCCTTTGCAAGTCAATTGAGTCCTTGATAGAAGTGACATTTTAAGTACACTATTTTGGAAGATTGTAATTTCTAGGAGGACTTTAATAAGATTTATCCAAATACTATTCTTATACCATTTTCACTTGAATTATATGCTTTCTAAGCACCCGGATTAATCAGTCTTTTTGTCTGTCTATGCCAATTTATCAGAAACATCGTGCCTTGTTTTTATCCACTCGACTGTAAATTTCCAAAAAGAACACATTCTCATAGTCTATGGACATTTTCACACATTTGTGGACATAATATATCCTGTTGCCTTATGCTGTGATATCTGATTCTGGGCCAAAATGAATGTCCAGAAAGAATACAGATTTCTTCCCTTAACCTTTTTATTTTTTAATTTGTATTGTTTATTCGCCATTATGCTCTACTTTCCCTCTTCTCCTTTCTTTCATACTCTTCGAATTTATAATCCAATCTTATCTTAAACTTTTATTTTCTTCTTTATCCAGAAGTATTTTAGTCAACTCTGAGCACCAGTCACACAGGTATTTTACTCAGTGTACTACAGACAACCTAGATTCAAGGCTTGTGTTTATGATGACAAAATGTAAGGCAAGAACTTTTAGATGAAAAAGGAAATTAAAAAACTAAAACGTTATTTATAATTTATTGTTTTGTTTGGTTGTTTGTTGTTTTTGGGTTTTTTTAGAGTGGAGAGGGGTACCTGGGTGCCTCAGTTGGCCAAGTGTCTGCCTTTGGCTCAGGTCATGATCCCAGGACCCTGAGATCCAGCCCAGGTCGGGCTCTCTGCTCAGCGGAGAGCCTGCTTTTCTCTCTCCCTCTACCTGCAGCTCCCCTTGCAGTGCTCTCTCTCTCTCTCTGTCAAATAAGAAAGAAAGAAAGAAGAAAGAAAGAAAGAAAGAAAGAAAGAAAGAAAGAAAGAAAGAAAGAAAGAAAGAAAGAAAGAAAGAAAGAAAGGAAGAAAAAAGTTTAAGATAAGATTGGATTATAAATTCGAAGAGTATGAAAGAAAGGAGAAGAGGGAAAGTAGAGCATAATGGCGAATAAACAATACAATACAAAGAAAGAAAGAAAATAGAGCACATGTATGTATGATGGGGGGAGGGCAGAGGGAGAGAGAGAATCTCAAGCAGGCTCCATGCCAAGCACAGAGCCTGATTTAGGGCTTGATCTCACCCTGATATCATGAACTAAGCCAAAATCAAGAGTTGGCTGCTTAACAGACTGAGCCATATAGGTACCCCTAATTTGATTCATTACCTATCTACTCCAAAAAACAAGGGATGCTGACTTTATTGAAATAGAAGTTGAAAATCTTTATGTGTGTTCCCTTGGGAACAAAGAAAATTGCCTTTGGCAAATAATACAAAAATTTACTAATTTAGTTTTACTATGCCAAACACAGAGATTTATTGATTCTAAAAATTCTGGTTTAACTTGGGGTCTGTAGTGAGAGAAGTGTTAGATAAAGAACAGAGCTTTATTTTATTCTGAGATTCAAAAAATCAAGGGAAAAGAAGAATAAATATTGTAAATTATTGATGCATTTATTTTGAGGAATAAAATAGTGTTCTAATTTTTAAGTAAAATATGAGTTCCAGGTTCTGAAATTTATTTTTACTAAGGTATTTTTCTAAGCCCATTTTTCAAAGTATCAAATTTTCATGAAACAGTGAATCTCAAGAGGTTTATTTCAGTATACACAGCAGTTGATGCTTAGTGAAAATCTTAGTGAATGAAACATATACTCTATTTATGAAGAAAATAAAAAAGATAAAACATACTCTCAAGCCAAGTGTATCATCAAACATTAAATAGTCACTTTTTACCAGTTGTAAAAATTATGCATGTATGTACTCCTATACATAAAATCTTTATAGTTATATACTGCAACATACACACATAGAGAGAGTCTGTTCTTGGTTGTGTACTTCAGTGTCAAGTATATAAGTTATCAGAAAATGATGCAATAACCGGCACTTAAAGACATTATCAAGGTTAACATTAGTCCAGAGAGTTTTGAACAGAATTAGAAAAATTAATGAATACATATAGAGAATTAGACTTTCAAATACACCCAGAATCATTCTCTGATATTGGATTTCAAATCAAAGCTTAAATTTATAGGTGTCTGCCAATTTCAACCATAAAATATCTAAAAGATATTTACCCTTGAAAGGAACTCTTCTCTGTTCAGTTTTATTGCATGGGTTGAATTCTCTACTATCTATAAAATGCCCTTTAATAAAGTTAAACTTAAAGATGTTAGGCTACGGTCTTGTCTGTTTCTCAGCACAAGAAGTTTCATCTGTGGGGCTCCTGGGTGGCTCAGTGGGTTAAGCCTCTGCCTTCAGCTCAGGTCATGATCTCAGGGTCCTGGGATCAAGCCCCGCATCGGGCTCTCTGCTCAGCAGGGAGCCTGCTTCCCCCTCTCTCTCTGTCTGCCTCTCTGCCTACTTGTGATCTCTCTCTGTCTGTCAAATAAATAAAATCTTAAAAAAAAAAAAGAAGTTTCATCTGTATAGAAGCATGAGTATATCAAAGGAATATGCATTAACAGATTCCACAGCCACACACGTGCATATTTGATACATAATTACATCTATCACTTTCAAGTCTAATATGTGATTAGTGTTTTTGTGATTATGGACTGAAAAAAAGAGTATCCAGCTGTTTGTTCTAGGCATCAGAGGATGTTTCTTCTTAATGAGAGATGCTAAAGTTTTATTTACACACAAGCAAATGTATAAATGACTACTGCCTTAAGACATATTTTAGATGATTTATATTTCATATAAATTTGAAAAAAATTACAGAAAGTTATAACTTAACCAGAATATCAACTTTTATAATAATAATAAGCATAGTAGAATAATTATTAGTAAACCAAGAGCTCCTTCCTAATTTCAAAGTATCTGGGGGATCCGATTAACAATAAAAACATTGGTTTTTTTTGTTTTTGTTTTTTAATTTATTTGACAGAGAGAAACACAGCGAGAGAGGGAACACAAGCAGAGGGAATGGTAGCAGGAGAAGCAGGCTTCCTGCAGAGCAGAGAGCCCGATGTGGGGCTCGATCCCAGGACCCTGAGATCTGACCTGGGCCGAAGGCAGCCGCTTAACGACTGAGCCACCCAGGCACCCAACAAAAACATTGTTTTACTAGTATTTTGTCAGAATGAAGGTAAATAAAGATTTTGTAGAATATTTCAGCTGCACCAAAATTAACCCTGTTTGAATGTAAGTGATCTCAAGACACTTATTTTTATATTTTTAATGTCACTATCAAAGTACAATATGTTATGACCATATTCCTGATGTTTTAGAATAACTCTGTTTTAAATATCTGCCCTCCTTCCCATCAATGCACTGACCTCAAGCATTTTAGTAGGTTAATTTTAGTTAAATAAACATTACTAAGCATAATGGATGACTTCTTATCCAAATCCGTAAGGTTGATTTTAAAAAAATCAGCTAAAGCTGGGGATGATAACATAACTACAAGATATTATACCTTATAGACTTAAATATTTTATATTTACTCGTCTCATCCACCAATGCTTACCTGCAGGTACAAGTTAATTTCTTTGGGCTTGGGTCTACCAACTGTCATTTGTGTTGACTTAATATCATATACTTTACCCATAGTATGTCATCTTCTATTTTTCAATAATATTTTCTTTCAAATGAAGAAAAAAAGTTGTCAAACCTCTATCAAACTAATGTAAGCTGTGATAAAGGTAGAATAAAGAAGGTTCCCCAGAAACAACTAAAAGGAAGTATTTAGCTATGACTAACGATTCTAAGTAAATCTTCCAAATGAGCATATATTTTCAGTAGAGTCCTGAAAAATAATACTTTTTAAAGTCAAAGTAAGAAAGTCATTCCAGTAAATTGACACAGGTTGTTCAAACACCTAGGTAATCAACAAATATATTCAGAAAGCAATGTGACATATTTTAAATACCACTAGAAAATTAGCCACGGTCTGCATTGTAAACATTTAGTCTTATCTAGAGACAAAGAATTTGTTGGAGGACTTTTTGTTTGTTGATATTGTTGTTGTTGGAGGACTTTAATTAGATAGGTTTTTATTTGTTCGTTTAATCAAATTTATAGTGTGGATAAAAGCATTCACATATAAACTCAATATCTAAAGTATGGAAATAGAGAAAGGTCCTACTTTCAAATATATGTTCGGACACATTCTGGTAGAGTGATTTGAGGCAAATTTCTTCAATGTGTTTTGGATGTTAGCAGAGATCTTACTCTCTTTCCTTAACCTTAAGATCATAGGCAAAACTATTCCAATAAGATTATACTCAAGTTAAAATTCTATGGTAACTCACAGCCTGGATATCTGCCTCTTCCTCCTGAGCCCCTTCCTTATCTCATCTTCTTAGGCATACACAAGCATACCTACTCAGTGATAGCATCCTCTAGGAAGAGCATGGTCCCTGCAGACCACAGCATGACTAGTCGTGGGGTTAATGTTTCCTCATCCTTATTCAGTATCTCAACCTCCAGAAGATCTTGTAGCTCTGTGAAGTTTAGGATGCTTATATTGATTTCACAAAGTGAAATGGACACAGAAGATAGTTTCGTCAATTCTTTTACATTTTAAAAGTACATTTTTTACATATGTATGTAAATGGACGTGAAAAATTCAGTACCAATCACATATTCCATGGATGTCATAAAACTTTATATATCTCAAAAAAAACCTTGTTTAAAATTTCTCAGTATCACAGAATAGTATATAAGTTAGGCCATATAGATTTCTTTCCTTTTCTTTCCCTCTAGTGTTACAATATCCAAACTGATTTTATTTGTCTTTGTCTAAGTATCCATTTACCATCTATCACCTATCAATCATTTGTCAGTTAGCTATGTATTTCTCCTCCCACTCTTCTCTGACTCTTGCTCTTACCTACCATGGATAAGAGCCTTCAGGAAAGTCCTTTCTATGTTGCTTGATGATATCTCACAAGTGCACAGAGGCCAATGTAGATCTGAATTTTATGACACTGAGATCATGACCTGAGCCAAACCAAGAGTCAAAGGCTTAATGAACTAAACAACCCAGGCACCCCTGTTATTTTGCTCTTGACCAAGCCCTGGCACTTCACTAGAATCACAAGGGCACATGAGCTTTTTAAGATCTAAAACCTCCATTTGCCCTTATATACTAAATAGTCCTACCCTCCAAAATGAACTACCTTATTTAAGTCTTCTAAAAATCACTGTAGGAGGGGCGCCTGGGTGGCTCAGTGGGTTAAAGCTTCTGCCTTCAGCTCAGGTCATGATCTCAGGGTCCTGGGATCAAGCCCCACATCAAGCTCTCTGCTCAGCAGGGAGCCTGCTTCCCCCTCTCTCTCTGCCTGCCTCTCTGCCTCCTTGTGCTCTCTCTCTCTCTCTGTCAAATAAATAAATAAAATCTTTTAAAAAATATTACATAAATAAATAAAATAAAATCACTGTAGGAAAGAACATTTTCTAGGTGAAATACAACAATATTTCCCAGAAATATTAAGCATATTTTCCAGAGTCTCCCCACCCACAATCCCCAGTTTCTTCATCATATAATCTAATAGAAAATTTGCAAATGTATTCTTTTCTACTTGGGCATTCCAAAATATTTAGTATTTGGATGGCTACCTGTGAAAATGCTAAGACTATCTACACTTATGTAGTATAAGACAGGACTGCAATTCTTTGTTGTTTTCTATAAATTAGATAATGCTTTGAGAGAAAGCAAAACTTTGTATAGAGAATTAAAGATAAGATATGCAAAATGGTTAAATATAAATAAATAAAACCCAACAAAGCAGTAGAATAAAGTAGAAAAAAAAATAGAATTGTTTCTTGACAATCATAAGCTTCTACTTAAATCCTTCAGGAAATTTACTTGGCATTACTAAGATCTAATATTATTAGTAAGGTAGATTTAAAAATGTAGACTCAGTATTATAGAATGAACAAAAAATGGTAAAACTCAAACCTAGAAGAAATGAATAAATCAGAAAATATCACAATAATTTTAAAATGAGTGATATCAGGAAAATTACAGGTGGAAAAGTATAATATAAAACAATAAAAATAATAAGCTATAAAAACCAGTAGGTACTAGAAAGCTTTAAAAAAA
>CM053604.1:41916636-42110195 GCA_028646535.1 Procyon lotor
ACTGAGTCAGTTTTTTCATCTTTGATTTGCTCCTCAAAATTTTACCATCATTATGCCTCACCCATGGCTATCTTGACTAAGGCTACTTTGACCACCATGGTTAAAACTGACATAATTGGGCACCTGGGTGGCTCAGTGGGTTAAGCCTCTGCCTTCGGCTCAGGTCATGATTTCAGGGTCCTGGGATCAAGCCCCGCATTGGGCTCTCTGTTCAGCAGGGAGCCTGCTTCCTGCCTCTCTGCCTACTTGTGATCTCTCTTTCTCTCTCTCTCTCTGTGTCAAATAAATAAATAAAATCTTTAAAAAAAACTGACATAATTGATGGAAAGCAAAGGCATTTATTCGGTCCTTTTCTTGTTATTGATCCTACTTTATATTGTGACTACAGAACACACTCTCCTAAACAATATTATTGACTTCACTGACGTCACCCCTCTTCTGGATTTTACAGCTATCTCATTGGTAGGTGACTACCATCATTACTGACTTCTCTCTTAAGTCCTATTTCTGTTCTGTGTTGCACACTCTTCATAGATGAACTCATACTCTCATAATTTCATCCAACAGCTGTTCTGCTTGTGTCTCCAAAATGGGTTTTTATCCCACTGATACTATTGGGTTCTAGCTCAGTATATCCCATTGCCTTCTAGATTTAGATCCGGAGACCTGTCTTGGTCCAGCATTGCTTGTAACTAGGTGAGTAATTTTGCCTAATTGGCATTTAGTTAGCAGACGCTAGCTCTCACATTCATCCATGTAATCAATCTCGCATCTATCAGTAATAATGGTGATAATGTCATCCCCTTCTTTTATCTTTCGTTTGCTCTCTCAAGTTATTCATGAACCATAGAGCCCCCTTAGAACACTAATACAGTGAAGAAGTCATTGAGGGCTCAGACTAAGTTCTTCCTATCTTTCTGTTCTAGACCCTGCACTACATGGCTTTCATCCTCAAGGTCAAAATAAGGCTAATGCATTTCTAAAAATTTCTTTTAAGTTTCCAGTAGAGAAGAAGTGGAATGGGTAACACAAAAAATATACATGACAGCATGAACACGTACCTTTTTGTCATGAAAATCAGTTTTACTTCTACTTTATCCAGAATTTGCTCCGCGGGCACCTCCAACATCAAGGAAGTCTGAGAAGGAGATTTTACACATTGAGGACCTGAACAAATCAGATCCACATTAGAAAAAAAAATAAACAGAAAAAACAAGAGAAGGAAAAATAGTGTATATGTAACCCTGTACGTTGCCTATACAATATCATATTGTTTAATATTATATAGGCAGAGTGAATATTATATACATAACAACACATGTAAACTGAAAACCCCAAGAATACTTAACCACTTGTAAGTTACCAAATTCACCAAATATTTGTATCCTCATGCCTCCTTATATGATCTTTTCTCTTTCTGTAAAGTCCACTCATGCTCAATTTAGCTATTTTGCAAGATACAACCAGACACTTTCTCCTTCATAAAATTTAGTTTATCCCGGATTATTGTAGGGATCTTTCCTAAGAGAGTTCCTAGAAAACTATGCTTGGTTCATCTTAGTAATTATCACACTAAATGGTCAATATTTGCTTTGAAATTGAAGATGCTCTCTAAATGTACATTTTCCCTTTTGCATGCTTAAAGTGTTTACTCTAAAAATTCTAAGATTTTTTTCTTTAATAGCATTCCTCTAAGACCATAAACTTTAAATCATGGAAGTAATCATAATAATGTATCAATCTTTGTTGCTACATAATAACATAACACACATTGATTTAGATTATGTTGTACCCCATAACACTCAGATCTGCTGGCTTAAAATATGTTTTAAAAGATACTGTCTAGCTATAATCCCTTAACCCAAAGAAGTGATCCTAATGGTGAAAGTATCCTTTTTAAATTAGTAGAAAAATAACTTGAATGTACCTGACTCTCTAGAGTACTTAAATCACAATATAGATGTCTTGAATTTCAGTTATATGGAGTTCACCTGAAACCGAGTGATTAGACTATTGAAGAGATAGGGAATGAGAATGCCACCTCCTGATAGTGCATGGGAAAAGAATGAGGCACAAAAAAGTCAGCTGCAAGAGAAAGGGAGCAGGGACGATAATAGAGAAGATTGTCACCCTGAATAACTCCTCAGTTTCATATTTATTAGAAAGTAGATAACAACTAACAAAGAAACCAGAGTAGATTATACATTGGCCATGAGTCTTGTAGATAACTAAGAAGAAAGGCAAAACATATCTGGTCAAGCAGTATAAAGTTTATAATTGAGCAAGCACATTCAAAGAATCATCTAATTAGCCACAGGTGCTCTCCGGGGAAAGAGTGATAACAGAAAAGTGAAGCAGGCAGCATTCCACCCTGAGCAGGCCAGGCATCATTACATCACATGCCCCCCTCAATGCCCATCACCCAATTTCCCATCCCTCCACCTACCTCCCCTCCAGCAACTCTCAGTTTCCTATAGTTAATAGTCTCTCATGGTTTTTCTCCCTCTCTAATGACTTCTCTTTCAGTTTTCTATCTCTTCCTCTATGATCCTCTGTGCCATTTCTTATATTCCACATATGAGTGGCACCATATAATTGTTTTTCTCTGATTAACTTATTTCACTCAGCATAATACCCTACAGTTCCATCCATGTTGATGTAAATGGTAAGTATACCTTTCTGATGGCTGAGTAGTATTCCATTGTGTGTCTATATGTACTACATCTTCCTTATCCATTCATCTGATGATGAACATCTCAGTTCTTTCCAGTTTGGCTATTGTGGACATCGCTCTTATAAACACTGGGGTGTTTTATAATGAACTACTATCTACCAGGTTTTGAGTGGGGAAGCCAATGGCAGAGATGGAGCCAAGCAGTGAGCTATCAGCTCAGGATTACCTTAAACTATGATTAGAGGCACAGTCGGGCCACTGCTCTTCGAGCAGGGACCCACAAGTGGCAGAGCCAGGCAGACTCCTTCCTTCCTCCTTCGGGAGGAGCAGCGTGGGAGCACACTGCAAGAACCTGCTGGGTTTGGAGACTCCAAACGGAGCTGTGTGCCAGACAGAAACACTGTCACAGGCCAGCTGAGCTTGAAGTGTGGGCAGAGACCAAGGTGATGGGAGTGATTGATTGCTTTTCTCCAGGGCCACGCTAAGGAGTGGGACCCTGAGCGCTTGGCTTCTATGGGGCCTGAGATTGGGAGGCTGCCATTTTCATTCACATCCTCCAAAGCTGCACGGAAAGCAATCAGGGAACCAAAGCTCCCAAGAGCGAACCCAAGCAGATTGCTTGGTCTGGTCCCTGACAAGGGCGGTGCAATTCCCCCTCGGGCAAAAACGTTTGAGAATCACTGCAATGGGCCCCTCCCTCAGGAGATCAGGAAGAACATCCAGCCAAGACCTAGTTCATCAATCAATGAGAAATGAGGAACTCCAGAGTTAGGAAAAAACAACATATAGAATTCATGACTTTTCTTTCCCATGATCCTTTAGTCTTTCAGAGTTAAATTTTTTAAATTTTATTTTTTCTTATTTTCTTATTTTATTTTATTTTTCCTCTTTCCTATTTTAACACTTTTAAACTAGTATCTAATCAAACCTTTTAAAAACTTCTTTTCTAATTTTCACTGTTACCTTCATGTTTTATCCCTTCATTGTACTTAACTTTATTTTTTTAGATATATAGGGTTTGTTTTTTTCTTTAAAAATTTGGGATACAATTTCTTCTAATAGAGGAAAAAAACCCTAAACCTAGCACAAGGCTTGGTTCTAGTCTCCAGCCTGATCGCATTTTTTCCTCTTTTTTATTTTCTTTCTTTTTTCAACCAAACTCTTATCAATCCCTTTTTTAGAATCTTTTTTTAATTTTCAACTTTACACTCATATTCCATCTCTTCATAGTATTTACCCTATTTTTGTATATTTATAAGTTTTCCTTTCTTTAAAATTTTGGGAGGTAGTTTCTTCTAAAAGACCAAAAAACACCCAAAATCAGGTGTAGGGCTCTGTTTTAATCACAAGTCTAATATATATATATATATATATATATATATATATATATATATACACATACACACACACACAAATATGTATGTATGTATGTATATATGTATATGTATATGTACATACATACATATATGTATGTATATATATATATATAATTTTATATATATATATATAAAACATACCCTGTCACCCTGAATAACTCCTCAGTTTCATATTTATTATGAAATATATATATATGTATATTTTTTTCTTTTTCTCTTTTTAGTTTATTTTATTTTTATATATTTTTTCTCTTCTTTTTTTTCTTCCCCACCCTTTTTCTGGGGTCGTTCCTACCCTTTTAGTATTTTGTTCTCTCATTCATCTATTCTTTTTTTTTTCTTAAAGATTTTATTTATTTATGACAGAGAGAGAGATCACAAGTGGGCAGAGAGGCAGGCAGAGAGAGAGGGGGAAGAGGGCTCCCTGCCGAGCAGAGAGCCCGATGTGGGACTCGATCCCAGGACCCTGAGATCATGACCTGAGCCAAAGGCAGAGGCTTTAACCTACTGAGCCACCCAGGTGCCTGTCATCTACTCTTATCTTGATAAAATGACAAGGCAGAAAACCTCACCACAAAAAAAAAAAAATTGAACAAGAGGCAGTACCGATGGCTAGGGACCTAATCAATGCGGATATTGGTAATATGTCAGAACTATAGTTCAAAATGACAATTATCCAGGTGCTATCTGGGCTCAAAAAAAGCATGGAAGATACTAAAGAATTCCTTTCTGGAGAAATAAAGTCCCTTTATGGAGAAATAAAAGAACTAAAGTCTAACCAAGTTGAAATCAAAAAAGCTAAAAAAATAAAAAAATTAAAAAAAAAGCTATTAATAAGGTGCAATCAAAAATGGAGGCTCTTACTGCTAAGGTAAATGAGGCAGAAGAGAGAATTAGTAATATAGAAGACCAAATGATGGAGAATAAAGAAGCTGAGAAAAAGAGCCAAACAACTACTGGACCATGAGGGGAGAATTCAAAAGATAAGTGATACCATAAGATGCAACAATATTAGAATAATTGGGATCCCAGAAGAAGAAGAAAGAGAGACAAGGGCAGAAGGTGTATTGGAGAAAATTACTGTAGAGAATTTCCCCAATTTGGTGAGGGGAACAAGCATCAAAATCCAGGAGGCACAGAGAACCCCCCTCAAAATCAATAAAACTAAATCCTCACCCTGTCATCTAATAGTAAAGCATACAAGTCTTAGTGACAAAGAAAAAACCCTGAAAGCAGCTAGGGACAAGAAGTCTGTAACATACAAAGGCAAAAATATTAGATTGGTGTCAAATAAATAAAATCTTTAAAAAAAAATAAAGAAGAATTAATACTTATTCTCCTGAACTTGTTCTGAAAAATAGAAATGGAAGGTAAACTTCAAAACTAATTTTATGAGGCCAGCATTATCTTGAACCCAAAACCAGACAAAGACCCCATCAAAAAGGAGAGTTACAGACCAATATCCTTCATGAACATGGATGTAAAAATTCTCACCAAAATACTAGCCAATAGGATCCAACAGTACATTAAGAGGATTATTCACCACGACCAAGTGGGATTTATTCCTGGGCTGCAAGGGTGGTTCAACATCCGCAAATCAATCAATGTGATACAATAGATTAATAAAAGAAAGAACAAGAACCATATGATTCTCTCAATTGACGCTGAAAAAGCATTTGACAAAGTATAGCATACTTTCTCGATCAAAACTCTTCACAGTTTACGCATAGAGGGTACATTCCTCTATATCATTAAAGCCATTTATGAAAAACCCACAGCAAATATCTTTCTCAATGGGGAAAAACCAAGAGCTCTTCCCGTGAGACCAGTAACACAGCAGGGATGTCCACTAACTCCACTGCTATTCAACATAGTACTAGAAGTCCTAACCTGAGCAATCAGACAATAAAAAGAAATAAAATCATCCAAATTGGCAAAGAAGAAGTCAATCACTCTTTGCAGATGATATGATACTTTATGTGGAAAACCTAAAATACTCCACTCCAAGACTGCTAGAACTCATACAGTAATTCAGTAAAGTGTCAGGATATAAAATTAATGCACAGAAATCAGTGGTATTTCTATACACCAACAGCAAGACAGAAGAAAAAGAAATTAGGGAATCAATCCCATTTACAATTGCACTCAAAACCATAAGATACCTAGGAATAAACCTAACCAAAGAGGCAAAGAATCTCTACTCAGAAAACTATAAAGTGCTCATGAAAGAAATTGAGGAAGACACCAAGAAATGGAAAAATGTTCCATGCTCATGGATTGGAAGGACAAATATTGTGAAAATGTCTATTCTACCTAAAGCAATCTACACATTTAATGCAATCCCTATCAAAACGCCATCAATATATTTAAAAGGAATGGAACAAATAATCCTAAAATTTATATGGAACCAGAAAAGACCACGAATAGCCAGAGGAATGTTGAAAAAGAAAACCAAAGTTGGCAGCATCACAATTCCAGACTTCAAGTGCTATTACAAAGCTGTAATCATCAAGACAGTGTGGTACTGGCACAAAAGCAGACACATAGATCAATGGAACAGAGATCCCAGAAATGGACCCCCAACTCCATGGTCAACTAACCTTTGACAAGTCAGGAAAGAATATCCAATGGAAAAAGACAGGCTCTTCAATAAATAGTGTTGGGAAAATTGGACAGCCACATGCAGAAGAATGAAACTGGACCATTTCCTTACACCACACACAAAAATAGACTCAAAATGGATGAAAGACCTCCATGTGAGACAGGAATCCATCAAAATCCTGGAGGAGAACACAGGCAGCAACCTCTTCGACCTCAGCCACAGCAACTTATTCCTAGAAACATAACCAAAGGCAAGGGAAGAAAGGGGAAAAATGAACTATCGGGACTTTATCAAGATCAAAACTTTTGCACAGCAAGGGAAACAGTCAATAAAACTGATAGACATCTGACAGAATGGGAGAAGATATTCACAAATGACATATCAGATAAAGGACTGCTATCCAAAATCTATAAAGAATTTCTCAAATTCAACACCCAAAGAGCAAATAATCCAATCAAGAAATGGGCAGAAGATATGAACAGACATTTCTGCAAAGACAACATCCAAATGGCCAACAGACACATGAAAAAGTGCTCAACATCACTCAGCATCAGAGAAATACAAATCAAAACCACAGTGAGATACCACCTCACACCAGTAAGAATGGCTAAAATTAGCAAGTCAGGAAACAGATGTTGGTGAGGATACAGAGAAAGGGGAACCCTCCTTCACTGTTGGTGGGAATGCAAGCTGGTATAGCCACTCTGGCAAACAGTACAGGGATTCCTCAAAAAGTTCAAAATTGTGCTACCCTACAACCCAGCAATCACACTGCTGGATATTTACCTTAAAGATACAAATGTAGTGATCCGAAGGGGCATTTGCACCTGAATGTTTATAACAGCAATGTCCACAATAGCCAAACTATGGAAAGACCCTAGATGTCCATCAATAGATGAATGGATAAAGAAGGTGTGGTGTGTATATAGAATGGAATACTATGCAGCCTTTAAGAGAAATGATATCTTGCCATTCACAACGGTGTGGATGATACTAGAAGGTATTATGCTAAGTGAAATAAGTCAATCAGAGAAAGACAACTGTCATATCTCTCTGATATGAAGAATTTGAGAAGTAGGGCAGAGGGTCGTGTGGGAGTGGGGGAGAGAAATGAAACAAGATGGGATCAGCAAGGAGACAAACCATAAGAGACTCCTAAACTCACGAAACAAACTGAGGGTGGCTGGAGGGTGGGGGAGTGAGGGATAGGGTGGCTTAGCTGTGGACATTGGGGAGGGTATGTGCTATGGTAAGTGCCGTGAAATGTGTAAGCCTGATGATCTACAGACATGTACCCTGGGGCAAATAATACATTATATATTAATAAAAAATTTCAAAAAAAAGAAAGATTAGTTCTTCATATAGATTTGGGCATTCTAGGGACCTGAATTCAAGATCTGGTTAGGCTTATTAGCTACATGTCTTAGGGAAGTCACCAAAACATTTTTGAACCTTATTTGCAAAATAGAGATAATCCCATCTGCTTTGTTTTCATGAGAATTTTTGTGAACAATAACTAAAATAATGTATATAAAATACCTAGAACAGTTCATGGCACATAGAAAGGACATAATAAGTTTGTAAATGTGATAATTCTTAACAGAATTTAACAAGCACATAGGAAAACTATAAATAACTAGAAAGTGTTTTATCAATTTCAATTAATTATAATTACAACCATATTGCTTAGGAAATTATTGCTTCATATCTTCTAAATAATAAAGTCTCTTTAAAAATAAATATATTTTGGGGGCACCTGGGTGGCTCAGTGGGTTAAAGCCTCTGCCTTCAGCTCAGGTCATGATCTCAGGGTCCTGGGAGCGAGCCCCGCATCGGAATCTCTGCTCAGCAGGGAGCCTCCTTCCCCCTTTCTCTGCCTACTTATGATCTCTCTCCTCTCTGTCGAATAAATAAATTTAAAAAAAATTAAAAAAAAATAAATATATTTTGGGGGGCGCCTGGGTGGCTTAGTCGTTAAGCATCTGCCTTCGGCTTGGGTCATGATCTCAGAGTCCTGGGATCGAGCTCCACATTGGGCTCCCTGCTCGGCAGGAAGCCTGCTTCTCCTGCTACCATTCTGTCTGCTTGTGTTCCATCTCTATGTTTCTCTCTGTCAAATAAATAAAAAAAGTCTAAATAAATAAATAAATAAATAAATATATTTGGAAAAAAATTAAAATCAGAAGACTGATTATTAATCATAGTCTCTGAAAAAGGTGTCAATTTTTTGGCAAAAATATTAATCAACATTGATAAACTAATGATTTTGTTTCCTCAAGAGAGATAAACATTTGCCCAAATTTGGACAAACCAAGTCCTCAAAAGAGGACATTCATCCTTTGAAAAATACTTGAATGTCCCATGTCTTTCTTGTGGAAACTTATTTCTCTATCTATGCTTCATTATGAATGAAATAATAATCCAAGAGGTATAGTAGGGAGTGGTTTTAGGATTTACACCTCTGGAAATGAGAGGCAGAAGACTAGCTTAAACAAAGAGAGATTGAGTTCCTTTGCAGTCCTAAAGGGAAGTTCAGACAACCCTAAAGACTAATGTAGAGTGTGAATTGCCCTTCAGATTTGCCCAAATTGAGCCAAGAGAGACAGACTTATGCTGTCATGTTAATAAGTCTTTGGATGTGGGCTGCCCTGGGAAGGGATTGTGACTAATGGTGAGGCAGTGCTCGTAGACTGAGGCAATTCCCAAAGTGGAGTCACAACCACGAGGTACCTGCCAGCAGCAATCCCAGTGTAATGAAATCTTCTTTCCTTAGGAATTTCTGTGAGTAGTGCATCACAGCATCTAACAGAGGGGTCATGGCAGGCAAGGGTAGAATACTTCACCTATTATGACAGTAGGTGTCACTTAAACAAAATGTAGCCCCAAACATAGCTATTCTCATACTATCTTTACTAGAAAAGATGAATATAGCCCAAAGGCTCTAGCACTGCATTTAGTATTCTAGTATGTTCTTTTTTAATCCCATCAGTAAATAATGTCCAAAACAGTTTGCATTTATATGAGAAGGAAATGAGTTTACATATCATGTGGTCCCGGTACTAAGTTCATTTCTCTACCATTTGTCAAAATTTGGTTTGAAAAAACCATGATAAGGTTGATATATAATAACTAATATGCTGATGACATTAATCCTTGCCTTTTTTCACATACATTTATATAAAATTATTTTATGAACAGAAACTCACTACGAAATTGCTTTCAAATATACAGTATGAATTATTGTATGTATTAATTAGACATATACTGTGTGTGTGTGTCCATTTTTATCATCTCAGCTGCTATTTCTTTTACTTATCATTGTATTTGCCACTGCTGAATATGCCTTTCTCTTCAATTGATTACTCATCTGAAACTGGAAGTCATAAAGGGTAGTATGAAGAAAATGTAATAATCTTATTTTACATGGAGCTTTGAATAAAAATGTTAACAGTGAGTACAGTGTTTGTGAACCTGGAACGGCTCTACATACTTTATTGTGACTTTGCGAAAATTAGTTTTCTTTAATTTGGATCTTTAAAAAGTTTATGTTATCTCAGTTTCCAGGTATATTCTAAGAGGTTGAAGTCAATGGAAGTCAAATGATCAAACATATACTGCAAAATTTCTTTGAAGTTTTGTAATATTTTATTTGTAAAATTTTCTAGGTTTTTAGATTTATTAGGTGCCTTGTTTTAAAATATATGATTATGACTTAAAATACATGATTAGGTGCCATATATTAAATATATATGATTATGACTTTTATTATTATATGAGTAACATTAAAAAAATTGATTCTATAACGTATTTAAATATAGGCTATTGATGTTGCATTACGAAGCATTAACTTTGATCTAACAACTCATGTTTCATTTTTCTGTCCACTAAAGTTAAATAAAACTCTAAATCTTAACAATAGTGAGAACAATTAGTACATCATTCTTTTCTACTGCCAGAAAAAAAGAAAGAAAATTGCATTCTGTGATGGTTATAAAGTTACATAATTGCCATCAACCTGCATAAAACAAGAAATGAATACCTATAAATGAGATATGAATATGATAATTAGGCATTAATCTATGCCCTTTTATATCTGTGAAACGTACAGCTACATCATCTGGTTCACTTTGACCTCCCACTATTTAGCATTAAACTGCAATGTGAGGATATTTAATGTTGTTCATAGTAAATTAAGAGGAGGGAATAAAACCGCTGCAGGTGATACAATCATGGATGTTATAATTTAAAAATTATTTCAAATAAACTGGGGCTGAACCAAAAACAGGCATACCTCAAAAGAACTCTGATTTACATGAAAAAAACAAAACAAAACAAAAATCCCAAAATCAGAAAACTCAAAACTACTGCCTTGAAACCTTCCTGCAAGCACAATAACAACAATAAAAACTTTCTTATAAGGCTGAGGTACTAAACCTGGTAATCACAGAGAAAAGAAAATTCTGGGAGACTATCAATTTAGATGAAAGAGATTATATATTTTCCCCCCATGAACCTCCAACTGAATTTACTTATTCTCCAATATATATGTCAAGCAATAAATTATGCTAATATTAGTAATACCTCTTTTTACTAGGAGAACTCACAAATCTTTCTATGTCCCATTATACTAATTGCAAATATTTCCTAGTATCTTTTATTAGCATCATTATTTAGAAATTATGACAATTATTAATCTGCCAATATTTTTTATTTAATAAATTAATCATGATGCATACACTTAACTGTAGTATACTTCTAATATCCTCATTACATTTCATTATAATTGTACTCCTTTGTAATAATATATATTATTTAAAACATTTATGTTAAATATTTTTTTTCTGAGAAATGCTTAAAGATATAACTTTGAGAAAGAGACCATAGGCTCAACAAGACTGCCGAAGAGATCCAAGGCAAAACAAACAAAACTAAACAAGACAAAAGCCACTAGATAACACTGCCCAGAAAAAGGAGTCAGAATATCTATAAAATGATCTGAAAATTCAGAATATGTCCTATTTGTTTCCTGTCTATGGTATAGTTAAACCTATTCATATGAGGTGGGAAGAAGAGCTGGTTCTCCATGGCTGAAGGGAACATTATGGACAATGCAAAATGTGTAATCTTTGAAATAAAAAGGGCGTTCTGTGATATAATAGTTCATTTGACATAAAAAAGAAAGTTCTGAGTTCAGATAAATTTGAGTAAATCTAAACAAATATATATGTGTGTATGTGTATTTATATATTCCTCTGACATAATACATGTGTGTGAATTAATATATTAACTAATATAAAAACATATATATATATATACACACACACATAACACACATGCACATACTTCTCTCATATGACCTTTCAGAACTTTCAGTTCTTTTTTTTAAAAACTTCTTTTTCTTTCTTTCTTTCTTTCTTTCCCTTTCATTTCCTTCCTTCCTCCCTTCCTTCCTTCCTTCCTTCCTTCCTTCCTTCCTTCCTTCCTTCCTTCCTTCCTCTTTCTTTCTTTCTTTCTTTCTTTCTCTCTTTCTCTCTTTCTCTCTTTCTCTCTTTCTCTCTTTCTTCTTTGACAAACAAGAGCACAAGCAGGGGAAGCAACAGGTAGAGGGGGAGGGAGAAACAGGCTACCTGCTGAACAGAGAGCCCAATGCAGGGCTCTATCCCAGGACCCTGGGATCATGACCTGAACTGAAGAAAGACACTTAACTGACTGAACCTGTGATAATTAAGTATTTCCATTTTTTTAAAAAAATGTGAAATGTTCTTTTCTTCAAACATAATGTAAGAATATATTAGAAAATTCTACCTTAGAATAATAAAAGTGAAGGTGGAAAGTCTTCACTGCTACTTTTTTTTTTAAGATTTTATTTATTTATTTGACAGAGAGAGATCACAAGCAGGCAGAGAGGCAGGGGGAAGCAGGCTCCCTGCTGAGCAGAGAGCCCGATGCAGGGCTCCATCCCAGGACCCTGAGATCATGACCTGAGCCAAAAGCAGAGGCTTTAACCCACTGAGCCACCCAGGCGCCCCTTCATTGCTACTTCTTAACAAACAGTAAGGATCTCTTAGAACAAAACAGGAGAGACATCAATATGTATAAAAAGGAGGACAAGATTTCCAGAGGTCAATTACTAAGGCCTCCAGGAAAAGTTATGGAGTTTCCAAGGTTAGTGCTGGAGAACCTTAGCCTAGTGTAAGATTTGGGAGGAGCTAGAGAGAAACTAGCTTTACTCTTTTATTTTGGGAAGTTGACAGAATCAAAGCGAGCTAAGAGTTACAAAGAGAATATATATTGATTCAAGAAGACATACCTAGCAGAAAGATTCAAGAACAGGCATAATAGCCATATTATGGCTATTATCAAATACCCTGGGCTGAATCCTTGTTACCTCCAAGATCAACTGTGGTCTGTTAACACTTTTTACCCATTGTCAACTTTTTTTTTCCCTATTGTCAACTTTTAATTAAGGTTATGTATTTCCTTAGGGTTGATAGATATATTATTACTAACAAAGCAGACTCCATTTTACATGAGGATTTGTGGTATGAACCAAATTCCTGGGTCTTGAGAGAGAGAGAGAGAGAGCATAGAAACAACCCACTTGTGAGAAAGACACTTGGCTACTGAAGTTTAATCGATTCAATTAATAAGTTCAACTATCAGCAAACAAAACACTGGAACTATGCTGAGCAATAAAGTCAAGATGGTAACAACAATAAATACAGTAAAAGCTGTCATTTATGTAATGCCAATTAAGAGCACAGGCAGTGTAATGGTAAGTTTACCTGTACTTTGCATCTATTCCTAATGGCAGATTATGAAGTAAGTATCATTATTATCCTTAACTTACAAATAAAAATACCCTGATTCTTGGAGAAGTTGAGTAATTTGTTTTAGGTCACTCAGCCAGTAAGTGACAGAGATAGGATTCTTTAATTCCAATTTTTAAGATTTCAAATCTAAGCTTTTAATGACTGGAATAGTGTGCTTTCAAATTCAAACAAAAAAAAAGTAGTGTTATTTATTTAGGGGATAATTGCCAATTTAGGGATATTAAACTTTTCCCTGTTTTCCTAAAGTCTTCATTGCAGGATATAGTTCTAAAACACATAGCTAAGCTAATCAATTAAATTTTGACCTATATCAACCGGCTGCAAATTTAGGTTTCTAAATCAAATCATAGCAAGAATTTAATTTTCTCATAAAGAACACTTGAGTTTACAGTAGGTTTTCATGGAAAGAGAATTGTTACGAGTTTTCTTTATAAGGCACAATTTCTTTGTTCTTAATAGGGAGTACTTTGTAAAAGTATAAAGAGGTAAT
This sequence comes from Procyon lotor, assembly GCA_028646535.1. Classification (NCBI taxonomy): domain Eukaryota; kingdom Metazoa; phylum Chordata; class Mammalia; order Carnivora; family Procyonidae; genus Procyon; species Procyon lotor. The sequence continues at coordinate 41,930,612 of CM053604.1, forward strand.
GAATGGAAACACATCCACTATGATTGTTCTCTTTGCGACTATGAGTTTAAAAGTCTGGCTTAATAAGACTAGCAATTTTTAATCAAATGATTTAACTGAGAAGATAATTTAATTAACTGAGCACAGATGCTTAACCTGTGCTAGGTATTCTGGTCTTTCAATTAAGAATGATGGAACATTTAAATTGTATCATTCCATAAAAGGTTATCAATTATAAGTGCACTTTCCTTATGTTTCAAATAAACCTTCAGGAGGGAGCGTCCCTACAGAATCGCTGAATAGCCTACTTCTAACCCTTAATATGTCTTGATTATTCTTTATTTTAATTTTATTGATAAAGCCTTGACAAGAAATAGAGATTCTTTTAACCTTCCTTGTTATTAAGTAAAGGAAAATGCTTAAGCTGAAACTCATTATAGACCATGAGCCTATAAAGTAGAAAACTGATATTCATGACTTTATGTTCATTGAAAAACCTTAACCTTTAGGAATCATTAGTTTTCAGGATAGTCTATAAAGTTAAACTGAGCAGCACAAGGGCAGACATAGAAGATCAGGGAGGAGAGTAGATCATAAACACCATTATCATTTTAACATTTATGGAGCAGCATTTTCCTATTTTCTGTGCTCTCTCCAAGTAGCAAAATATTTTCAGAGCTCAGATTCCTATACTAATCTACCAGGGGAAGAAAGTTCCCTTTTAAACTTTGTAAGATACCAAATCTCCCAGAGTATATGCAGTTAAAGCTCTGGCTATAGAAAAACTCTTTCTACTTACTCTGTCCAGGTTATTGACGCTGATGAGAAATCAGTTATTAAGTCTCCTCAGGATTTTCATCTTTTTGTGGGATGATGCAAAGCTTTTGTGTTTGTGTGTGTGTATACCATTTTTTTTTGTCTTCAAAAATGTATCAAACAAACCACCCCAACGCTCAGAGTCTTAAAATGGCAATCATTTCCATAAGCCTAATGGTTGACTAGGTTATTCTGCAGACATGAGCTGGGCTAGGTTGATCTCAATGTTTCTTGCTCATGTGTCTGCCACCTGCTGGCAGGCTGTCTGAGGGCTTGCTGATCTAGGATGCCTTCACTTCTCTTCCATGGGTTCTTCACATTCCTCCAGTAGTTGAGATTTGGTCTTGTGCTAGTGAAGAATTGCAAGGGTGGGAAAACTGGACAAGCAGAAAGACACCTTTCAAGCCTCCAATAATGTCACGTTTGTTGACACTGATGAACCACAGCAAGTCACATGGCTAGTCACCAAGTCATAGTGGGAGAGGACCACCAAGCTCCAGCGCAAAATGTGTAGATGTTGAGGACATTAATTCTGGCTCTTAATACCAACCATTATGACGATAATGGGAAAGTCTCAGGGAAGAGTTAAGAACATCATCTTCACTTACACCTGTAACTAATGGGATTTGGGAGAACAGATGCTGATGTAGTCTACTCACAGATAATAAACAAGATGTAGTCTTGCTGTTTTTAATAAACGCTTCCCTTCCTAATAACTCAGAAGGAGAAAAAAGGTTTGTTTTATATTTTGGGGTGAAAGTAGCCTGGTCTGCTAATTAACACACGATTCCAGGGGGAAATAAAAAGAGATAAACCCTAAGTAATATATAGTCCTGATGTGGATTTCTGTCTGCGCTACTCCCCATCTGAACATACTCCAGGAAAAACTGATAATACTTTGCCCTCCCATCTCCTCTTCTAACAGCTTTTTGAGCACACATTATGAGTTGATAATGAAGGTTTATCGCTCTCATTCACCCCTTAAATGCTCTGCTGTGGGAGAGTAGGTCTCATTATAGTTCAAAATTATGTCTTTGGCCAATCCATTCTTCCATTCTTGTTGGGTAACCATGGTTGGTGATACATAAAGTTCTAGTTACTAATTAGTCACAGCACATAATTCCAAACTTATTATAGATCACTCTATTATCTATGACATGGTCATGGTGAAGATTCCAACCTTCATCTTTTTTTCTTTGTAATCTATCTCATAATTTCTTATTTTGATCTGAGCATAACCCCCTGGCCTTAGAGAGTAAATGAGCACACACGAACTCACTTTTACCTGCTAATTTATTCCTTGCTTCTGACACCGGATCTTTTTATATTTATGTCTATTATTGATCACTTGCTGATCTGCCATCTCTCTTTGGAGAAGAGTTATTACTTTACATTATTACAAATCAGTTCACCTTTATGGTTGGGGACACCAGGGCTCAGCAGGATGAAACGAGTGGTGCAATATGACTAAGTGTATAAGTGAAAGAGGAGGAATTCAAAACCCAACCTCAAAACAGCAAATATTTACTGGCTATTCACATTGGGGATCGAGCCAAATTCAGTAAACAACATCTGAGAAGTACATTGTTTTCTTTAAAAAAATAACATTTCTAGAATGTTTCAAGTGATTCCAAGCATAGACTCTCCTCTGAAAGGGAGACAGATTATGCATATAGCTATATTGAAAAATAGACAATGATATACGGCATAAAAATACTAATGCATTTAAGCCAACATTTAAATTTTACTTCACAAGATAATATTCTTGGAACAAGATGATCCAGAGCAAAACCACATAGGCATGACAACGTTTTTCTCTTGTTCCCAATAAGCTATGTTTTCTTCATTCTGAAAGTAGCTTGATTTTGACATGTGATATATAGCTTTTGCTATGATTTCTGTTGCAGGACACTATTAAAGGTATCTTACATGCTGCATCATATTTATTCAAAACGGATATTAAAATATGCTCATTTCTTTTAGAAATAGTTTCTGTGTGACTCCCAAAACAGATAATGCTTTTTCAAGAACATTTGTATATAAGTATCATCTTTCTAAAGACTGCATTTTTTTTTCTGTCCTATCTGTGAAGAGTTGCTCAGTATCCTGATCATGTTTCACTGCAGAGCACATATCTAATGATACATGAAAAAGGTAACTAGGGCAAGAGGTGAGACTAACTGAATGAAAAGTTGTTAATGAGCATATAACGGTATTCTTGAGAAATTTTGAAAAGAAAGAAAAGGGAAATTTTAGTTTTTCTCTTGAACTTGTTGTAAATAAACAAAACAAAAGAAGCTAGAGAATTTTTATTTTTTTGAGAATAAATCCTAAACACATTTCTTTTGCTTTTCTCCTCACTTCTATTTTACTCCCTCATCATTAACAGAATCTATAGGCCTGGAGTGCTAGAACTACATGCAATACAAAATAGGAAAAATTTTAATAGTAACTTTAACTTGCCATTAAAATAACAAGGGGACACAAATACCTGAAGTAACTAAATCAACTTCAAAAAATAATGGTTTAGGTGCTAAAAATGTTGTTCTGTCACAATAGTCAAGGATTTGACATATTCTTGGTTGAAGAGGTAGTTAGCGACTGGTGTGTGATGCTTTTGAGAGAGATGGAGTTCTTTATTTACATACGTGAAGTCCAAATGGGACAGCATTTTGTTGGACTAAATCCGAAATGGCCATCCTTAGCAGCAGGAAAATTGTCAGGCAGCATTTTAACACTATAGTCTGCTCAATGTTCTATGGTTCTCTGCTTTTTCATGCAGGACAAAAGGTAATAAAAACTAAATGATTTTTAAGGATGACATTTCAAAACAATCATTTTAAAGACACTTCTATAATGTTATTATTGTATGGAAGTAATCTTAATTTAATTCTTAATAGTTCAGAAATTTTCATTATGACCATTTTTTAATAGATTGGATTTAACATTTTACCTACTTTAAAATTGTAATATATGTAACAATATTAATAATGCATTTATAAATGTTGTTCAAGTAATATAGGTAGCAATGACTGTGGATGATGTCAATGTTAAATGCAAAAGGGAAATCATAAATCACTTATTAAATTTCACATTAGCATACTATAAATAAATATAACACATTTTGAACTGCTTAACAGGGGAAAGTATTTCTGAGTTATCATAACAATGAGTGACATAACCTAAATATGTTATGGGATGAAGTCAGACATCATGGTGGTCATAAACAGCTCTCCTAATCTTGATATATGGAGAGAATAAGAGGGAAGGGGCAACATGAGGCTAGAAACTGATCAAAAATAGAAGATGAAAATATGTGTAGCAGACTGAAATATGTGAAGTATAAAAATCAGTTTAAGAAAGAGAGTGAGGGTGTTGAAAAGAACAAGGCAAAGACATACAAACAACCAAAACAACCGAATGGCATCATTACTAGTTCAAGTCTAGTTACATGTCAGCATTCAATGGCCTCTTTTTAATGTTAGGTTAGAATTTTGTTTTGTAGACTTATAATCAGAACAAGAAACTATAGTGTTCTAATATGAAAAAACTGATGACTCAACTATCCTCCATAGAGACGTATACCTTTAGAGTGGCTTGTGTTTGCCAGATAGCATTCCACAGCCTTGCTCAGTAAAAATTGTGAAAGATTCTTGTTTCTTTTGAACATATTTTTGCACTCCTGTCTTCTATGATTTAGCACTGTATTTCTTCAATTGATCAATTAAAAAACAATCGATTTAGTGAAATTTAGTTTTGAGGCAGTACCCTGTTTGTTTTTATTCATTTACTGATTCCTTTTATTGATTCTGAATATCTCTGAAAAATATATTGTTTACTTTTAAAAAGTCTTAGGGTTTATGAATTGTAATCATCCTGTACATAGTCATAAATAATTTTTTTTACTGAAAATAATATTTTTGAATCTTAGTACATATCAATGCATGGATAATCAATGCAGTGTTATATTGTAGTCATCCGTCTTTTTTTTTTACCTAAGGCTTTTTAAGTGGATCAATTATAAGCAGAAAATTGAAGGGTTACCCCCTTTATTATTTATTTTACTCTGTCTTACTCTGTCTTAACTATATCAGTTAAGTAAATACTAATTCACTAAATGATGCAGTCATTTGCATCATTTAGAGAATTAGTATTTACTTAACCGATATAGTAAGATTTGAATTCACATGTGTATTTGTGCTGCTTTTCTGTTTCTGTGCCATGATACTTGACCCACAAAAATCGTAAAATAGTAATTGTGTTGTTCTAAACCATTACGTTTGGGGTTATTTGTTATGAAGCAATAGATAAGTAATACAAATCATGAAAATGTTGAGAAAGCGATCCCTTAACTAACATTCTATTTGGAGGTGACTTTGATCAGGTATTCCCCACCTTGCTTCATTAGTTCATTGTGCAGTGTTAAATCAGTATGATATTTGGTTTTATTATCTAAAGATAATGCATAGTGTATTCTTTTCATACGAAGAATTCCTACCTTATGAAGCTTTTGTTACTGAACAAACTTCTTTGGGAAGAATCTGGGTAGTACTTTTTTTTTAAATTTAATTTTACTTTTTCAGTGTTCCAAGATTCATTGTTTATGCATCACACCCTGGGCTCCATGTAATACATGCCCTCCTCAATACCTACCACCAAGCTCACTCATCCCCCCACCCCCTCCCTTCCAAAAGTCTCAGTTTGTTTCTCAGAGTCCAGTCTCTCCTGGTTCACCTCCCCCTCTGATTTCCTACAATTTACCCTTCCTTTCCTTCTCCCAATGTCCTCTATGTTTTTCCTTATGCTCCATACATAAGTGAAACCATATGATAATTGACTCTCTCTACTTGACTTATTTCACTCAGCACAATCTCTTCCAGTCCTGTCCATGTTGATACAAAAGTTGGCTATTCATCCTTTCTGATGGAGGTGTAATATTCCATTGTATATATGGACCATATCTTCTTTATCCATTCGTCTGTTGAAGGGCATCTTGGCTCTTTCCACAGTTTGGCAATTGTGGCCATTGCTGCTATGAACGTTGGGGTACATATGGCCCTTTTTTCACTGCATCTGTATCCTTGGGGTAAATACCCAGTAATGCAATTGCAGGATCATAGGGTAGTTCTATTTTTAATTTCTTGAGGAATCTCCACACTGTTTTCCAAAGTGGGCAGTACTTTTAATGTATAACAACATGTGGTTGACTTGGGATGTGATTAATCTTGTGATGCAGAAAGATCCATCTTTGACATTTTTCTTACATGCTGGGTACCTTTGGTTTATCCCTCCAGAGTCCTTCTCCACACTTCTCCTCCCAGATCTCTGCCCTTGAAGGAAGACTCTCTGGACTTCATGGGTGGATGTCCTACTCTTTAGATTCCTGTTGGGTTCAGTTAACTTGAAGTACTGGAGAGGAAGTCAGAGGGTGGATAGAAAATGAGGTCAGGACATTTATTCCTCAGTCTTGCCTGTGACACTCTGCCAGCTGGACCCCGTCACTAGCTCAGTGGTCACTGATCCTGGCAAGGTAGACTGTTCCATAGGAATTTCTCTTTCTACAAATATGATAACTTTTTCTTTTCTGATATCTCTAGCTGTGGTGTATTGCACTATCTGTATGGTTACCTCAGATAGATGTTTATAAAATATTTTTTGTAATTAAACTTTCCTCAAATAATCCTATTTTGATACATCTCACTAAAATCCAGAATTTAAGTTAAGGAAGCCACTTCGATGGCAAGAAATTGTTGATGAGAAAAAGAGGGGCAAAAACTGCTTCCTATATGTTAGATCCAGTAACAACCTGGTTGGTATGGATAGGAAACTATCAAATGACAGGAAATTATCAAAAGATCAAAGTAATAGAAAGAGTAAACCACCATTATGTTCTACTGAATATAGTGTTTACTCTTTTTACCATCCTCTTTAACTTTGAAGAAAGAGGACTTGTTTTTAACAGAAAGAGAAATTATGTATGAGCTTTGCTCATAGGTATATACTTAAATGCATGCTTTCTTTTCATTTTACCTCTTTTCAAGGTTGCTTTCAAAAGTGTACATGCATACTTCATTTTATTGTGGATCATTTTATTGCTCTTCAAAGATACTGCATTTTTTACAAGTTGAAGGTATATGGCAACCCTGCATTAAACAAATCTATTGGGGCCATCTTTCCAAAAACATTTGCTCACTTTGTATTTCTGTGTCTCATTTGGTAATTCTCACAATATTTCAAACTTGTTCATTATTATATTTATCATGGTAATCTGTGATCAGTGATTATGACTTACTGATAGTTTAGATGACAGTTAGCATTTTTTAGCAATTAAGTTTTTTTTTAAGATTTTATTTATTTTAGGGAGAGAGAGTGGCAAGGAGGAACAGAGAGAGAGGGACAAGCAGCCTCAGCACTGAGTTAGAGACCCACATGGGGCTCAATCTCATAACCCTGAGATCTTGACCTGAGCTGAAATCAAGATCAGAGGCTTAACAGACTGAGCCACCCAGGCACTCCAGCAATAAAGTATTTTTTGATTAAGGTATGCACATTGTGTTTTTAGACATAATGCTATTGCACACTTAATAGACTATAGTGTAGTGCAAACATAATTTTATATGCACTGGGAAACCAAAAAACTTATTTGACTTTATTGCTGTATTCACTTTATGACAGTAGTCTGGAACAGAACCTGCAATGTCTTTGAGGTATGCCTGTATTAACCTTATTAAGGAATAAGGCTATTCCTTACATGTATTGTTTTATATATTCTCAGAAGCAACGGAGACAAAAATTTCAGCCAATAGGTTTTTGTTTTGTTTTGTTCTGTTTTGTTTTGTTTTGGAGGGAAGGCAAACTCAGGAAATGCCTTTAGGGGAGAAAAAAGTAAGGCAATAACTCCCAAAAAGGATTACTTATCAAGCTAGTTACCATTGTGGCTTGCTGAAGCTTAATCCCACAACAGAATTCTGAGAAACTGTAGGAAAAAGTGCTCTGGGTTATTCCATCTGAACAACAAAGGCTCAGGGGTATTAATACACAAACTCAGATTAGTTTTTGGTCATTAATTCTCTAGAACATTCAGCCTGCTAAATTTGCAATTAGTAGGAGTTTTTACTGCAAGAGAAAGCCCTCAGGCCAAGAAGAAAAAAGCAAGTACTTACTGACTTGGAAGTCTGACTGGTCTGCAGTGAAATAGTAAAGACCAAAGGGATATGAACTAGGCACCTACGGCCCTCCTATACTCCTCATTCATTTTCTATACTGCCACCAGCATGCTTTTTGACAAAATGTAAATTTGATTCAGTAGCCCATTGCTTAGATATATGAAAGTGTTCATAGTACTATGAATAAAGTTCAAAAACCCAAATATAATATAAAAAGTGCCTGCAAAATTCAGTCTTAGCTATTTTTCCATCCTTGTCATCATTTTATCATCTCATTCCACCGATAACAGGTTTTTTTTTTTTCAGATTTTACAATATGATGTGGCACCTCTTGACACAGGTCATTTGTGCATGGTAAGCCTTCTTTTCCTTATTTCGTTAATGCCTATTCTTTTTTTTTTGATTTTCACTTACTCATTACTTGCTGGTTAGGATAGGCTTCCTTGATCTCTCATGTAAAATGTTGTAAAATTTTGTAAATTTTATAAAATCTACTCTTACGTCTTTTTATAAAATCTTATTCCCCTCTTTATGTAATTTGCCAGACTTATTATTTTGCATTTATTTTAAAAAATATTCGATAATGGTTATCCTCAAATTGATTGCATTATCAAAAGTTTTAGGTTTTACCTCTTCAGTTTTTATCTTCATCATTTGACATAGTAACTGATTTTAAAAACTGAGTTTATAATAAAAAAAAAAAAGAGATAAACAGGGGTGCCTGGGTGGCACAGTCAGTTAAGCATTTGACTCTTAATTTTACCCCAGGTCATGATCTCAGTGGGGTCTCTGCTTGAGATTCTCCCTCTCCCTCTGCTCTTCCCCCTGCTCAGACTGTCTCTCTCAAATAAATAAATAAATCTTTTTAAAATAAAGTAAACAAAGTTATGTTAATGTTTAGAGCTATTATAAAATACATATTTGTGATAGTCTTGCATTTCACATTATTACAGATACCAAATAATAATTAATTTAATGAATACCACTTATCCATATATAGAATGATAGTGAACTAAATACTGTTCTTGTATTACCTTATTTAGAGGAAGTTATAACTTATTATCACTTTGTCCATAGGAATGTATTAGGTGTCTAATATAAGTAGATATTATAAGGGACTATTGATGTAAAAGATAGTCTCTTAACTATGACACATTTTGTATAAAAACAAAAAGCAATGAGATGTACAATAACTGAAAGTGAAAGTTTATTTACTTCCCAAGAGATGAACTTCAAACATCTCATGGTCTTGTGGGGAACACCCTGTAATATGTATTTATATATGAATGAAAATAATATAACAATTCTACATATTAGTTGAAGAGATTTATACAAAGGGCACACTAAAAATGCTAATGAAAAGAAAGATAAGCAAATATTAAGGAAATGGCACTAAGGACTGTGGTGACATGTCCAGGAAGAAATGGAAAGAATGGAGGACTTTTAGTAGGCCTTGGAGTGTGGCTAGAATAGAATAGTTTGACAACAATAGGGATACTGTACAACTGTTTGATTAAAGAACAAAATATTATTTCAAGTATGACACATTTTGTGTCAAGTATGACACATTTTGTATAAAAACAAAAAGCAATGAGATGTACAATAACTGAAAGTGAAAGTTTATTTACTTCCCAAGAGATGAACTCAATTAATACATGAAAGTCATTACACCTGACATTTCATTGGAGATAGCCAGTGCTGAATTCTCCTTTGAATAATGCAGTTCCTTGACAACTACTGAACAGATCTTATTTAGACATAAACCTATGTGGCAGATGTTTTCCTTTTTTTCCCCCTTTCTCCCTTTGGCAATCCTGCACACATCAGGCCATCACGAAAGCTGTGGAGAAGCAATCTTTCATTATAAAATTCAAAATAGAGGGACACTTGGGTGGCTCAGTGGGTTAAGCCTCTGCCTTCAGCTCAGGTCATAATCTCAGGGTCCTGGGATCAAGCCCCATATTGGGCTCTCTGCTCAGCAGGGAGCCAGCTTCCCCCCCCTTCCCCTCGCTGCTGGCCTCCCTGCCTACTTGTGATCTCTCTCCTCTCTGTCAAATAAATAAATAAAATCTTTAAAAAAATAAAATTAAATTCAAAATAGAATTTCATTATAAAAGTTGTAAGGCTGCTTTTAGGCAAACAGATTTAAGCGATAGGATGTAGATAGGGCCCACAGTGACCCTCTGGCTGAATACAGATGACCTTCAAAGGTCCATCAGACCACCCTCCTCAAAATGTCCATAGGCCCTAACTGAACAATGGTCTACTTACAACCAGGCACAGTTACCAAAAAAGGGAATTTCACACATCGCCATACTTCCTCCTCTTCCCCTTTTAAAAATGGCCGTCTCCTACTGCCTCATTGAAGACAGGCTCTCTTCTGCTGTCCTGCCCACTGCTCCCTTGCTGTGTATTCAATACACTTCTATCTCTTGTGTTCTGCGTCAGGTGAATTCTTTCACCTCCTGCACCACTGTCTTCCACCAGATCAGTCATCCCACGTTTTGGAAGCTCTCCTCTGATTGGGAGAGATACCCCATTTAGACAGCACAAAACTCACATGTTTGTTAACCAAGGTGTTGTGAAGAAAGGTCAATATTAGAGTTAGCATATGATAGTGAAGAATTTGGAAAGCAGAGACAATTCTCAGTTTCAAATATTGGTTCTGCCATTGGCTATGTGACTTTGGGCTATTTAATTAGTTTCTTGGAGCTCTAATATTTTTATCTGTAAAATGGGGTTGAAGATAAGATACCTATCCTAGAGTTATGAAAACTGAATGAGTCACTTCATGTGAAGTGGTTAGAATAGTGATTGGCCTATAGTGAACACTCAAATAGCTAATGTTGAAATATTTTCCAGAGAGACTTGGTCACCAGGACCGCTTATTTCTCTTTAATTCCCAAATCTCCAAAGAATCACATTTGTAGTGGCATCCAATAGGAAACCAGGAAGCCAAAGGACAAACAAGATAGGGAAAGTCTGAATCACAAAAGGAGATAGATTAGGGTGAAGAGGGAAAAAAGGAAGAAGTTCCAAGATGGGAGAGGTTGCTCTGAAGAGTTTCCCTCTTAAAGGAAAACATTCAATACTGTATAGTCAATACCAGAGCACTGGCACTAGTGAAGAAAACTCTTGAAAAGGGGAAAACAGTGAGTAGACAGCAGACTTGGTTCCTAATCTCTACCAGATGAGGATGTGGTAAAGGATTGCAATTTATAGTTTGATTCGAAAGAAAAGAAAATCTTGGTGACCAGCTAGAAGTTAATACCATTTGGGATATAAAGTGTATTTGTCTTTCCCCTTCATGATAGTAGCATTGTGAGTGCACATAGAAAAGGACAAAAAGCCCAACTATTATTAGATATGATTTTTAAAATTTTTATTACAAATCATCAGGTAGAAATTATGTGTAATTTTATATTAAAGTATGCTGCATGTATGAACTAGTGCGTGAACAGTTTATTTCCTCATTTTCTAAAGAAGCCTGTTCTGCAACATATAACTACCTACAGCTTGCATAATCAACTGTTTTAATTTTCCATCTTTTCCCCCATAAATATTTCTTTTGTTGTAGTTGCAGATTAATGTGTTGTCACTGTAGTTTCCAAAATCTCAGAATTAGTGCCAAAATGTTAAAAATATATGCTCCAATATTTATTTTCTCCATTTACTTACTATTGTTTAATCAGATTATTGTACTTTAGCCCTCCCTTCAAATCTATGTAAAGACTGAAAGTTGCAAATATAGCTTCATGTTTGTTGGTGATCTTAATTAAGAGTTTTAGAAATTTACTATTGCCCTGTGCGATATATCCACTTGTTAATTTGGGCTTTTGAAGTGGTTACTTTTGAAGACTCTTGAAATGGTTACTAATGTCAGAAATTTAGTGATCTTACATTAAATTCAGCAAACTCTAATTTTAGTGTTCTAATAGGTTTGTTTTTGTATTGTTGACTTTCTTAAAAAAATAAAATTATAAGGTTTTGGAAAAGAAATCATGTCTTTTAGCCAAATAGATGCAAAATTATTGGAGAAGTTTGTGTGAGGTAATAGGATTAAACATTGTATTTTGTTGTTGATGTTGTTTATCATATGTAAATCTGACAGTAAAATTTTAGGAAACAGAAAAATTTATCTCTTTCTTATAATAAATAAAAAATAATCAGAATATTTGCATTTTTATGACTCTTCAGTCATATATTCTGGCTTACAAAGTGAACAATTCTCTTTAATCGTGGATATAAAACTTATGAAATCACCTATATTTGGTAGTAATTGTGGAAGAAATAGATAGGAAGTGTATGTAGTGACTTTTTTTCTGTGAAGCTTTCCTGAAACTCTCTTAATAATTCAAATATATTATGATATAATTCCATAAAGCTTGTGATTAGTTGTTGCGAGACTTTATCTTTCATTCTAATGATTGGCTCTTATATAAAGGCCATATTTTAATAGGAATAATTATTGTGGAAAACATAATTATCATTGTTAAAACACTGAAGACACTTGATTATTTTCTCAATTATTTTCAGTTGTCTTTCTAAAAGAAGATGAGAATTACAATAGAAAACTCTTTCTAAATTCATTTTTAAAATGAATTCAAATTAGTTTTCAAGTGTTTAAAATATTATTCATTATTTTCTTATTCATTTAGTATACGTTGTATTATTCATGTGGTTTTGATTTTTCTATGTAAGAAAAATATTCTGAAAGCGTTGCATGACACTATTCAATTCTGGTAAAAGCTAAGTTATAACTAAGTAAAATGTATTTAATTGACAAGTGAATAAATGTTACATGACCTATTTAATCACAACTATTAATATGGAAAAATTTGGAACAAGTTTAAATAACTAAACAATTGTTCATAATATTTCTCATTCAACACATTTATTCACACATAACCATAATTGGAAGAGCTGTCCAGATGACGGCTTTCAGCAATTTAGACTTTAGCTACAAAGCCTTTAGCTTTTAAAGATGTGTCTCAACACATTTCACTAATTCCCTAGAGTTAGATATTAAATAAATCTCAGATTTCTTTTTTTTTAAATCTCAGATTTCTTAAAAGAAGTATATCCTTTATTTAATTTGCTTAGAAAAGAAATTCACTGAAATTGTTATAGCAACTATTTATAAAGTTAAAATGTACATGCCAATTAAACCCACTTCTGTTGTACTTTAATACTACCTCTTATCACAATAATGTACTGACAATATTCTATTTTTAACACTGTGGAAAATTTAAAATTACCTTCAATAAAATCTTAGAATATTACTACAGGGACTGTTTAAGGGGTCTTTCAATTTTAGTACATACCAGAGAAAATAAATAAAAATGAAAAAGAATTGAAACCTTGAAAACCTCAAAAACATATTCAGATTTCAGTAAAAATTGATTATGAGAAGTTGACACTGCAGAATTCTGAAAAAGATATATAAATATGTATATGTATTATCTTAGAATACAAATATATCTGAAGTGTTGTGAACTTATACTACACAATTAAATTTTCTAACCTTTTCAACCCATACATTCTCACATTATTCACTTTTTAAATTGTAAGATGCATATAATATAAAATTTAGAATCTTAACCATTTCTAAGTGTGCATTTCAGTAGTGTTAAGGATATTCACAGAGTTGTGTAATCAACCTCTAACATTTTTTCATTTTGTTAAATGAAAAAAATTCATTAAAAAAAGTTCATTTAAAAAATTCCCCATTTAGGGGTGACTGGGTGGCTCAGTGGGTTAAAGCCTCTGCCTTTGGCTTAGGTCATGATTTCAGGGTCCTGGGATCAAGACCCACATCGGGCTCTCTGCTCGGTGGGGAGCCTGCTTCCCCCTCTCTCTCTGCCTGCCTCTGCCTACTTGTGATCTCTCTCTCTGTCAAATAAATAAATAAAATCTTAAAAAAAAAATTCCCCTTTTTGACCTCCCCTAGCCCTGACAACGGCTGTTCTCTTCTCTGTTTCTATGAATTTAACTAATCTGGATAACTTATGTAAGTGGGATCATATAATATTTGTGTGGTTTTGATTGTTTGTTTTTGTTTGGTGTGACTGACTTAATTTTATATGACTGATTTACCATGATGTTTTCAAGTTTCATGTGGTATCATCAGGATTTCCTTTCATTTTAAGGCTGAGTGATATTCCATTATATGCATTTACCATATTTTTAAAGTTTTTATTTAAATCCCAGTTAGTTAACATACAGTGAAATATTAGTTTCAGATGTACAGTATAGTGATTCAACAATTGCAAACAACCTCTGATGTTCATCACAAGTGTACTCCTTAATCTCTGTCACCTATTTAACCCACTCCCTACCCATCTCCCCTCTGGTAACATCAGTTTGTTCTCTATAGTTAAAAGTCAGTTTCCTGCTTTGCCTCTCTTTTTTTCCCTTCTTATGTTTTTTTTTCTTAAATTCCACATATGAGTGAAATAACGTGGTATTTGTCTTTCTCTGACTGACTTATTTCCCATAGCATAATACTCTCTAGCTCCATCCTTATTGCTGCAAATAGCAAGATTCATTCTTTTTTTTTTTTTAATGGCTGAGTAATGTTCCATTGGATATATATACCTCATCTTCTTTATCCATTCATCAGTCAATGGACATTGGACTCTTTCCATAATTTGGTTATTGTCAATAATTTTGCTATAAACATCAGGGTGCATGTATCCCTTCAAATTAGTATTTTTGCATTCTTTGGGTAAATACCTAGTAATGAGATTGCTGGACCATAAGACAATTCTATTTTTAACTTTTTGAGGAACCTCCATACTATTTTCTAAAGTGGCTGCTCCAATTTGCATTCCCACCAATAGTGAAGAAGTTTCCCCTTTCTCCACATCCTTGCCAAACATATACCATATTTCATCTATCCATTCACCCATCAATGGACATTTGTGTTGACTCCACTTCTTGACTCCCATGTATAGTGCTTCTATGAACATGGGAGTGCAAAAATATCTTTAAGATCCTGGCTGCTTTCAATTCTCTTGAATATATAACCAGAAGTAGAATTGCTAGAAACACTATTTTCATTTCTAAGTTGTGAGATTGATCACTGTAACTTTTACCATAGATGTGATAATTTCACTTCAGCATTATATCTAAATATACAAAAGAAACTATAGAACTTATAATTGTTCATTAATTAAATTAGAAGTTTAGAGAATATAAGGTAACAAAATATTATTCTTATTCGTCTTTAAATTTGTTTCATTCATCATTAATTATTTGTTGAAGTACTATTGTATTCTCATGTGCTTCCCACATTTATGGATATAAAATGACTAACCAAAACACACCTGAACTATGGTGGGTTGATAGGAGGAGAGCTTAAGGGTATAAGACAGAAAGAAAATTGTGCTACCTAATATAAAGGTTACTTTCTTCTGGGATTCTGATTAAAGAGTAATTTAAAATGAGATAATATTAATCTATCTAATCATTAAAATGTCATGGAGAAAGATAAAATAGCAGCAAATGTATATCAGATAAAGAATGTTCACATTAGAGTCAAAAGTCATTACCAGTTTAAGAAATCAAGTTATTAGTCAGGAATTTGGGGGAGATTTTCCTGGATAATTAAAGTGAGAAAGATCCTACTTGAATGAATTTGATTATTTTCAGACTCAAAGACAAAGACTTTTTGTATTTAATATTTAGGAAATATTGCCATGTGGTAAAAACAAAAACACAACAAAATTCAGCTTTGACAAAGAAAAGTATTTGGACCTAGAAGCAAGTAAATGGAGCGTGAAGCAAAATTATTGTAAATCTAGAACTTAGAAATATATTTGTTCAATTTCTACTTATGGTCTTAGTGCCTTCCTTATGCTCATGACACAATACCTCATTCATATATATATTTTCTTTCTTATGGAAATAAATAGAATTAGCAGATTGTGATCTCTGACTATTATAAACTACAGTAAGATTTGTTGTGTCCCTTTTTTTCAAATAACAACAGGTAGATATTAGAAAAATTGAACACATAATCTTTGTGTAATTGTTGTGGGAAAAATTATTCTGTATAGAATTACTCTTTTGCTAGTTAATATATCTTTTAGAGACAGCTTATATAGTGAAACTGTCTCAAATGAAGTGACATAGTTATGTATATATATTAACAAAGACATCATTTCTGTCTCAAGAAAGGCAGCAGATGAGAGAGAACACCTCTTTTCTTCAAAGCAGTCATTTATATCTACGGAGCTTAGCTGTAGGTTTGGGGTAAAACCCTTTGTTTCAATCCATCAATCAGTAGAGCATGCTGCCTACACTGTTCTCCAAAAAGGACAGTCTCACTGGAAAGACATGGAAAAATTCTGTGTACAATATTTGAATGTCGACCAAGACTGCCTTCTATAAAATATAATGGAGGATAACAGAGGAAAAACAACAAATTTTGATCCATATTTTTTGATGTATAGAAACTCTGTGTCATTACTTAAATTAAGGAATCATAGTTGATTTAGGAAAGAGAGAAGAGTCATGTCTGATTTGGGATATATTCCAAGATAATGTCATTTAGGATAGGCAAAGTTATTTATTTATTTATAAAACTCTATCTACATGTATTATGCTTCTCATCTAAAACTGATATTTTCAGGGCACATGGGTGGTTCAGTCATTAAGCGTCTGCCTTCAGCTCAGGTCATGATCCCAAGGTCCTGGGATTGAGCCCTGCTTTGGGCTCCCTGCTCTGTGGGAAACCTGCTTCTCCCTGTCCCACTCCCCTGCTTGTGTTCCCTCTCTTGTCTTGTCTCTCTCTGTCAAATAAATAAATAAAAATCTTAAAAAGAAATAAAACTGATATTTTCAATAAATCATTTTGAGGGGGTTATTCACCTAAATATTTTGTCTTAAGAAGTTACTTCAGGTAGTTTCCTAGAGTTTCTCAAACAAGTGAATACTTTTGGACTATTGATATTAAGAATCTCATGGGTCGGGGTGCCTGGGTGGCTCAGTGGGTTAAAGCCTCTGCCTTCAGCTCAGGTCATGATCTCGGGGTCCTGGGATCGAGTCCCGCATCGGGCTCTCTGCTCGGCAGGGAGCCTGCTTCTCCCTCTCTCTCTGCCTACTTGTGATCTCTCTCTGTCTGCCAAATAAATAAATAAAATTTAAAAAAAAAAAAAAAAAGAATCTCATGGGTCAACAGGATTTCATATCTATTACTGCTGCAAATTGGTTAATCCTTTTGGAAATCACTTGGCCTATTCTTCTAAAATTGAACATTCATATATTCTATGACCCAACAATTTTCTAGTCATATATCAAAGGTGCATTTTGTACATTTATGTACCACAAGGAAATTATAAAAATATTCCTAATAGCAATTTTTGTAATAGGAAGAGCAGATAACAAATGACTTGTGGTGTATTGTGGAATATATTTTGCTGGTGAAAAGGACTGAATGACAGCTACATGTGATAATGTGATGCCAAGTGATAGCAAGTTGTCAGATGACCACAGCATGATGTTCTTTATGAGGTTCAAAATTACTAAAACTAAGTAATAAAATTTTTATCAAAAAAAAAAATTAAGAATCTCACGTACAGTGATAGCACAGCTCAATAAAGAGCATCCTTGACAGAATGCTATTTTTCTGTTATTTCTGCTTAGAAATATTATACACTTTGTATAAGTACTATGCTAATTACTTGAGATATGATGATAAATAATTTTCAGCCATGACCCTCAAAGAATTTATAGTTTATTAGAAAGACATGCATCTATATATTCATATAGCGCTATGATTTCGAAAGTATGAATATAGTATTTCTTTAAGAATATTGCAGCATGTTGAGCTGTAATGATTATTTTTCAGAAATATGGTCTACCTTCTCTTTACAATCTTTGGTAAGATTTTGTTAAAGCCATACAGAACACCATATCACACACTTATGTGATGGGTTTAATATTGAGGTTTGGGGAAGGGTAATTTATGACAAAAATGTTGAGAAAATTAAAAATCCTAGACATATTTTTTTTAAGAAAATGATTTAGTAATAATACCATTGCTAAAATTACATTATTCAGAGCCGGAAGAGGCAATCTCATGCACACAATCTTTAGACACCCAACACACACACACTCTACTACATAAGAATAAACCCTGGGCCTGGATCACTTTTCTTACAAACCAATAACCCACACAGCCTGTGGGCTTATCACTTTGTGGAAATATCTTTCTCTGTTTGTGCTCAATTAGTTCTTTTGTTCTGTTTAAGTGTGAGTATTGTATGACAACTGGCCAACCCACAAGATGGGGGTGCTTAGGACAATTGTCTTGTATAATTGCAAGGTTGCTGCTCACTGACCATGGAGGACTGATGCTTACTACTGAAGTTGATCCTGCTCTTCTCTTCTCAATGTAAGTAAGGTGGTATTCCATCCCATGCTTGGCATTGGTTTCCTGGGTGACACTAATACAAAGATGCAATGGACAAAAGTGTGTGGAATCCCCATCTGGAAATGATAATCTGTACATGGTACTCCACTCAACATTCAGTAATTTAATGAATCTGTCAGCTAATAGTGTGCTTTATTATTCTAGATGCCTTTGAGTAACTGTCAGAAACTAACTTAAAAAAAGAATGAATTAGTTAACTAATTGAGAGATTACAAAGGGTGTAATTCTTACAATCATGGCTCATATCTTAGATCTGAGGCACAGAAATATTTCTCTAGCTTTCCTCTCCTCTCTTTATTTATGGCTTAGTTCTACTCACTTCTGCTATATATCATTCCTATTAGATTTTGCACCAAAGATTTTCCCCTCTTCTTATTACTCAGAGTTACAGGTCCTTAAAATTGATGAATACAGAGAAAGAATAAGCATTTTTCTTTTTCCTTTAGCATCAGTAGAAATACCAGGGGAAAGTCTGACTTGTCCTGATTAAGGCATAAACCCACATCTGATTCAATCATTGCAGTAGAGAGCTGGGTTGTCTTGATAGCTGAAGTCTGAGTCACATACTCACATTTAGTACTAACGGGATCAGTTACATATGAACCAGACATCTAAATTGTGTAAACATGATTGTTAATGTAAGATATACTAGACCTAGGAAAAGCCTATACTTTAAAAGCACTCCTAACTTCACCACTTACTAACTACAGAACAGTGACCCTTCATTTCACAGAATAGGATGGTTAATGCTCAGCTTTCTGATTTACAGTGAAATACAGTGAAAAATACAGTGAAATAACTAAATACAGTGAAAAAACTAAATCCATGAGCCTATCACTTTCTTGCTAAAAATGAAGAAGCTTAGATGATGTAGGAGAACATCATGGAGGAGATGACATTTGAGATTCACTTGAAAAGACTAAATAGAAACATAAGTGGAAGGATAGTGTTTTTCTAGCTCTCCTTTTGTTTCTCATTTCTAAGAAGACTTCTTTTGTACTTTAAAAACATTCCATTATTTGCCTTTGTCCTTCTTTATTTCTCACTTTTAGTTTGAATTATAATGATTTAATGTTATCTCTCCTAATCATTTTAAAGAAAGAATATAAGTGAAATTAAATAAGGCTGACCATAAAGAAGTGAAAATAAAAATAGAGTAGATGATATAACAAAAAGATGGACTTCATTTTTTTTCTTAATTATATGATAGTTTTAAAATATTATGAGTATACATCCAAGGAAAAATTAAAAGGTTCAAATAAACATAGCAAACATGTTGTAGAACCATTTATCAAGCTTTGCTGAAAAGTAAACAGAGATAAATATTTATCCTACTATGTTCAGATATTAAGCAATTGGGAGAATGTTCATCCACAGATAATGGTTTTTGAATGGAATTTACTATATTCTATTAGCAAAAAATAAGGGCAGTGTAACTTTTTTATGGCAGAAATCTAAAGAAGTTTTATTGACTGTAATAGATGATAAAACCTGCTCTTCCTCAAACAACTATCAAAAGAAAGTTTTAAGATTTTGATGAAATAGTTGTCTGAAAGCTCATCATCCACCCCCAAGGGAAAAATACTAAGATGGTCGTATAATCAATACTACCCATTTTATTTGTTAGTGACATAAGTTTTCTGAATAACATTACCTGGCATGACTTGTTTTAATACACTTTCTCCACTTCACCACACCTCATCATTAGATACCTTGAGGATAGAAAGAGAATTGGAGAGAGTGGGTTAATTTAAACAGGGGCAGAACTGATGAACTGACTTAAAGATGTCATCATGGCAACAACAACAACAACAAAAAAAATAGAACACTATGTTTTGATTCTATGCACTCATAATTTAAGAAAGTATTTCAGAAGATAATTGATTCTATTATCTCACATAGTAAGTACGTAAGGATGTATTTAGAGTACATTTTAGCGTCTTATTGAGGAACAAGTTATCTGCAGGGAATTGTTTGTTTTATTGTCACCAAGTGAAATGTGTTTAGCCTTCCTATTTCAACATCTCTTCCTCCACTTTCGGGGATTTTCAATATTACCAATCATATGCTTCTGTAGAAAAAAAAGAATATTTTTATTTGTTTGAATATTTTAAATTGTTATAAAAAACCCTTTACTTATAAACCTGTGCTAATAATCAATGCAAGATGGGGCAAATGAGGTGCTCATTATGATTTAAAATGAGGTTTGTTTACAAAGGTAATAAGCCTTGGACTATTTCTAGATTATGCATAATTTTGTCATTCTTGGAGATCTTTGATATAAACAAAAGATTTCTAGCAACAATTATCTGTAATAAATTGATGCAATGTAGATAAATTGATTAATATTCCATAGTTGTAAAAACTTATGATTCATGATACTGTGACTTAATCATGTATTTAAAATTATTTTGATAAAAATTTGAAGAAAATCTAGGTAGTTTATGCATCCTTGTGCTTGATCTAACCAGTTCCTTCTTCAATATTAATGGATAGACATGCCTATTCTAGAAAACTCTCCCTACCAAAAAAAACAAAAAAACACAATTTTTAATGGAAACTGGTCAATTGCACTTAACATGCAGATTGTCACTGAACATAATTTTCTGAATATGTATGTACAGGTTATATTTTTATGCATCTTCAGTGATAGGAAAGTCACAGTTTTCCAAATCTGCCTATTTCTTTTCTTTTTTTTTTAAAGATTTTACTTTTTTTTTTTTTTATTTGAGAGGGAGACAGAGAGAGAGCATAAGAGGGGAGAAGGTCAGAGGGAGAAGCAGACTCCTCGGGGAGCTGGGAGCCTGATGCGGGACTCGATTCTGGGACTCCGGAATCATGACCTGAGCCGAAGGCAGTCGCTTAACCAACTGAGCCACCCAGGTGCCCCCAAATCTGCCTATTTCTTAATTGGACTGCATGATAAAAGTTTTGCCTGTATTGAAACAAATTCTGTCCTCATGAAAATGTTCACTTAGTAATTTTTCTATACCTGGGGTTCATATTTAATAAACTCACTTTTTCTTTCACAGATAATCTTTCCAATTTCCCCACCAAGGATATAATGTTTGTTTCTCTAGTGTTTCCATTTCGAAAATTCTTAGTTTTCTAGCCAGCCTATATTTGACATTTGAGCTTGGTTACACTTCAAATATTAAAGACACATACTATAGTACTGGAACATACTATAGAATATGTTCCAGTAAAATTACTTATATTTGCCCACATGATGGTAATGTCTCTTCTTACGTTAACAAAATTAATCAGTTTGGAAGTTAGTGAAATCTATGAAACTTCTCAATCTGAAGACAAACCCTAAATATATATTTTTACATGATTTAAGTACTAAAGTCATACATTTGATTAATTTTAATTTAATATACACTGAAAACCTTACAGATTTACTTCGTTTTTAAAAGGTTCTTTATCTAAAACTTAATAACAACACATTAGATTTTCTTTATTAATTTCCTCTTGTTACATTTATGTAACTCATTGTTTTTCCTGTCCAGGTCTTTAGGAATCTTAATTTTGTGTGATATAGTGGATTTGGTCTTTTAGCTTCATGGTATGAAATGATAAGTTTCCTTGTTTTAAGTTATTATGCTGATAAGTAATAATTGATATAAGTTTTCCAGAAAAGCACAGCCATTGTGTCCTATCACACAAATTAGAAAACACTCTCATAACTTACCAGATGCACGACCTTGGGCACATTACTTTAACTGCCTATATGTGCATTTCCTCATTCGAAGTCAGGTTAATAGTTCATATTCAGGAACAAATTCCAGAATCTGTAGTTCAATAAACATTACTTTGACTAAAGCTATTAAACCAGAAAATTAACTCACCAATTTTTCTGACTTCCATTCTGTTTTTCTAAATCTTGCCCACAAGTGTTAGTGTTTTACTGAAGTCTCAATACATTATTTTTACTATATTTCCTCATCTGTTGATCTAGAAATCTCAAACAACATGGATTAAAAATACTGACTCTCAACAATGAATCTTGAAACACTGAAAAAAATAAAATAAAAGTATTTGGGGAAAATAAAAACACTGATTCTCGTTCTTACATAAGAACTACCCTTGTAATTATGCATTCTAGAATCTTGTCCAGAATTAGTTACTTGACATACAAAATAAATTAGTACAATAAGTTTGATCCTTGATTAAGCTTGAGAAAATGAAATAATAGAGCACATAGTACTCCAATATTCATGAAGAGAAATAATGCAAATTCCCCAAATTTTACTACTTAGTAACTTGAATCATAGTTAATTTAGACTAGCTCTGGCAGTAGAATTTTCTATGATGACAGAAATGTTCTACATCTGCTATTCAACATGTTAAGTAGCAGTCATGAATGGCTATTGAGCACTTAAGATTTGGGTAGTATAACTAAGGGACTTATTTTTAAATTTTATTTATTTTTAATTAATTAAAATTTAAATTTATATAGCCATATGTAAATTATGGCCAGCACAGATCTAGACAAAGACATTTACACATATTACAGGCCAAAAAAAAAAAAAAAGTCTTTATCCACTTTATCCACTTGATGAGTATTAGTATGGGAGTTCACTTTAACAAAGTTTTGTGTTTTTTTCCACTTAATTTTTTAAGTCTGAATTGCTGTCCCCTTGATAAAAAAGAAATAAGTTAAATAGAAACTATTTTTTTTCCTACTTTCCATTCACTCAGGGTTAAATGATCAGCCTAGAACAGTAAACCTTTTTTTTTTTTTTTTTTTTTTTTTAACAGTAAACCTTTTTGTGCTGTGAGTTTCTTCCTCTGAATATAAAGCTTAATAAACAAAACCCAAAACTAATAAACAGCAAAGCAACGATAAATGCTAAAAACAAGACCAGAACTAAAACAACAGATCACTTTGAGATTTATATTTCCTTAAATATTTTTTAGAGATTGATGTCACTTTTTCATTCTTGGTTATGTGCCTTCCATTCTTTAATATAATTTTCATGCATTTGTCAATGAAAAATCACTTTTAAGACCACCATATTTTTCTTTCGTTATCTTCTCCTCTGCATTATTTATAAATATGGCCAGAATTATTAGAGCTTCTCATTACTCTTCAGAGGCTTCAGTCCTCTGCTTTGGACTCTCTCCTATCACTTCTCTAATACTTTTAAACTATTTTCCAAAGTCTAGAATTCACATATCTAATTATTCTTCAGCTTCATCCTCCTGAAATATAACTCACTCTAGGGAATTGGGAGGGCCAGTTCATTTTTAAGAACACCAGCGCTCTCTTCTTCAGCTCTGTCTGGCTCTCAAGAACGAGATCTCTATTCTGACATCTGATTTCATTTAGATTAAATGACAAAAACGACCCCAATCTACTTTAATAAAGTCAAAGGAAATTTAACCTTGAAGGGATAAGAAGGAACACAATGTAAGAGAATAATTTCTTCAATTGGTAAAATAGAAAAATGGCTAGAATTAGAATCTGAACAGCAGTGTTCTAGTTTCTTTTTCTCCCCACTAGGAGACTCAGTTATCAAAAAGAAACTAAAGAGCTTATTATTTGAACTATCTTTTGGTGAATAGTTGCAGTGAAGGTGGACAGATAGTGGAAATCATTACTACACGTTTCTCCTATCTCCGGTTTGAGAGCTTTTATGATTTATGGCAGAAAGACTTCATCTATTCCCTGAACTTGGCAAATAAGTCTGCAGTATGTTATCTATTAGAGACATCGCTATTATTCTTTCTTCTAGTGTTCTAATCTATATTCTCTTGATCATCTACTGTTCTTCTAAATAATAAGTATTGTGTTTTTAAGAATCAGCAGCCCCAGTCAAGTGCTCCTGCCAAAGCCACCTTGAGAACACACCGTGCATTCCAATGCAAGATTAATAACCATGCTTACTAACAGATAGTGTTACTTTGGCATGAATTAGATGAATATACCCATTTAAACAAGGCTTTCGCAATTATATAAATACAACAGGAATTAACCTATAAAAAGCTTAAAAAGTGATTATTATCATGGTAGTTAAGAGTGGATTAGGAACTTAATGATAAACATACATTTCTCAGTGATGGTCCTATTTAAGATTTCACTACGCATTAAATTCCATTTTATCCCAACTTCTCAGTGTGAATACCATGAAGGTTGGGTCATTGTTGAAAGTGGAGTTTGATGACTAAATTCCCTTGTATAAGGTACAATATTAAGATAAATATTTCAAAATTCTATATTAATCAAAGTATAGTGAGATTTCTTTGATTTTTGCAGCAAATCTTAATACTTTTTATTTAATAATCTGCATTTGTGGGAAATTCTTAGGTTATACACATATACAGAAACTGTTCTTCGATCATATATTCTTTTGCTTTTGCTTTGCTTTTTCTTAGTATTTGTCAAGTGAGACCAACAACATGGTAAAGGAACAAAAAGCAATCAATTAAAATTTTATTATATATCTCCATATACTCCTAAGGTTCTCTGAGTTAAATGTTTAACTCAGAGAAAGGTACTTTGATTTTTTAAAGGTTGCTGTGAATGTTATCAACAAAAATCAGAGGGAAGAAAAAGCTCCAAGCTGGTGTGATTATAACACACCATCAGTGAAAGTCAAGTTTCCCATCTTTGACTGCCAAAGGTGTAAATGAGCATCTGAGGCTAGTGCTAATTACAGCAATCTAAAGACAGAAACTGCTGTTCCTAAGTCTAGGAAGCAAAGTGAGATCCAACATTGATTTCCAAAGTGTGTAATTTTAGAACTCCTTCCTGTGATACTATGTGTTTGATCTAATGATGGTTCACATATAAATCACCCATCTAAAACATTTTATTTAAAGCTCTTTTTAAGTCATTTATAAATACCAATTTGTAATTAATATGTATGCAAAGATATTTTTTAATTATTAATGTCCTTTGGTATGTTATCTGATGGTATAAGTTAACTGGATATTCAAAATAATTTCACTGATAGCCTTTCAAAAAATCAAAATACTGAAAGGAGCTTATAATAAATTTGGCAATGATGTATTAAGTTTCAGATATGGATAATAAATTTGCATTTTGAGGGTAGGGAATTGGCTTTGTTGAAATATGTAAGCATAAGTACTTTTTTTTTGTAATCTTCTATTACAGGTAGAGGAAGCAGTATGCTATAGTACTGAGTACAGTATGCTGTAGTACTGAGTAAAACATAGGCTCATGGGGACACCTGGGTGGCTCAGTCTGTTAAGTCTCTGACTCTTGGTTTCAGCTCAGTTCACCATCTCAGGTCATGATCTCAAGGTCATGTGATCAAGCCCCATTTCAGGCTCCCTGCTCAGTGGGGAGTGTGCTTGTCTCACTCTCCCTCTGTCCTCTCCCCACATTGCAGACATGGGCTTTCTCTCTATCTCTCAAATAAATAGATAAATTTAAAAAAAAATGGGCTCATCAAAAACTAAGTTACTCATTCATTTTGAGACTCAAGTTTCTAAGCAATAAATAAAGATAAAAGCTTTTTTAAATGAGATTGTTGGGGAGATGAAATAAATTATTTTATGTACAATATTGAGGGGAAAGTGCAATAACAGTAAGAGAGTAATGTAATAATTCTTTGTTTTATTGTGGCTATTTGAAACTTTTCCTTTTTTTTAAGGATTTATTTATTTATTTAACAGAGAGAGAGAGAGAGAGAGTACATGGTGAGGGACAGTGGGGTAGAGGAAGAGGAAGAGAGAGAATCTTAAGCAGACTCCCCACTGAGTGCAGAGCCAGACTTCACAACCATGAGGTCATGACCTGAGCCAAAATTAAGAGCTTAACCTACTGAGCCACCCAGGCACCCCTAGTTATTGAACCTTTGAAAACTCCTTCCATACTGACTCATTCTCTCCTCCTTAAGACAATATTAACTTTTCCTATCCTAATGGCATGTTCTATTGACCTAGAAGATGTCTCATCCTTTCTTTTTTTTCTTTTACAGACAAACTTCTTAAAAAAATAATTTATAGTTTTTATCATCACCAATTTTAATAGGTTCTATACATTTTACTTATAATTATATGAATATAATTATATAATAACATATAATTATGTATTTATAAATATAGACTTATAATATCCTTATTTTTTGCCCTGATTCTCTTCACTGAATTGTTTGAACATCTTTACAGATCAGCAAATTTAAAATTGTATTATTGTTTTTCATGGTCTCATAATTATAATGCCATAATTTCCCAGTACCTTAATGAATATGCTACATTCTGTTTTTATTTACCCCACACCCCCACACATTAGAAAAGCAGTATGGTATAGTGCTTTGGGTCAGAAGCTCTAAATCTAGACTGCTAGAGTGCAAATATTGGCCTGGTTATTTAATAGTTGAGTAACTTTGGACAAATTGCTTATCTGGGATGAGCAGAACTTGTTATTGGATATCATAATGAAAAACCATGTTACTCCATACCATTTTCAAATCTGAGCCAGTGCCTCTGGAGATAATAATTTAAAGGGTAGGTTAATTCCCCAGGGGAAGGACTCTGAAATAACATTGCAAGTATATACAATACATATATTGTATTTTCCATTAGTATACACTGAAAAAAAGAGTAATATCCATATTAGATATATTAGATATAGATATATCCAGGTTAGATATACCAATGCAACTATATACAATACATGTATTGTATTTTCCATCAGTATACACTGAAAAAAAGAGGAATATCTAGATTAGATATAGGGGTTGGATATCAAGTTTGAACGGACACTGATATCAGGCAATTAAAAAAAATTATAGCCCCCTGTGAGTATAGAAGTGATTGGAAACTGGATCATAAATTACATCTTGAACCAATTTTGTCTTATAGGGGTTATTTTCCTTCATTAGTACATATTTGGCATGGACATTCTTAGCACTTGGTAGACCGTCCCATAAATCCTTGATCTAAAGGGTAAAGAGCTATTGGAGTAAGAGAAGATAAGTGGAAGTGCTGAATCTATACACTCCACATGGCCACTAAAGTCTAACCAGTGATATATCCCAAATGCATGCTAGATATTTGTACAAACCTCAGAGACTTAATAGACACAAGGGTGATGGGATTCCACATTCCCTTTTAATTCACTGTTCTTACTACTGCAACAGGCCTGGTAAATCATGGTGAATACTGATGAACAACTAAAGCAGATCAAAGAATAGCTCCAATCATAGTTGTAGTAGAGGTGATGGTGACTTTATTTTAATAGATTATAGACCATCTAGGTCCAATGTATGGATCTTTCTCTGGTGAATGTGTTCCTTTTAACCTGCATCAGCAAAGAGGATCAAAAGCAGTTCTTATTCACATAAGATGAATAGTGGTAAACGTATATACCATTTTGTTTTACCATAACAATTTACAATTACAGTACCATTATATTTTGCCAAGGAGTAAGTTTTATCTCCTGCTTTCTGTCACAATATAGGTTTTTTAAAATAATTTTTTTTATTTTTTAAAAAGATTTTCTTTATTTGTCAGAGAGGGGGAGAGAGAGAGAGAGAACACAAGTAGGAAGAGTGGCAGGCAGAGGCAGAGGGAGAAGCAGGCTTCCTGCTGCAAGGAGCCCAATGTGAGACTCCATCCCAAGACCCTGGGATCATGACCTGAGCCGAAGGCAGCTGTTTAACCAACTGAGCCACCCAGGCATCCCTGTCACAATATAGTTTAAAAGAACCTTAATTGTCTTGACATTTACCAAGAACATTACACTGGCCTAGTGAATTGATATCAGAAAATAACAAATACTCTGGAGAACATATCAGGAAGTTTAGAGATACTGTATTTTAGATAAAATTTTAGGTTCCCAAAGATTTAGACATTCTGAGACACCAGCCCTAAGATAAAGAATGAATACCTTTCCTAACACCAGAAAGGAAAGACAGTTTCAGCTAGGTCTCTCGGGGTTTGGGATTCCAATTTCTACTATACTTAGAAATATAGCTCCAAACCATAAGTGAATAGGTTACTTTTCTATTGCCACTGTTACAAATTACCACAAAATTAATGGCCTAACACATGTACTTATCTTATAAATACAGGGTTAAAGTTGAAGTGAGAGCAGGACCGGTTTCTTCTGAGAGGAGAATGTGCTTCCTTACCTTTCACCTTTCAAGACCACCTGGATTCCTTGGCTCCTGACTTATTCCTGGCATCACTCCAACATCCCGATTCCATTGTCAGAACTCCGCTATAGACTTCGATCCTCCTGCCTCCTTCCTATAAGACTCTGTGGTTTCAGACAATCCAGAATAATCTTCCAATCTCAGGATCTTTAACTTGAAGGATCTGCAAGCTTCCTTTTGGTTTTTTATGTAACACAATCGCAGGTTCTGGAGATTAGGATGTGGACATCTTTGGGAGGCCATGATTGAGCCTACCACAGTGTGTAACTCAGAGGACTGCCATTTTGGGTGGAGCCCAGAAAAAAAAGAGGATATTTAAAATGTACAAACTTCAGTACAAGCTTTCTGTGATTTATGCCACTTGATTGAGAATACCCTTGCCACGCTGGTAAAGTTGTAGAAATCTAATAATCAGAGGCATGAAAGGTTATCCTCTGGAAATAAAAGGCAAGTTACTATAACGACCACCCACTATATTAGTAAGATTCACAGTAATTCTTGGGTCTCTAAGAATTTGGAAGCAGCATTTACCCAACTGTAATACCTCTCAGACTTATTTACTGAAAAACTCAGAAGAAGTAAGATTGAAGAGTAGCCCTGAGCAGAGATTTCTGAACAAATTTGTAGCATTATAAACCAAGACCATGCTCTCTGTATCAAACTATTTTAAAAGTGCATTCTTAAAAAAAATTAAAAATAAATAAAAATGCATTCTTAGTATACTACTGACATCTACATGACATTGAGGATCTGATCATGAAACAAGGGTTGAGGTTACTGGAACTCCCCATTCTTAACTGGGTTTTATCAAGTCTACAAAGCATAAGACTCGATACATAGGAAAGAAATTTATCACATGATAGGAGTGACATATTTTCAATTGAGGTCCAGAAGATTCTGGTGACATGAATAAATCACCAGTACAGATGGCATTGATGATTATGTCACCTATGTCTGTTGCACTGATACCCTTTAATTTATACCAGTTTCTTCCCAGGAATCCCCGATAGCTAATTAAAAAAAGACAAAACACAGGTTTCATTCAAAGATGGATCCAAATAATCTATGGATCTATGGTGTCCTGGCTGAAAATGTAATGGCTGCCATATTATAAACCCACTTAGGAGTGTCCTTGAAATCTAAGAGTTAAAGAAAATTTATTCAGTGGAGAAAGCTGTGAGTGTGCTAGGGTATTCACATTGTATGGAAATATAGATCCTGAGTTATAGAAATACATGTGGTTCCCAAATAGTGATGGATGAACTGAACAATTGTTCAGGAATCTTAAGAAAAATGCATTAGAAGATCACAGAAAATGAGTTGGAGGAGAAGTCTGAAGGAAAGGGCAATATGTAGATTCATGAAGAAGAAGCTGCCATTTTGATAGGGAGATTAAGATAATATTAAGATAAAATTAATAATATTAAGATAAGATTAAGATAATGTAAACTCGTCTCATTCTTAATGATCTTCCTGGGCCTAATTTTACATCTGAATAAACATCTCTAAAAGAACCTGTATTTTAAAATTTCTACATTAATGAATAGTCAGGTAACATGGCTAAATGTTGGAAAACCTCTGCCTTATATAATACAATTTGTTGAGCAGTTCTTATCCTAATCGCCCACTTCAGGATAAGCTTTAATTGTAGATTCTTGGTAGGTCTTTCATTTCTTAACTATGATGGTGAGAGCTGTTAGCAGTATACTAGATGTTGTTTGATAATAGAAAGTAAGTTGGGAGTATTATCATTTAATTTGAGAAAGATAACACTATTAATATAATGGGGCATGAATGCATTGTTTTAAGAGTTTTATTAATTATAATTTATGTAGCAAAATGTTTCCATTTACTGTACAAGTCAATGGCATTTTAGGATATTCACAAAGTTGTGCAACCATTACCACAGTCTAATTTTAAACATTCTGATCATCCCAGACACAACTTAGTCAAGAGATAAAAGTTATATAATCAGTGATAAATCATGTTGTTACTGTATAACCCCTTGAGATGGTCACATAATCACTGTACTATTCTTCCCAATAGCGTACCCGATGTAGTCATCAGAAGACATTGGAAAAATTCAAATCAGGTTATTCTACAAAATAACTGGCCAGTTACTCAGCACAATTGTCTAAGACGAAATACAAGGAAAGGCTGAAGAACTGTCATAGATTGGAAGACATCTAAATTCAGTGGAGGATCCTAGATTATACCCTGACACAGAGAGAAAAAGGAAATTAGTGCAAAAATGCATAAGATCTGACTTAGTTCTGTACGTTAGTTAATAATATTGTATTAAGATTAATTTCTTAGCTTTGTTATATGTTCTGTGCTTGTGAAAGACATGTCTTGTTATTGTTGACACAAAAGGAAGGTAAGTGAAGTTGTAACATATGATTCACATACCATAAAATTAAACCATTTAAAGTGTGCAGTGTGTGAGGGTTCCAATTTTACCACATTCTTCTCAGTACTTGTTATTGTCTTCTTTTTTATTTTAGCCATCCTAGACAGTGTGAATTTCATTTTGATTGGGATTTCCATTCCCCTAATGACCAATTATATCGGGCATTTCTTCATATGCTTATGGGCAAGTTGCACATCTTCTTTGGAGAAATGTGTATTCAAATGCTTCTCTCATTTTTTAATTCGGAATTATTTAATGTCCTCTGGATACTAGTCTCTTATCTAATATGTAATTTGCCAACATTTTCTTCTATTCTGTGGGTCATCTCTTTCATTTCCTTGGTGGTGTCTATTGATTCACAAAAGGTATTAATGTTAATGAAGTATATTGTTTTCATGTGCTGCTTGTGGTTTTGGTGTTGAATCTACATAACCATTGTCTAATCCAGGTTCATAAAGGTTTATTCCTATGTTTTCTTCTAAATTTTTTATAGTTTTAAATTTACATCTATCATCCATTTGGGGTTAATTTTTTTTTTTCTATGATGTAAGGTAGAAATTAAATCTATTCTTTTGTATGTAGATATCCAGTTGTCCTTGCACCATTTGTTGACAACACTCTCTTTGTCCATTGAATTATCTTGGTATATAAACTAAAGACTGTATATGTAAGAATTTCTGGATTCTTGATTCTATCCATTGATTTATATATCTGTCATACCAGTACCACACTACCTTGGTTACTGTAGTTTTGTAGTCATTTTTGAAATTCATTCAACTTCATTTATTTTTTTTCAAGACTATTTTGACTATTCTAAATCCCTAAAGTTCCTGCACTTTATTATGAATTTTAAGATCAGGTTGTCAATTTAATCAAGGAAAAAAAATGAGCAAAGATTTTGATCATAATAGCATTGAATCTCTAGGTAGTTATGGGTAGTGATGATATTGGGTCTTATGATACATGAACATGAGTTATTTTCGCATTAGCTATTCTTTTATTGATTTCAATAGCATTTTGTAGTTTTAGTATACAAGTTGCACTTCGTTTTTTTAATACTATTATAAATGGACTTGTTTCCTTAATTTTATTTTTGGATTGTACATTGCTAGTATGTCAAAATATACAGATTTTCACATATTGATCTTGTACTCTACCATGCTGCTGAATTTGTTAATCTATTATAATAATTTTTAGTGGATTCCTTAAAATTTTCTATATACAATGTGATGTCTTCTAAATATAAAAAATTTGGGGGCGCCTGGGTGGCTCAGTGGGTTAAAGCCTCTGCCTTTAGCTCAGGTCATGATCTCAGGGTCTTGGGATTGAGCCCCGCATTGGACTCTGCTCAGCAAGGAGCCTGCTTCCCCCTCTCTGTCTGCCTCTCTGCCTACTTGTGATCTCTCTCTCTCTGTCAAATAAATAAATAAATAAATAAAATCTTAAAAAAAAGTTCTTTAAAAAATAAATAAATATAAAAATTTTCTTTCTTTCCAATGTTAGTAGCTTTGTTTTTCTTGCCTAATTACCCTTTCTAGTGTCTTCAGTATACTCCAGTGTTGAATAGAAATGATGAAAGTGTGTTTCTTTGTCTTATTCCTCATCTGAGGAAGAAAATATTGAGTCTCACTATTAAATATAATGTTAGTTTGTTATTTATATATATTATATATATATAAATTATATATATATATTTATATATATAATATATATATAAATATATATATTATATATATAATATAATGTTAGTTAGTTAGTTATAATGTTAGTTTAATATAGGTTCCCTTCATCAAGTTGAGGAAATTTCCTTTCATTACTAGTTTAATATTTTATCATGAAAGGACTTTTTGTTTTGTCAAATATCTTTTCTGTGTCTGTTTACATGATCATGTAGTTTTTGTCTTTTATTATGTTAATATGGTATATTTTATTAATTTATTTTTGGATGTGAAAACAGCCTTGCATTTTTAGAATGAATCCTCCTTGGTCATGGAATATATCATTTTCTTAAGGTATTGGCTTCAGTTTGCTAGCATTTTGTTAAGGATTTTTGCATCTGTATTCATAATGATTATCTTTCTATAGTTTTATTTTCTTATGCTTTTCTGATTTTGGTGTCAGGGTAATACTGATCTTATCAAATGAGTTAGGAAATATTTCCTCTTCTAATTTTGAAAGAGTTTATAAAGGATTGGCCTAAATTCTTTAAATATAATTTGCCAAGTATTTGTAAAACCATCTGAGCCTGGCTTTTTTTGAGAGAAATTAGTTACTAAGTTTATCTCTTTAATTGCTATAGGTATATTCAGATATCTTAGTTTTTCTTAAGTTAATTTTAGTAGTTTTGGTAAATAGAATACTAGTCCCATAAAAATGTTCATGCTCTAAACCCTGGGATATAGCAAAAGAGAATCACGGATATAATTAAGTGGAAAGTGCTGAGATGGGGAGATTCTCCCAGGATTATCCAGCTAGTAAATACCCAAGGTAATCATAAGGGTCCTTTTTTTTTAAGATTTTTCATTTATTTATTTGACAGAGAGAGAGAAATCACAAGTAGGTAGAGAGGCAGGCAGAGAGAGAGGGGGAAGCAGGCTCCCTGCTGAGCAGAGAGCCTGATGCGGGGCTTGATCCCAGGACCCTGAGATGATGACCTGAGCCGAAGGCAGAGGCTTTAACTCACTGAGCCACCCAGGCACTCTCGTAAGGGTCTTTATTAAGGAAAGGAGACAAGAGAATCAGATAAAGAGACATAATTGTGGAAACAGGAATTCTATGGGAAGATTGGAAGATGTTATACAGCTGGTTTTAAAGATGAAAGATAGGGAACCGAGCCAAAGAATACAGGCAGCTTGTAGAATCTGGAAAAGGGGAGATGGATTTTCCTTGAGAGCCTCCAGAAGCTGCAGTACCTCACATGTTACATTTTCATTTTATTCATTTCATGTCAAATCTCATTTCCTTTTTGTTTCTTCTTTGTTCCTGGGGTCATTTAGCGATGTGATAATTTCTACATTATTTGTAAATTTCACAAATTTCTTTCTGTTATTGATTTCTAACTTACCTACATTGTAGTAGGAAAACAGTACCTTTGCATTTATTAGCATGATGATTATTGAGATTAATTTCTCCTTGTTTCTCTGGTTTTCTAGGTTTCCTTGTTTTTGCTCTTTGTTTTGTTGTTTTTGTTGTTAATCGTGGGCTATCTCTGTGCCAGTAATCAGCCTGAGTTGTAAACTTAGAATCTTCTCAGCTATTTTCTGAGCCTGATAAGGGCAAAAGGCAAACTGAGGGCAAAACACAAGCTGACACCGCAAACATCTGCCACCAGGTGGATTATGTATAACATTCCTCAGCCACTCAGGACTGCCTAACAGCAAAGGCAGGGGAGAAACAAATGGCCAACTAATAAAAATCACAGTCACGCAGGACATGAAAATCCACTGTAGTTTGTAACTGTCTTAATGATTTACAAGAAAAACACAATCTTAATAATAGCCTGAACTCCGGGAACCTATAGACTCCATTTCCAATAATCCTAACATCACCTTCACCTCCACAGGATAAAGTCAATTACTCCTCACAATCACAGTGCAGCTGCCCACAGGTCCTATCTCTATGTTTTAATAAAAAACACCTTTATGCACCATAAAACGTCACAAGAATTTTTCTGGACCATTGCATTTGACAATCCCACATCACACCTTTTCCTGGGCATGCATGGTGACTTTCAAATTTCGCTCATATGTGAAGTTGCTTTGAATGTCCTAATCATTAATGTCTGACTTCCAAAAGTAGGGGGTAGGGAAGAGAGAAATGAAAGGGGAGAAAAAGGTCACTCCCCTTTAAAACCTCTGGATGTCACTTTGGTGGGGGGGAGGGGCTTACAACAGTAGAGGAAGTGCTACAATGACTGCCAGCCCCTTAGTCTATATCTGAGATGAGAAGCAGCATCAACAATCAGAGCACAGATCCCCGATATTTGAGGTCAGGTCCTTTTTGCTCACAGTGGCCCCCACAATGCAATCTTTTACAAGCTGCTCCAGCAACAAGGGCATAGTTACTTGCCACAAGGCTGAGGTGTGGGGAATGGATAGCCATTGCCAAAGTAAGAGTCAAAATTGACTAAAATTAACTTCAATTTACCTTCTAAGCCTTCCCCTGGAAGTTCAAACCTTTAATAGACTCCGGAGTTCCAAAATAGTTACATCAGATAGATTCTGCTAGTGCTATTGTTGTTCTGTAGTACAATTGTTGGGGCGACAGATACTTTGTACTTTCAGCTCCACCTCTTCCCAGAATTTTAAAGTCTTTAGAAAAAAATGGCAACAGAATTAATTTTTTTAAAGATTTTATTTATTTATTTGACAGAGAGAGAGAGAAAGAGAGCACAAGTAGGCAGAGAGGCAGGCAGAGAGAGTGGGGGAAGCAGGAGCCCTGCTGAGCAGAGAGTCTGATGTGGGGCCTGAGATCCCAGGACCCTGAGATCATGACCTGAGCCAAAGGCAGAGGCTTTAACCCACTGAGCCACCCAGGTGCCCCGGCAACAGAATTAATTTGGTTAGGAATCTACATTTATGATCTTAGTACTATCCAGCCCCAGAAGAACATTTAAAACAGACCAGGGAAATAAAAACTTCCTATATATATATTTTTTCTTTCTTTTAAGTATGTTCCATGCCCAGCATGGAGGCCAGTGCAGGGCCTGAACTCAGGACCCTGAGATTAAAACCCGAGCTTGAATCAAGACTTGGTTGCCCAACCAGCTGAGCCACCCAGGAACACCAAAGACTTCATTCTTTGAATTAAGGTTGAATCTTTGAATTGAGGTTGCTAATGTCACCAGTGAAGATTTTTTTTTGACCAATAGGTTTTAATTTGTTTAGAGACCAGAAGTTGCCTTCCTTGTCTTTATTCTTCCCAGAGTTCAAGTTCCTTCTTCCTCCTTTCCTTGATGGTTGATTTGTTTAGAATTTGCTCTTCCTGATTCTAACTGATGCTTATGGAAATTTTTCAATTTATCTGAAAAACTGCCCCAGGTAAAAAAAATTTACCTGAAAAACTCAGGACTTATTCAGGATTTATCAGCTGTTCCTGATGGGCTTTACATTCTATTACTTATGGATTGCAGTAACACACTAGATGACTGGGAGTGTGATTGACTCTTGGCCTAGTGATGGGTTGGAGAAAGATTCTCTCGAAGTTATTTGAATGTTTTGAAACCAGGATTATATCTACAAGTTGGCACAGCTTCTACTTTTTTTTGTTTTTAAGAAACAATTGTTGCTTAAAAAGTGTTCCAGCAATTATCCATTCATTCATACACACACACAAATAAATAAATAAATAAACAAATAAACAAATAAACGAGAAAGAAATACCATGTGTGGGGCACATTTTGGAGGAACAGAAATGAGTGCTGCCTAATTTTTGCTCTTGGAGTGATCATTCAAATTTCTTTCTCATTTCTGGATAATGCTTAGAGACTTGATGTCAACTGATAGATGTGACTACTAGTGCAATGTGTGTGCATACGTGTGTATGTGTGTTAGCTATTTTGCAGTTGCTTATTTTCTTAGAGAGTCTTACAAGCTCTAAGAATGGTAACACCATGCTTTTGGGACAAAATAAAGGTCCAGCTCATTGTATTTAGGGCAGTCATGGAGGTGGAAATAATCTGCCCACTGCTGTAGACTTCTAATTCAGTAAATTAGAAGTCATTTCTCCTCAAAACTTTACTAGCAAATGGGGTACAGTACTTTCAAGTAGGGACTTTTTTAATAACCTGTACTTTGAATGTATATTTATAGTATAAAGTGGTACTTAGAGGCTATTAGGATGATTTCCAGGTGTAATATTTTTTACTTACATACCAAACATGTCAGTACAAGCAGAAAAGGAACAAGTTATAAAGAAATTGTCTTAAAAGTAACCAAAATTATAAATTATAATTCCATTTTATCCTTCATTCATCTAAGAAATTTATCAAAAGCCTACTATTTATGAACCTTTGCTTTGTGCCAAGAAAAAAAATAGGAAAGGCAAGGAGAGAAGCTATATCTTAGCATTTAAAATTACAATGCACTAGGATTGATAAAAGAGGTACACAAACTAAGAATGCAAAGGAAGGCCAGTTAAAAATAAATGCCATAAATATGGTTCCAACAGTAATTGTTAAACAAATTCAAATGAGAATAAGGTCCTTAACTGTCATCAGTTTATCCAAATCTGTAATTTTATTCCCAGTCCTTAATTAGGATGCTCTTTTGTAGCTCATCCTATTTTTCTTAACAGAGTTAAAAAAATAACTTCTTCTCAGGACTTATTCAGGGCAGCTGGATGTCAAAATTCTATGTAAATGAATTTTCTCATCTGTCAAGGGCTTCCTCCCTTTAGAGAAAGAGTTTTGTTTTTTGTTTTTCTTCTTGAATGTTCCCAATTTAATCAAAGGAAAGCTTTGAATTGCCATCTATGGTTACATTTCTCTTCTTGATTTTTTTTCTCCCCTCATGGAAACAACTCGAATTTTAATTATACAGTTCATTTTATACAAACCGAATTAGCTCTTTGAATATGTTTCTAGATGAGAAATGAAGATAACTGATGAACCCTTGCCCTCATTAGCTTTTAAATATTTCTTTGAACTCTAT
This sequence comes from Procyon lotor, assembly GCA_028646535.1. NCBI lineage: Eukaryota > Metazoa > Chordata > Mammalia > Carnivora > Procyonidae > Procyon > Procyon lotor. Next base: position 41,968,204 of record CM053604.1, read on the forward strand.
TTTTTACAAAAAGAATGAAATATGCATTTCATAATCCCTTACTATGCTAGATACTCAGTGTGTTTTTTATTTGATGAATATTCTATTATTTTAATATGGAGTAATAAAATATTTAATTTTTAGTTTGAACTATTAACAAATTTTTAAAACATAGAGTTATGTTTTAAAGAACAAAATAAAGTGGCTTCTCATCTCATTCCTACATTTTGAGATATCTAGCCAAATTATGCTAATTTTATTTCTAAATGAGGATATACTCAGCACATAATTAGCACTGTTTATAAATTCCCTCAGTGAATTCAACAGGTTAAGCTGTTAATCAAAGGAGGTTTTTTTGTTTTTGTTTTTCTATCCAGCATTTAGTTAGTATCGAGTAGAATGATTTCAGGTATACTTCATGTAATTGTTCTTGGGATAAATGTGGTGAAGTAAGGAAAATAATGTCTATCAAACACTGATCACATACACATATTGTATTGGTTAAGATGTCTTTGTGTATAATAGCAAATCTTAATTCTCTTTAAATTGATGAAAAAATTATTACCTCCATAAAAAAATGTTTAGAGTTATGTGGTTCCAGCAATGGCTAATTAGGTGATTGATGATAATCGAAAGAATCTCAGCATCTCTCTGTCATTTTTAGTTTGATTTTATCTATAGGCTCATAGCAAGATGGCTGTAGTATCCACAGGCATTATATCCAGAAATTTAAACATATCTGGAAATAAAATTTATAGATACTCATTTTTAGGGAGAAGAAACTTTCTCAAAACTCCTCTGCATATTGACCTTCATATTTGCTGCCCAGATTGGGTCATATGCTTAGTTAGGCCTCTACTAGTCACTGGCAAGCAAAATGAGGATACCATGATTGGATCTTATCAACTAGAAGTTACCCTTAATTCTGGAATAAGGATTCACTCCTTTAAAGCACATTTCTTTGTGGAGGAGTGTTGATATCTATATGATATTGGGCTTCAATGAAAGGAGGAAGAACATGTAAATGACAGAGGTACATTAACAAATGTGTGCTGTAGTAACTTAGAGTACCATAAATCCAATCTTCTATGAATTCTAAAATGTAGGTTGTCCACAATATACAAACTGAGACTTGAAAGATATAATTTGCCCCAAATAATGAAGCTATAAAATTATTGGAAAGGGATTAGACTTTGTCCGACTCCAGAGCTAATCCAAGGTAAAATTAAAAAAAAAAAGTGAAGTTTTTTTGCTATTTCCAGCTCTTTTTTTCTAAAATTATTTACCAATTACATCTTTGGGGAGGAGATTTTCTCTTATATGCCAAAGCAAATCAAACAAACAAATGACCCTGTATTTTTTTGGATTCAGTTTGTATTCAGAATGTTTATAGGAGAAACAAAAACTCTAGCACCTTAAGTTGTATCGGCAAAAGACTAAACAATTGATGAAACTAGAGTTTTGTTATCTACTCACTGATCATTTAAGAGTGCTCCAAGGATGAGAGGATTAATATCATCCCTTAGTCCAAATAATTAAAGCTAGAAAATAATCAAGGATCAGGCTTGCTGAGTGTTTCAGATTGAAAAAGACCTGGCAGGACTGATCTTTTCTATTTGGGAGTTTAAATATGTTGGATCTAATTATAAACAAAAGCAGGATACAAAGACAGGTTGAAAGCAATTTAGAGAAGGTGTTTTCTTCTGTAAACGTCAAACCCCAGGAAAGTATAACAAACATAATATGAAGTGAGGCTTTTGCTAAGGCATTAAATCAAACATATAACCAAGGATCACATGGCAGATGGAGCTGATTGAGGTGGTAAGCATTCTTTTATTATTTTGAAAATAAGCAGTAGACTGAAGTGTGTGTGTGTGTGTGTGTGTGTGTGTGTGTGTGTGAGAGAGAGAGAGAGAGAGAGAGAGAGAGAACAATATAAGAGGCTTCCAAACACTTACCATCCCAACGATTACTTCAAATTTTAAATAAGATTTTTTATCTGCCTTATCTCTTCTCCTTGCCCTAAAATCTCTCACTGGAGGGCATAGGAGAAAAAGTAGAAAAAGAGGAAAAAACAGACTAGGCCCATCTTTTTCAATCCAGGCTTCTAAGCCTAGTTAAGGGTGAGGAGTAATAAAGCTAAAAAGAGGTTGGAACATGTTTTACATTATTTTAAATTGTTTCATGACTGAAAAAGAGACTTTGTTAATTCCATAAACTGAGAATAAATGTTACTCGATTTAGCAGAGATGGCATTAAGGAGAGGAAAAATGAAATAACTACTGTTTCAGGAAAAACAAAGCTATTCCATGGTATCATTTCACTGTATCCATATCATTCAATAAAATGCTTACAGGTACAATGTCTGGCTTTAGTGAAAAATTTTGCTTAAATAATGGACAGAGATTCTTAAAACCAAATGAGAGTTTTATTTATGCAGGTACAATTCGAGGCTGTTTATCATGTCTACAGACCTATTTATCAGATAAACACAAATACCTAATAAAATCTGATATTAGAGATAGTTTACATTTGAATAAATGAGTTAACAAATTTTGAATGTTGACAAACCATTTTTAGGTGAATTTCACCAATTTTAGCTTATTTTCTTCTCCTCTTCCTTTTCTTTTTTTTTTTCTTTGTAGCTCCTTTTTTCCCTTCTCTTGTTTTTTGTTTGTTTGTTTTTGTTTTTTTGTTTTTGATTTTCTGGGGAATCTGTTTTTGATTCACATAAGTTCTGAATCTGTGTTAGAAGGCAGCTTGGTTACTTGAGACATGCTCAAAGTCCTGTCATCAGTGCCACTTACCCCTTACATGAGAGGCCTCAGAGACCTAAACATCTAAGAAGCAAGCAAATTCAGAATTTTTTTCTCATGTCACTGTTTTATATCATATAATTTCATATTATGTTTTGAGGGATTATTATTATTATTATTTTGGTGAGTAAAGTGATAGTAGTTTATTAAGTGAAGATACAGAAAAAGCTCTCAAGAGTGAGAGGGGTCCTGAAAGGGTTGCCGAAAACTTTTTTTACAATAAGATTTTGAACAAATTGTGTCTGCCAGACTTCCAGACTTTTTTTTAAAGTTTTTCCCTCCAAAATAACAGAAAGAGTAGTTAGGGTTATCATGGATACAAATAAACCCAATAATGTCGGTGTGTGTGTGTGTTTTATATATATATATAATTACACCATCCTAGAAGCCCTAGTATGACCTAGCCTCTTGCGGGCTCGCCAGCCTCATCAGACCTGCCTGTATGCTTTCCTTGGTAACTGGGCTACATCTACACTGGGCATCTGGAAAGGCTCTAGGTGACATCAATATGCAAATCTTATTCTGCCTTAGAGGTTTTATACATGTTGCTCCATCTGCTTGGAACATTTTTTCCCCCACACTCTTTACATTTGTTCTAGGAGTACAGTTCTTTGCATTCATGGAATGTGTCACAATTTGTAATTATGTGTACTGTGTATTTGCTTACAGGTCTATCTCATTACATAAGATCAAGCTTGTTTAATTATACAGAGAAAAAAATGGATCTACTATCTGTGAAGATTTATATATTTACATATTTGTACAGGCACCAGAATTCTAGAGTGTGTTTATATATATTTACCTTCTGAAGCATAAACAAAAATAGGCTTACAAAAGGATATAAAAAAAGGTATGCAAACCAAAGTTCTAATACTTTCTTCTATCCCAATAAATTGTGTTATCCTCTGGGCAAACTCTTCCCAGTTGGGAGGAGTCTGCCCTCATTACAAGCAGACTCATTTCTGCTTACTTATTACTGCATTCTCAGTGCCTCTGTTGTACATAAAGTGTACATAAAGTAGGAACTTGGTGATTATTGAACACATGCATGAATAAATCAATCAATGACTCTTCATGCCAAAGCATAGCAATAAGAAGGGGGGAAAGAAAGGTGAGATACTATAAAACTCTAAAATTAAGATAAATGTTTGGTAGTTTTAATATTTCTTTCTATCAGTTCATTTTGTGATGTTTTAGTTAGATTCCCATTTTTGATCTATACACAGCAGATATCAGTGGTAGAATGCTAGTCTGGTGAGAAAGTAAATATTCACTTCACAAAAGTCCTTGGAGTTAAAAGATAATGCTTGTCTTCTGTTTTAGAAGTTGGTTTCCCCATCAAACAAATCATTGAAGGGCAATGGAAAAGAAACAGAGGCCAGGTTAATTCAGACAAATCCATTAAATAAAATGTATTTAATTAATAAGCTTTATTTTTAAAACATTACTGAATTCACAGGAAAATGGAGTGGAAAGTGTAGAGTTCCCATTTATGTCCTGTCCTCATACAAGCATAACTCCCCCATTACTGACATCTCTCACTACAGTGGTACATTCGTTACAATCCATGAACCTACACCAACATACTGTTATCACTCAAAGCCCATAGTTTACATTCAAGATTACTCTTGGTGTTGAGTATCCTAGGGTTTAGATAAATGTATGCTGTGTAATCACCATTATAGTAACAGAAGAGTTTCACCATCATAAATATTCTTTTTACTCCCATAATTCATCCCTCTCTGGCTGCTCTTAGCACCTAATCTTTTTACTGTCTCCACAATTTTGTCTTTTCCAGAACGTTATGTAGTTGGAATCATACAGTAGGTAGCCTTTTCAGGTTGTCTTATTTTACTTAGTAATATGCATTTAAGTTTCCTCCGTGTCTTTTCATGACTTGTTAGTTCTGAATTATATTCCATTGTCTGAATGTACCACAGTTTATTTATCCATCTTTCTGTGAAGTGTATCGTAGTTACTTCCAACTTTGGGCAACTATAAATAAAACTTCTATAAACATTCACATGCAGGTTTTTGTGTGGACCTACGTGTTCTGCTTTGAGTAAATATCAAGGAGTGTGATTGTTGGATTGTGTGGTGGGAATATATTTAGTTTTTTAAGAAACCACCAAACTCTCTTCCAAAGTAGCTGTAGATGTACCATTTTGCAGTCCCACTAGCAATGAATGAGAGTTCCTGTTGCTTCACATCTTTGCCAGCATTTGCTGTTGTCAGTACTTTGGATTTTGAACATTCTAATAGATGTGTAGTGATAGCTCTTTGTTGTTTTAACTTGCAATGCACTGATGACATACAATGTTATAATGTGTTTTCATATGCTTACTTGCCATCTGTTTATCTTTTTCAGTGAGAAATCATTAAAATCTTCCCCCCTTTTTTAAATCAAATTTTGTTCATTTGTTATTCATTTTCATTTTGTTATTGTTGAATTTTAAGAGTTCTTTTTGTATTTTGGGTAACAATTCTTTATCAAATGTGTCTCTTACAAATATTATCTTCTAGTCCCTAGCTTGTTTGTCATTCTGTTGACATTATCTTTTGAAGAACATGAGTTTTTAATTTCATTGAAGTCCAGCTTCTCAACTGTTCCTGTCATGAATTGTGTACTTTTACTGTGATCTAAAAAGTCATCACCATGCCCAATATCTAGGTTTTCTCCTGTATTATCTTCTAGGAATTTCATAGGAGTTTTATGTTTCACATTTAGGTCTATGGTCCATTCTGAGTCAATTTTTGTAAAGGGTGTAAAGTCTACATCTAGATTCATTATTTTGTATACAGGTGTCCAGTTGTTCTAGCACAATTTGATGAAAAAGCTATCTTTGTTCCACTGTATTGCCTTTACCCTTTTTTTTTTTTAAGATTTTATTTATTTGACAGAGAGAAACACAGCTAGAGAGGGAACACAAACAGAGGGAATGGAAGCGGGAGAAGCAGGCTTCCCGTTGTGTGGAGCGCCCGATGCGGGGCTCGATCCCAAGACCCTGGGATCATAACCTGAGCTGAAGGCAGTCACTTAACGACTGAGCCACCCAGGTGCCCCTGCCTTTACCCTTTTGTCAGAGATTGGTTGGTTATATTTACACGAGTCTATTTTGGGGCTTTCTGTTCTGTTCATTGATTTTTCTCTCCTTCTGTCAGTACCATATTGTCCTGATTACTGTAGCTTTAAAGTCTTGAAGTGAGATAGTGTCAGTTTTCTGACTTTGTTCTTGTCCTTACACTTTGAACTGGTTCTTCCAGGTCTTTTGCCTTTCCCTACAACCTTCAGTATTAGCTTTTTGATATCTATGAAATAACTTTCTAGGATTTTGATTGGGATTTCATTGAATATATGGGTTATGGTGGGAAGAACTGACATCCTGACAATGTTGAGTTATCTGATCTGTCAACATGGAATGTCTCTCCATTGTTTAGTTCTTTGATTTTGTTCATCAGTGTTTTTTAGTTTTCCTCGTATAGATCTTGTACATATTTTGTTAGATTTATATCTAAATATTTTATTTTTGGTGTGCTAATACAAATGGCATTTCATATTTAATTTCACATTTTAGTCATTCATTGTTGTTGTAGTTCTAGGCCTTTTTTTTTTAATTCTTTCAGATTTTTTTTTTTTAAGATTTTATTTATTTGACAGATAGAGAGAGATTACAAGTAGGCAGAGAGGAAGGCAGAGAGAGAGAGAGGGAAGCAGGCTCCCCGCTGAGCAGAGAGCCCGATGTGGGGCTCTATCCCAGGACCCTGAGATCATGACCTGAGCGGAAGGCAGAGGCTTTAACCCACTGAGCCACCCAGGCGCCCCTCTTTCAGATTTTTGGCATGGATAATTTTGTCATCTATGAATGAAAATAATTTTATTTCCTCCTCCCTGATTTGTACACATTTTATTTCCTTTCCTTTTCTTATTATATTAATTTGAGCTTCCAGTGAAATCTTGAAAAGGAGTGGTAAGAATAGGCCTCCTGCTTAGCTTCTGATCTAAGTAGGAAAGCTTTTATTTTCTCACCATTAGATATGACGTTAGCTGTAGGTTTTCTGTAAATGTTCTTTATCAAATTGAGGAAGTTCTTCTTCTATTCCTAGCATACTGGGATATTTTACTTAGATTTTTGTCAAATGCTTTTTTATATCTATTGATATGATCATGTGATTTTTCTTCTTTGGACTATTGATATGACAGATTATATTAATGGATTTTCAAATGTTCGACAGGATTTGCAGTACCTGGGAAAAATCCCACTTTGTTGTGGTATATAATTCTTATACACTTTGAATTTGTTTTGCTAATATTTTCTTTAGGACTTTTGTAACTGTATTGTTGTGTAGTTTTTTTGTAATATCTTTGCCTAGTTTTGATAATAGGTTAATGCTGGCCTCATGGAATAAGCTAAGTATTCCCTCTGCCTCTACTTCTGGAAGAGAAGTAGTATAACTTCTTCCTTAAATGTTTGGTAGAATTCGCCAGTGAACCCATAGGCCTGATGCTTTTTCTTTTGGAAAATTATTAATTATTTATTTGATTTCTTTAATAGCCATGGCCTATTCAAAGTGTTTATTTCTTTTTATGTGAATTTTGGGAGATTGGGTCTTCAAGGAATTGGTCCTTTTCATCTAGGTTACAAATATGTGGGCATAAAGTTGTTCATAGTATTCCTTTGTTTTCCTTTCAGTATCCATGAGATATGTGGTGATGTCCCCTCTTTCATTTCTGGTACTAGTAATTTGGGTCTTATCCCTTTTTTTCTTAGCCTGATTAAAAGCTTATTGATTTTATTGATCTTTTCAAAGAATTGGTTTTCAGGTTTTTTGATTTTCCCTGTTGATTTCCTGTTTTCAGTCGCATTGATTGCTGCTGTAATTTTTTTGTTGTTGTTGCTGTAATTTTTACTACTGTCTTTTTTCTGCTTACTTTGAATTTGATTTGTTCAGTTTCAGTTTTCCAAAATGAAAGCTTAAGGAGGCCTGGGTAGTGCAGTGGGTTAAGCACCCAACTCTTTCTCTCAGCTAAGGTAGTGATCTCAAGGTTGTGAGATTCAGCTCAGCACTGGGCTCTGCACTCAGCTTAAGGCCCTCTCTCCTTCTGCCTCTCCCCTCCCATTCTAAAATAAGTAAATAAATTTTTTCTCTTAAGTTTTAATTTTTTAAAAAGATTTTATCTATTTGAGAGAGAGAGAGAGAGTGAGCATGGAGGGGAAGGGCAGAGAGAGAGGGAGAAGCAGATTCCCTGTAGAGCAAGGAGCCAGACATGGGGCTCCATCCCAGGATCCTGAGATCATGACCTGAGCTGAAGTCAGGCGCTTAACCGACTGAGCCACCCATGTGTCCCTAAGTAAATAAATCTTAAAAAAATAAAATGAAAGCTTAGATTATTGATCTTAGATTTCATTCTTTATTTAGTGAGCTGATTGCTTTATTTGGGAGAATTAAATAAATTTAAACATGAGCAATATCCTCCCAAGAAATTTCTAAAGAAAGCAAATTATATGTGCATGTCTTTTAGAAACAATACCTTTCAGTTACAAGTACACTCTCTTAAGTCACTTGCAAACATTTCAGCTCATTTGATCAGTTTGATATTCAAAACAATGTGAAAAGATGACATTATCTTTTGCTCTTATCTCTGAGTCTTAATATCTCTGTTTATTCCAAATATGTAAAAGATAAAATAACCAAACAAAAGATTATGTTTGATTTACTCTGAAGTAAGCATGGAAGAGTATTTCATTTTAATTTCATCTGACTGCTCTTTTATTAGCTATCGAGAAGATCATAGAGAAGATTTTAGATCTCATTAAATACTGCTTAATTTTGATGGCATACATTTTTCCAACCAACTTCTGCTGCCAACTGCAGTCTAGGCTATTGGACTAGTTATGCAAATTAAAAGAGAGCAGAGCTAACATGAAAGGAAAACACCTTTGATTATTTTATTTATTAAGCTGTTTGGAGTTTTGTACAAAGGAGAGAATGCAAATATCTGCCAAATTTGTGTTGAGATGATTGCAAGTGATGAACACACATGCATATGTACACATACACACACACACACACACACACACGCACATACACACACACAGCATTTAATCAATGGGTTTGAAAAGTTATTTTAAATTTTAGACTCTCAAATTTGCATTTCAACATCTCTGTTTTACTGACTTGGGGTGTGCTATAGATGTTTTGGCACTATAGTCTTTCCTCTTGCATTTCATTCAAAATATACATTTCAGTGAAAGTTATAAAATATAAGTTAAACCTATAGACAACATTATTGTGTTGTATTATTTAGAATGTCTTTGTATCTGTCAGCACTCAATCAAAGAAACAGAACTAACAGGAAATCTATATCATCTATATCTATATCTATCTATATCTATCTATAACTATCTATAACTATCTATCTATCAGCTATCATCTATCCATCTCAAGGGATTTGGTAAAGGGAAATGACTTATTCAACTGTGGAAGCAGTGAACCAGCCTCTGAAAGACCATCGTCTCCTTGTCTGATTCTGGAGCTTAAAGCTCTCAGGATATGTAATTAGGAAGGGAATATCTGTAGGGACAACTCAGCAATGGGGGCTTGAAGTCCACCACAATGGACTGGAACTTTTTTCCATCCTTCTTACTTCTGACCTTGGTGATAAAGATACCCTGCAGAAGCCGTAGAGCTAAACACATACAATGGGGCCTAGGAATCAGAGAAGCCAAAAGGGAATCAGGTGTAGCTAAAGCAGTGGTAGGCCCAGCTTCTGTTTCACACCCAAGACATCAGCAACCACACGTATCCATTAGAAAATAACCGTGAGACACTTTTTAAAAAGATTTTATTTATTTAAGAGAAAGTGCATGACCAAGGGGAGGGGCAGAGAGGGAGACAAGTAGAGTGGGGAGCCTGACAAGAGGTCTAGATCCTGGAACCCTCGGATCTTGATCTGAGCCAAAGTCAGATGCTTAACCAGCTAAGCCACCCAGGGACTCCTTTCCCTTCCATTTTTATAACCTTATGCAATTTGACCTTGTGACTCTTGTGGCTTACCCAAAATAGAAACATATGAGAGAGAGAGATATCTAGAAATATTTAGTACAAATTAGCATAATCTTAACAAATTACAACATTACAAAGCCATTTTACATTATTTAATACTTGTTTTGGAAATATTCAACCATTGGTACCAATTGCTACATATCTTGTGTGTGTTGAAAAAAATGGTACTGATTTTTATTTAATATACATATAAGGTGAAGTAGAAATACACAGAAGCACAATCTTTGTATAAATGCTTGCCTTCTTTCTTATCTTAAATTTTCTTTTCCAATTTGTTTTATCCTAAAACCACACACTTTTTTGAGAAAATCTTTTCCTTAGCTTTTTATTATGAAGATTACAAATCCACAGAATAGTAAAAAGAACAGCGCAAATAACACAGGTATTCCCTATACCTAAATTCACACTTGACAATCCTTGCTTTATCATGCTCTTTTAATTGTCCATCTCTCACTATACACACACACTTACACACACATTTCTTCTTGTGCTTGATTTGAGTCATGAATTTGTGAATATTATGATACTTCACCTCTAAATACTTCAACATCTATCTCATAAGAGGTAAGGGCATTCTTTTGTAATTGAATTGTCTTGTCTGTCATCTATCTAATCTATATAATATACATAATCTTATAAATATATAATTAGAATTATCACCATTTGAAATTTAACATTATTTAATATTGTTTCTAAATATATTAACCATATTAAGTATCTTCCAATTGTTCCTAAATATCCTTTATAGCTTTATGTTACCTAATTTTTCTGATCTAACATCCTATTAAGGATCATGTAGCACATTTAATCATTATATGCCTTTTGTTTTCTTTAATTTAGGACTTTTCTCCTACTTCTTTTTTTGGGGGTTCATCATGCAAACCTTTAAAAATTAAGGGTAGTTTTTAAAAAGATCCCTCAATTTAGGCTTTTGTAATGTTTGAATTTTGGGAGAAAGTATATTATAATGAGGCATTTTTGTATGGCATTAGATTTTAGGCAAATGTAAGTTTTTTATTGATGATTGAGAGCATGGAAGTTCTATATAATATCTTTCTTGGAAAGCACCTGTCTTTGTCCTCTGGTTCTATTTTATTTTTCCCCCACCTACCGGGTTTGCATGTGACAACAATAACTGAATGTTTTCCATTTCTAGCTATATTTAAAAAGCTAATTATAGCTATAATTCTATATGGTTATCAGGGTTTTCATTGGTGATATCATTGTTGAGAGATGACCTTTCTCCTGTGTCTTATATACTATAACATTTACATTGCATTCTGAAGTATATTCTGAACAGAATTATATTTATGCTCGTATTTAAATTTTTTTGGCCATTATAAGTAAAAAGTGAGCAATCAAACCCATCAATTCTCTTTTACAGATAGGACAACTAAATTGCAGGAGATTAAATAATGTGTCAAGAGAAACATTATTAAAAATAAATAAAATGTTTAGCATCATCTTTCATAATAAGGATTTTTATTTATGTTTTAATATTTTCTCATTTTGTCTCAACGTGAAATGTGGGTGTTAAAGTTTATAGAATATAAATTAATGTGAGAGTACATAAGTGAATTCAAATCAAAGTTAAGTAGTAATATTTGCTTTACCCTTACTATAGCATCTGTTTTGAGAATGTGGAAGCAGAAGGAAGAAATGGTGCTTTTGAAAGATCAAATTAATAATGCATTATATAATAATATTTGTTAAGTATATATTGATTTTTAAAACATTTTAAAAGATTCTAAATTCATACTACCCTTTTGTACCAATGAACATAGAAAAAAGAAAGCTATTATCAATTTGGGGAGATGGTAAATATTTTGCCTTTAAGAAAATATCTATTTGCAAAATTAAGCTTTTACAATCACATATATTTAACTGATAAACCTAAGAAAGCCTACATGATAGATTAAAATACTGGAATACCACCCACCACACTGGCTTGAAAATAGTGCCTGCCTTCAGCTTTTCCAGTAGCTTCACCTTTTTGGTCTTCCAAGCCCTGGTACACCCTCATCTCCCCTTAGAAAAGCAAATGAAACATTTATGTCTGGCATGGAAGGACACCCAGGATCCTTTTCTGGTACCTATCTTCATTGGTCACTTATGTCTTGTCTCACATCCACTAAGCTTTATCTATAATATCAGCTGAAGTCAATAGACATTTCTATAAAATCTTCAATTCACTTCAACCTAATACCATCTTGCCTTATTGCTTCTGTATCTCTTCTGTTTTGACTTTCTAGTCATACCTCTTATTTAGTGAAATGTGCCTGACATGTGTTTTCTCAAAGATCTGCAGCTATAAGACTTCATTTTTTCATTGTTTTTGTTGATAGAACTGCATTACTATACTTTCACATGTGTATTAATATCACTGTGATCCTGTTTGTATCTTAGACTAATAAGGTCTAGAGAAATCTGGTTCACCTATTTATTTTTATTAGAATTAGAAGTTTTCAAAGAATGGGGCACCTGGGTGGCTGTCAGTTGAGCATCTGGCTCTCTGTTTCAGCTCAATGTGGTCTCAGGGTCATGATGGAGCTCTGTGTTGGGATCTGAGCTCAGTGGGGAGTCTGCAGGAGATTCTCTCTCCTTCTCCCTCTTCTTTTGTCCCTCTCCCCACTTGTGTGTGGAAATACTCTATCTCTCTCAAATAAATAAAATCTTTTTAAAAAAATTCTCAAAGAATATAAAAAAATTGTGAAACTTTATCCTCAAATACTGCTAGAATATACTAGCAAACTCACAAAAACTCTAATATTCTAAAACTTCTGGTTCAAAAAGAACAAGGAATTTTCATTGATAATAGTTTAATACTGGCACTATTTGGTCATTTTTAAGTGACAAAGCTTCTACCTTAGTAAAATTATGACACAAAAGGAGCACTTGACATCAGAAGAGGTAGCAATGCTTCATGAATATTGCATCTTTAGCTTCTCTAAAATCAATTTTTCTCCTTAGTTTATAAGAAGAGCTTTAAGACTTTCTTTTTATCATGCACACACACTCAAAGACTTTACTTGTCCCTTTTACATACATTTCATATGTTTTCACAAAATACCATGATATAATTTTAACTGGGCAGTGATCTATTTAAAATATCTATACATTTTTCTCAAAATCAGAAAGGAAAAAAACATATTATCTTAAGGAATTTTCATCATAGATATTATGCAAATGCACATGGGGCCTAATGTATACTAGATGTGTAGTTAGGACACATCTATGGAAAAAAATTAAGAATTACAGGATCTTAAATTAATAGTTAAATAAAGAAAGAAAAAAATCCACTCTGGAAAGGTATTGTCTCAAACTTAGTGGGTCAGGTTGTCTAAAATTAATCTCTGTTTAACAGGACTGTGTAATCCAAAATTACAAGCCACACAAAGAAAATGAAAACAGTGAGTACAGCCAGATGCTTCATAAAGTTTGGTTACAAAGAGAAGAGAAGACCTGAGCATTAGAGAGATGAGTGGTAATGCGAACAGAGACAGAAACAGGGGCAGAGGCAGGGATAGAGATAGAGATGATAGAGGGGAGAGGACAGATGCTATAGACTGAATGTTTGTATTCCCCCAAATTCATATGTTAAAATGCTAATCCCCAATGTGATGACATTAAGTGAATTTTAAGGGTGGTGATTAGGACACAAAGATGAAGCCCTCAAGAATGATCTTAGTATGCTCACAAAAGACTCAAAAGCAGCATCAGCACATGGTCGGTAAGTGTGCAGACACTTGAACAAGGCAGCAAGAAAGCAAATAATAGCTACAGAGAAGACCAATTGGAAGATCTTAGACAACTTACTTAATATCTCTGGGCCTTCATTTCATCATATGTAAAATAGATATGATGATATGACCTGCTCCAATTGGACCCCTATGATTATGAAACAGGTTATATTTATAAAACATTTAGAAGACAATTTGGTACATAGAAAGTATTAATGTATTTGTTTAAAAATAACTGCAAGGGTGCCTGGGTGGCTCAGTTGGTTGATTGTCTGACTCTTGATTCAGTTCAGGTCATAATCTCAGGGTCATGGGATCGAGCCTCACTTCAGGCTCTGTGCTCAGTGCACAGTCTACTTTCAGATTTTCTCTCCCTCCCACTCACTCTCTTTCATTCTCTCTCAAAAAAGTGAATAAGTAAAATCTTTAAAAAATTGCAAACACTAAAATTCTTTTACTTAATATTTTTGTTCAGAATAAAATCTTGTGAACTTTGAACAATTTCATATCACCTTATTTACTAACTTTTTTAGTTCATCTCTTTGGTTTTAATAATTAGAATCTTTTAACATCAGGCTCTAATATAAAGACTTGGAAGAAATACTCATTTATTAGGTGATATTGATTAAATGAAGATATAACACAAGCCAACTAAACATTCACCCAATATTCATCTTCTCCACCCAATGTAGGATACCTCTGTGGTCCAGACATTCTCTTCAGGCCGATATGACATGCCATGGATATGATTAGTAACTATGAGTTAAATAACATTTGGATCCTTTTTTTGTTCATTTGTTTATTTTTCTATTAGAGTATTGATGGGGTACGAACTGAGTTTTCAAAGTGTGATCTAAGCAGCCAAAAGATGCACCACACAGTCCAAAACTTGATCTTGTTGTACTCTTTCTTTCTATGCTTATGGTTTGTCTACTGGAGACAAATATAGTTCTAAATAATAAGAGTATTACATCATCAGCTGGTTTTTCCTAAGACTCAATCAGAAGAATGGCAAATGCGCGTATGTGCTGGTGCAGGTGCACGTTTGTGTGTGAAAGAGTGTGTGTATGTGTGTGTGTGTGTGATTACATATGTGCATGTGGGTTGTTAGCATCTGAATCACTATAGCTTAGTAAGTATGCAAAGTTGTCTACGATTTCTGATATATTTAATTAATTTCTTTATATTTTAAAGATTTATTGATTTTAGAGAGTGAGCCAGAGCAAGTGGAGGGAGAGGCGGAGGAAGGAGGAGAGTCTTCAAATAGATTACCCGCTGAGCACAGAGCCTGAGGCAGGGCTCAATTCCATGACCCTGAGATCTTGACACGAGCCAAAACCAAGAGTCCAGCGCTTACCCAACTGAGCCACCAAGGCATCCCCTGACATATTTTAAACAAACAACACTAACAAACTAAATATAGGGTTTTTTTTTTTTTTTCATTCATTTCTCTTCTTCTATGGTAATGTGGCAAATACAGTTCCAGGCACTCTTCTGAGATCTTTATAAATAATGACTCCATATAGTTCTCATAACAATCCTATTATCATCTCCATTTTACATATGATGAAACAAGCACAGGGAGGTTAAGTATATTTCTCCAAATTAAACAGCTAGTAAGAAATGGAGCTAAGCCTTGATTCATGGCAGCTTACTCCATAGTTTGCCTTCTTTGACTTAAAAAAAAAAAAGTAGAAGAATATGAGCTCACAAGAGGCTACGCCACCCTTCCTTCCCTTCCTCCCTCCACCCCTCCACCAATACATTTACAATCTCCTTTACAGCTAATTGGGGCCATAGGGCCAAATTCTGACCAATGGAATGGAAGCAAAACTGATGTGTATACATCAATAAAATTTCAGTTAAGGAAGATGAATGAGCTCTAAAAATCTTCAGAACAACTTTGTACTGATAGACAACATAATGTATTGCACACTTAAAAATTTAAAAGGGTAGACCTCATGTTAAGTGTTCTTACCACGATAAAATAAAATAGTACTATTTCTGGTTCTTAACTTTCAAGAGAAGGGGCTCACCCTTGTCTTGATTTCCTTGCTTCTTTCTGCTTTTGGAATTGATGGTGGCAGTTGAAACATTTATTTTTTTATTTTTATTTTTTTAAAGATTTTTATGCATTTATTTGACAGAGAGAGAGAGAGAGAGAGAGAAAGTGAGAAAGAGAGAAAGAAGGAGTAGGGAGAAAGGCAGAGGGATGGGGAGAAGCAGACTTCCCACTGAGCAGGGAGCCCAATGTGGGGCTCCATCCTGGGACTCCCAGGATCATGACCTGAGCCAAAGGCAGATGCTTAACCAACTCAGCCCCCCAGGTGGCCCTGTTAAAAAGTTTTCTACATGATATGTTTAAAAGCTTTCAGAGTTCATACTCTGATCTACCCTTGGTCCTTCTAAATTACTTATAGAGTTTGTATACTAATCCAAACTTATATCTTCTCATGTTGAATCACTTTTTTTTAGAATGAAAAAGAATGATTTGGTTTTCAGCACTTCTTTCATTGTGGCTCCATCTCCATTTTAACAGAAATTCTTCTGAAAATGATGGTCTCTGAAAGATATTTATCTAAATTTTCTAAACAATGACACAAACTTTCCCGCTCTCCTCTGTGTTTTTACAGCATGTTCATTATTTCACTTGGGATCTGGGTGGGTATCTCTACTCAACTATCATATCCAGAAGTGTTATAGTCATATCTACTAACACCACTTTATTTCATTTTTAGTTGTTATTTTAAAGATGCAGTCATTCTAAGAACAAGTAGAGTCTCATATTGATAGCAAATGTAGGCAAGAGAAAGATTTAATTATGTTTAAATATCACAGCATTTTACTATTCAAGAACAAGCATAATATAGCATGTAAAGGTATAAGCAAGACACGAGTCTATTAAATTTCATTTAAGTTGTAAAAAGAAATGAATGTTTGGGTCCCAGTGATTACTCAGTTTTAATTAACCTCAAATTTCACAAAATTGTTGGCATAGTTTTAATATCCTAAAATAAGTAAATGTGTTTCTATACTCTTCTATATGTTTAAAAAGAAAATATTGGGGCACCTGGGTGGCTCAGTGGGTTAAAGTCTCTGCCTTCAGCTCAGGTTGTGATCTCAGAATCATAGGAGCTAGTCCTGCATTGGGCTCTCTGCTCAACAGGGAACCTGATTCCACCTCTTTCTCTGCCTGCCTCTCTGCCTACTTGTGATCTCTCTGTGTCAAATAAATAAATAAATAAATTCTTAAAAAAGAAAAAAAAAGAAAAATATTTTTTTCATATCCTGGAAAAATGCTCAAAATATTCAAATTTGAAAATTATGCCTTTAAAAGTACAAGGTTTAATGGTTTTAATACCGTTTTAATGACAATAATTATCCTTATTGACTTCAGTGCAATGTCAAATACAATTATCTTCCAATTATAAATTTGATGACCTCTGTCTGAATTTTCCTATCCAAAGTTCTATAATTATAATCAAACTGCTCTATTGTAATTGAGAAACCCTCTATTAGCACTTTAAAAAAGAATTTTGAAAGCTGCTCCACAGGAAAGATCATTCCAGTAAAGTAATTGACATCAACAAAGCTGCTGCTAGTATTATTTTATTCAGGTTTTCATGCTAATGTATATAATTTTGTATTTACCTGTTTTAAATGTCATCTCTCTTTGTTAGGATTTATTTACCATCAAATTGTGAGAGTATGCAGATCAATGCTTTTGATCCCAATTTTTCAGTTCAGATGAGCCTTGTCCAATAATATTTTCCATTCCTTTGTCCAGAACTCACACTAGGAAAGGAATAAAATTACTTTGCCTTCTTAACTTTTAAAAAGTTTATTATAGGGTGCCTGGGTGGCTCAGTGGGTTAAAACCTCTGCCTTCAGCTCAGGTCATGATCTCAGGGTCCTGGGATCGAGCCCCGCATCAGGCTCCCTGCTCAGCAGGGAACCTGCTTCCCCCCCCCCCCTCTGCCTACCTTTCTGCCTACTTGTGATCTCTTTCCTCTCTGTCAAATAAATAAATAAAATATTTTAAAAATTTATTATAGTGTAGAATTTTCAAATTTGGATAAAATTTAAATTGTATAACAAAATTTTATGTAAGGTGTAAAATTTATCTGAAACTAGCTTTTTTAAATTAAATTCTCTTAACTTATAATCAGAATAAATTCCATGCTGCCATACCAATTCCCACTTTCTAAAGAGCATGTAATTTTTTTTATTTCCTTGACTGTGGTATATATGAATATAAGTTATGTTTCTCATACAATTCTGGTAGAAATGTAAATTGCCTCAGTAATTGTGGAAATTATTTGATAGAATCTATTAAAAATGTATATATTTTGACCAAGCCATTGCTACCTAATATAACCTACATAAGTAAAGTAAATTTTAAATATAAAAATATGAATACACACACTCACATGCACACACACATACCTAGTTTATTTTGCAGCATTGTTACACACTGATTATAAATCAATAGAAAATTTATTAATAGTATTCCATAATATGGAATATTATGCAGCTATAAAATGAATACTTTGAATATATTAACTGTTAAAATTTTTCAAGACATTATATATAGTTTGATCCTATTTTTGTTAAAATGCAAATAATCCAGTCAAGAAATGGGTGGAAGGCATGAACAGACATTTATTCAAAGAAGGCATACAAATGGCCAACAGATACATGAAAAAATGCTGAACATCATGTCATCAGGGAAATACAAATCAAAAAACCTCAGTGAGATACCACCAGTCAGAATGGCTAAAATTAACATGTCAGGAAACAACAAATTTTGGTGAGTATGTGGAGCAAAGGGAACCCTCTTACACTGTTGGTGGGAATGCAAGCTAGTACAGCCACTCTGGAAAACAGTATGGAGGTTCCTCAAGAAGTTAAAAATAGATCTAACTATGACCCAATAATTGCACTACTGGGTATTTACCCCGAAGATACAGATGTAGTGAAAAGAAGGGTCACCTGCATCCCAATGTTCATAGCAACAATATGCACAATAGCCAAACGATGGAAAGAGCCAAGATGTCTTTCAACAGATGAATGGATAAAGAAGATGTGCTTCATATATTACTTAGCTGTCAGAAAGTATAGATATTTACCATTTACATCAATGTGGATGGAACTGGAGGATATTATGCTAAATGAAATAAATCAATTAGAAAAAGACAAATATCGGGGTGCCTGAGTGGCTCAGTTGTTGAGCATATGCCTTCGGCCCAGGTCATGATCCCAGCGTCCTGGGATCGAGCTCCACATCGGGCTCCTTGCTCGGCAGGAAGCCTGCTTCTCCCACTTCTATCCCTTCTGCTTGTGTTCCCTCTCTCGCTGTGTTTCTCTCTGTCAAATAAATAAAATCTTTAATAAAATAAAAAGACAAATATCATGTGGTTTCACTCGTTTGTGGAATATAAGAAATAGTGCAGAAGATCATGGGGAAAGGAAGGAAAAACGAATGGGAAGAAATCAGAGAGGGAGACAAACCATGAAAGACTCTTGACTCTGGGAAACAAACTGTTGATTGTAGAAGGGGAGGTGGGTGGAGGTAAGGGGTAACTTGGTGATGGGAAATAAGGAGGGCACATGATGTGTTGAGCACTGGTTGTTATACAGAACTGATGAATCATTGAACACTACCTCAGAAACTAATGATGTATTTTATGTTGGCTAATTGAACTTAAAGTAAAAAAAAAATCTCCTCTTTGTTAAAAAAATGCAAATTTAAAAAGCCCAGTACTTGTGTTAGATGTATGTTTTACTTTCGTATGTACATAGAAAAAATAGAAAATTATGCATCAAATTGTTAACATTAATTATTTTAGGGGTAGGGAATTAAAGGGGAGAAGAAAAAGATTACCTTTTTATATCCTTTAGTTTAATTTGAATACAAAAATCTATTTTACTTTGAATTTGAAGGTAACATAGAATGCAATGACCACTGTTGCGGTTTGGGGGAGTAAAATGTTCAGAAGCATGTGTTAAAAAAGCAGTATTAATCAATAATAAAAGCTAGTTGATAAAATTTATTTCAAATGATTTTCTATTTTAGTTTTTTTCATTTCTTAAATAGTAGGAAACCAGAAACTTTAAACCTGCTACTTCATTCTAGGTAATATTTGTCATTCAAGAGGCCATTTTATAAGGCTTAATATGGAGAAAAATATTTTTAATATATAAAATTGTCTAAATGGATGCTCTCTGGAAATTAAAGAAGCATTTAATCCATCTATAAATCCATCTTTAAGTCAGTGTGCTTAAAAAAATGATGAACATAAAAACAGTCAGTTAATCCAAAGTGACAGATACTAATGGACTATTTAGTAGATTAACAGCTAGCACTGTGTCTTGCTAGGTCTATGCTATTTATTTTGATCCTGGGCTGGAAGGGATTCACAAACCACGGTGACGTCTCTAATTACATTTAATTCAGATGGACAGAAATACATGATTAGATATTCGAGCCGACTATTGAACTTGCAAGTTTTACCTTTTAGCTGCTGTACTACTTCAAGTTGTGAAGATATAAAATGCTAGCCTTGGGACAAGTAGTTGGAGCATCACCAAACTTTGATGAACAAAGAACTTACCTAGTGCTTTTTTTTTTTCCCGATGACAAAGAAAATTTTTCATTTTTATAACACTGTCTCCCCAGTTCTTAATTAATATCATGCACAGGTGGTGTAAGGGATAACCGCAGTAAATCACAAAAAGGATTATGAGTGTCCAAAGAACTATTATTAAAAATGGGCACCTCATAAAACAGTGCTTTAGAATGATGGGACTGTCAGATGCCACATCTTCAACCTATATTTCTGAAACTGGTTCTACTTCTGCAAAAAGAATTCTAGATTAAGCTATGGAGCTTACTTTATTATAATTAGGAGAAATGCTTGTTCAATCTTTAGGTATGATTTGACTATTTGAATGATTTGCTTTCCCTATATATTTTTAATTTTTTTTTCGAATTAACTTAGGATATAAATAGGATGAGCAATTTCAAGTTAATAACAGAAGTTCCTCAAAATATAATAAAATATAGAGGTGTTTCTCCTTCACTTTGTATTTTTTTGAATATGAAACAAATCTCAGTGAATGCTGATATGTTTCCAATTATAGTCTCACATTGAAAAGCATGGTCATCAATCATACATATATACTTGAAAACATTTTCACACACTTATGAAAATCTTAGTATCACTTTCATGGAAGATTATTCCAGTCATTTTTACATGGGTATTAATTCTTCTCTTTATTCCTAATGCTGTAATAATGACCTGTCCCTGGCCAGTGTCTTAGACCTGATACAATTGCTGGACTGCCGTCCTAGAAGACAGTGATGTTGACTTATTTATAACCTCCTAACACACACTCATAGATCTAATAACCTAGTGATCTTTCCTCTATTTTCCTTGATTTTTGTCTTGACCTTTCCCTTGAAGGGATCTTGGACATCCCCAAACCTGAATTTTACCCTCAATGTCAATCTTTCTTTGATGTTTAGTGGCAGTTTCAGCCCCGTTATATGTGCCTGCTATTATATGTCAAAGCTGTTTGTTTGAACACAAATATAAATGACAGAATGGAGATTGCTAAAGATACACAACCTAGAAATGCTTTGTCATTTTCTCATTTTCACTGTGTGTTTATGTGGAATCACACCAATATTCAGTAACTAAATGTATATAGAGACTGCTCACTTGTACTGATGACCAAAATATGAAAAGCATACTAATACACTGCACATAAAGACTTTTCTTTTCTTATCTTTTTTTCTTTTTTAACACACAAGATGTTCTTAGGTAAATATTTCAGCGCTAACTGATGTTATATGAAATCTGAGTTGAGTAAAGCATTTGAAATGGAGTATGAATGTTCTTGATTAGAATATTTCACCTCAACTAATATGTAAGAAGGCCTATTTAGAACTCACATTTTGATAACTTTCTCATCTACTACACATCACAGAATTGTAAATGTTTTAGTGTTTTCTAGGTATCATCTCTACTACTTTAACTAAAACAGTGTTTTGGTATCTTTTGCCATTGTAGTGATCTGTCTTTAAATGTGTGACACTAAAAACAAAACAAAACACCCCCCCAAAAAAACCAGTGATGTATAGTGGAGATTGGCATTACTGTAACTTAAAATGAATTACGTTATAAAGAAAGATATATTTTGTCTTAAAAGTGGTTTTATATATTATATATAAAAATTGATATTTTACACGTGTAATGTTTTAGGATAAAGATGAAAAAACAATTTATAACCCATCTCTAATTCCTATCTTGATATATATTTTATAAATCTGTTTACTTCCTTCCTTCCTTCCTTCCTTCCTTCCTTCCTTCCTTCCTTCCTTCCTTCCTTCCTTCCTTCCTTCTTTCCTCCTTCCTTCCTTCTCTCCTTTGTTTCATTGATTTATATATCAATCTAGACATCAGATAAATAGAATAAGTAATGTATTTTTATTTTTAATTTATTTTTTTAGTAATGTATTTTTAAAGTTGTAATTATACTATTGGCATACTTAACATTTTTTTAAGTTTAAAAATGGACTATGCATTAGTTTGGTCAGGCTCCCATAACAAAATATAACAGATTAGGTGGCTCAATCAGTAGCAATTTATTTTCTTATAGTCTGGAGGCTAGAGAGTTAAGATGAAAGTGTTGGCAGATTTGATTTCTTCTGAGCCCTCTCTCCTTGATGTGCAGATGGCCATTTTCTCACTGTGTTCTCACATGGCTCTTCCTCTGTGTGTATATCTCCCTAAGTTTTTATGACACTCGTCATATCAGATTAGGACCACCCATATTATCTCATTTAACCCTAATTACTTCTTAGGGCGCCTGGGTGGCTCAGTGGGTTAAATCCTCTGCCTTCCGTTCAGGTCATGATCTCAGGGTCCTGGGATGGAGCCCCACCTCAGGCTCTCTGCTGGTCAGGGAGCCTGCTTCTCTCCCTCTCTTTCTGCCTGACTCTCTGCCTGCCTGTGATCTCTCTCTCTCTCTCTGTCAAATAAATAAATTAAATCTTAAAAAAAACAAAAACCTTAATTACTTCTTTAAAGGCCCTCTCTATAGTCACATTCTGAAGTATACTGCGATTAGGACCTCAACATATGTCTTATGGGGACACAAATCAGTCCATAATATTTTATAAGCTTTTTTCCATGTCATTAAATATTTTAAAACTGTAGAATATTCTGAAATATTGATAGACAGTTTAACTTACCTTCTATTGTTAAGCATTTATTATTTTTCTAATTTTTCATAATTGTAAAGAGTGTTCTATATAATTTCCTTAAAGATAAATAGCTGTGTGCATCTCAGATTACTTACTTAGGTTCAAAATCCTAGAGAGAAATTATTGGATCAAAAATTATGAATGTTATTGCTAGATTTTCAGAACTTTTCTCCCAAGTTTAATTGCCTATCAACAACTTGTGAGCTATATGTGTATGTGTGTGTGAATGTTTGCATAATCTGACCAAAGTAATTCATTAAAAGATTATTGTTAAGTATGCAAATAATCTTTTAATTTTAAAATGTTTTCTTTACTACTGATTGTATAATATATGTAGTATTCCTTTGAAATTTTCTCAATAACATCATTCATGTAATATGCATGTATTTATAGCATTATTTTCATTTTCCTTATAGTTTTTAAAAATACTTTATTTATTTATTTGAGAGAGAGAGTGCACATGGGTGGGGAGTGGTGGTAGGGGGAGCGGCTGAGGAAGAGGGAGAAACTAACTCCTTATTGAGCAGGGAGTCCAACAGGGGTGTGTGTGTGTGGGAGGATCTCTATCCCAGGACATCAAGATCATGACTTGAGCTGAAAACAGATGCTTAACCAACTAAACCACTCAGACACCCTTCCTTATAGTTTTATTATTTTAAATTTTTTTTCCCTTTTTTTTTTTTCCCTTTTTTCTTTTCCTTTTTTTCCTTATAGTTTTAAAAAGAATTCTCTTTAGGAAATATATCAATATATTATTTGCCATAAAAGTATGCTAATTTACATTATTATTTCTGCTGTTATTATATTTTCATTTTTTTCTTCAAATGATAGCAAATGTGATTTGTTTTGTAATGTGAACCAGGTTTTAATGTTTAATGATTGGTTACATTTCCAATCTTATTAATTAAAACTTTACCAACTTCATTAAGCACATCTATTTCATGGTGATACAAAGCTTTATTTTGTCCACTATTTTTATTTTTGAATGATGTTTAATTTCATAATTTCGAATGATGTTTCGAATTCATGTTTAATTGAGAACTTCTTCAGGTCTCCACCACCACATTTTCCTAACCAGTACCCATGCCCAACATTCCACATTTTCTCTTATTATTATAGGTAGATTATTAATGCTTCCACCTTATCTAGTAAATATCCTTTTGTCCACTAGATCTCACCTCCCTTTATATCTCTTGAAAATGCTTCTAGCAATTCTACCCTAGTAGAATGCTCCTAGTAATTCTACAAGAATTATGTTGCCATAATTCTTCCCCCTTATAGGTGCATCTCCATCAGCGTACAAAGGTACTTATATCATCCATTTGAAAACAAATAACAAACCAAAACAAATGTGTCTGAATCCCACCACTCCCTTCTGTTGCCACCATGTTTCTATTCTTTTTTTTCATGGTAAAACTCATTGAAAGAGTTTTGTACTCTACCGAAGCTGAATCACATATCTGTTATCTGAGTCACAGCTTAGATATGCTGCCTCATCTGATACAGGGTTTTTTTTCCAGGATAAAAGTTGCCTGTATTAAGTAATAAATTGCATACTGACCCTGATTCGTAACTGTTTTCATTGCTCCCACCCATTCTTTCTTCAACCCTTTCCATTCAGACTTTTGCCCCACCATTCCAGAAAAAAAGTATCTTATGTATTTCATACCTCCATCTTCATAAAATCCTCAATATTATTGAAACATAAATAGCATTTGCTTTTGATCTTGCTTCTCTTTGAGATCTATGCCCCAATTATATTGGTAGATCTCATTATGGTGAAGAAAAGTTGTAAGGCAGGCAGGTAGGGACAAGGCAGGCCCCTCACTCTAAGAGACCAGGGGCCCCCCACCCTAAGAGGAAACCACCCTTAAATGCCATTCTGATACGAGACCTTAATCCTTTCCCATGTGGCAAAAAACTGACTGGATGGCAAGTGTAGGGAGGGTTAATCGGATTAAAACAGACCCCCAACAAGTTCATAAAAATCTCTAGACTTAGAAACTCTGGGTGGCAACCCTCTTGGGTCCCTTCCCTCCAGAGGAGCTTTATACTATCACTTTGCTATCGCTCAATAAACCCTTCTTTGATGCCCACCACTCTGTCCGATCCAACTCTTCATTCTTTGAAGTGGCATGACCAAGAACTGTGGGCACCAACAGAGAAAAAAATCCTGTAAGAATATGCTCCTGCGGGAGCCTGGGTGGCTCAGTCGTTAAGCGTCTGCCTTCGGCTCGGGTCATGATCCCGGAGTCCTCAGATTGAGCCCCACATCGGACTCCTTGCTCGGCAGGAAGCCTGCTTCTCCTGCTACCATTCCCTCTGCTTGTGTTCCCTCTCTCGCTGTGTTTCTCTCTGTCAAATAAATAAAATCTGTAAAAAAAAAAAAAAGAATATGCTCCTGCTTTCCCTCCTACTTATTGTCCATTCCTTATCCAACTCCCCTTCTGTTTCTCCAAATCTCAGGCTTTAAACATTTGTGTGTCCTGGTTCTTAGGTCTTGGATCTCTTCTATTTTACATATTTTCTTCTGTAAATAATCCCAGATTTCTTAACCCTTTTATGATTGTTACAGTATTTCTTTGTCTTCATAATTGCACGATTCAGGGTGTTTAGTGAAATACTGAATAGTTATTAGAATTGGCAAAATGGGCACTTTTACTCTGTGCTTTTTTCCTTCATTTTTGTTTCCCTGAGATTGCATCCTCTGATAAAGACTTGATAACTAAGATTTTCTGTCTTGGGTTTTAGGGAATCCAAGTTAAGACAGATGTCTTTGTATGTAGGTCCTAGAAATTCTTTAACCACACCAAAGACCCCTGAATGCCATGCTTACCTAAATGTTGATTATGGTCATCACCTTCCTCTTGGTATTTGCAATTAATTTTTACTACTTCTGATGTTCTGAAATTCTGCCATCTTAATAGCAGCATCTCCTGTCTTAATTTTACCCTTTGGAGGACAATTCCTGTGGTACACTTCAAATAGACTGATATTCCTCTCACCAATGCATACTCAGTGACAGTACATATTGTCTGAGCCTTGTCAGACATAATTTAAGACTTGACGATTGGGTAGAGCACTTTAATTCTGCTTCATTTTTCTATCTTCTTAACACTTGACAATATTTACATTTATTAAAGACTATTTTGAATCATAGCTTAAATTCACATAGGCTGCAACTCAATGCAAATTCAATCAACCAGCTGACTAAAAAGTAAGACCTATCTTTTGCTGAATTAGCTAGCACGTGAAATCCAGGTTCACTACCAAATGTACTATATCAGTTAATTCAGTCCACTTGAAAATCATACTTTTTTTTCCCCTCCTTGGTCCATTTCCACACAAATTTCTAATGTTTGTTTCTACCACATTAGTCATAAATCATTTATATGATTAAAAATCTTATAAATATTTTCATATACAAATCTTACCAGAGTTTACATTTAATATTTGTCTATCTGTAGGCTGAGTGTTTATACTAGTTTGAGTATTAAAAAAAATTTGGTAGAGATTAGGCATAAAAAGATGGACATTCTCTTGCAAGGTAATTACTTCAAATGAATTTCCTTACAAGTTCTTCAGTGCTCTTTATTCAGAATAATATTTTTATTATTTATACTTTATACTTTCAGAATAGAGAAATTGTTTTTTCTGCTCCAAGGGAGACTCAGTGGCATTTAGAATTCACATTACTGAGAGTCAGTCAAATAATTCAAAAAGTTCTTTTTCTATTTCTTGGGATTTGCAATACATGCTCCCCCTTTCACATAATGACCTAAATAGATGGTAAATTTAACATATGCTGCAATAAAACAACTTCCAAGATTGGATTCTAGCTGAGACTTTCAACAAAGCCCTCCCAAAGACTTTAACTTTTACTTCTAGCTAGAATATGGACATGATGACCAAGGACTTGACATCCTGTTGATTAAGGCAGAATTCTAGAGATGGATTTATAAAGAAAGAACACTGGGTCACAGGAAATATGTAAAGCTATATTAGTCTTTTAGTGAGAAAAAAAGAATAGTTATATTTTGTTTAGACTATTTTTATTTGAGTTTCTATGTCATCAGGCTGAATTTATATCTTGATACTGTATCCATAATTTCCATAGAAATGCATTTATTTTCCTAAAGAGTAAAATTATCTTTATTTTATTAGATTATTTTATTGTGCATTAAATTAGGCACAGCACAGATTGCATGCCAATTGATTATTTGAAAATAGATTTCTAAAAGAAAGTATAAAGTGGTTTAAAAATAAACGAGTCCTTCTTTCACAAATTTCTGCTAATGTGGCTATAATGAATAGTTCTCTTTAACCATTTCTCAAGTTTGCTGGTGGTAAAACAAAACAATACAAACAAAAACATCATTAAAAGAAAAACAAAACAAAATGAAAAAGGTCTACACATTTTATAGATTTTGTTTGACCAAAAGCACCAGCTTTCCATAAACAAGGTATCTTAAAGTAGCATAAAACACAAGAATTTATGTTCTAGCATTCTGTTAGTTTTATAAATAATTAAAAAATTTTTTTTGTAAAATATACAAAATAATAAGGAACGCAAGTTCATTATCTATGGCAAAGGCAAAGTGCACATTTTCAGTAAAGAAATTTCAGGATCATCTTCTTACTGAAAAGGGCACCACTGAGCTTGGCAATGGAGCACAAAGGTAAACAGGCTGGTAACTCATCCAGTTGGTAGGACACGAAATCCAGCAGCACTTAGCTGATCTACCTGATTTTTCTATTGACAGTGGTGTTATTAAAACTTTAAAGAACATTCCAGATATCAGACTAAGAAAATCAACTTGACAGTATGCATCACAAAAACAAAATAACAAACAATATGTATGTGCACTGTAATGATATTCTTATGAATCCTTTGGTGCAAGAAAATATTAGCTATACAACTTTTTTTTACATAATAAATTCTGAAGATACAAAATAAAAGATTGCAAAGCTTTATAAAGAGAGACAGTATGTGTTTGCCAGATCAACATTTATTTATTGCTAGAATTAACTTTGGGATAATGAAGTGGAACTGAAGAGACTTAAATACCAATGAGCACAGAGGTTTAGATTCTTTCAGGAAATATAGAAATATTTACAAAAGAGAATTTTAGAAATTAGGAAGGCAACAGTTAAAGAATATGTTGCATGAGAATGGTATGAGAATGGTTGAATAAGATACTTTCAAGGAACATTAAAATACAGAAATAGGAATATAATTTCAGTTAATCAATAAATATTCAATGAGACAAAATTCTGTGAGACATCATGAGAGGTGATGGGGAAGTGTGGTAACCAACAAACCAACATGCATAACGACCCTTGTTATCACGGAACTTATAATCTCATAAAGGTAAAAATAGTGAAAGTGATGAATCATATGTGTGTGTATATTATGATATATATGTATAATGTATACATATATATTATATACATATATAAATGCCTACACACATATATACATATATATAGTATCTGTTTGTGATACAAGCTTTAAAAAATATAAATGTAACAATGAAAAACTCAAATGGGAATTCTAATATTCATTGGGCCCATTTATTTATTGTTAGTTAATTGAAGTGTATTATACGGCTTTTGGTTTTTTGAAAATTGCCTAAACTAGTCACTCAAAATTAATCCTTCATTGTGAACATTACTTAGGTTTCCCTAGAGTTATGGAAGATAGCTAATAATAATCACTTAGAAAACTTTTTAGCTACATTCATCTCTGATTATAGTCTCCAGGGTAAAATATGTGGTAGCTAATTGAGCAAAATATTCAGAAGTATCTTATGAAAAATTATTATTCTTTCCGATATAATCCTTGAACTTCTGGTGCCAAGTGAACCTTTCTTTTAATTAATGAAACATTAAGTTCACAATAACATATCTTTGTCTCTGGTCTCAAAGAAATTTGCTTTCCATCAGGGATGTAGAAGAGAAGAGGTTCTGAGTTTCTCAGAGACACAGCTGTAAACTTTCCTTCCATCAACTTTTGGAAAAAAGTTATAATATTGGAAGAACATTCTCACTTTTCACTGTTGTAGGCAGTGTGTTGAATCAAATAGTACTCCTGAGATGACTATAGTTAAATTAATAATGTAGTCCTTTATATGTCAATATTTTATGTAAATAATAATTTAAAAAATATATAAAAATGCATAATGGATAAAATTATACTTTATTCCATACCATTTGACAGTTATCAAGAAATATCATTATCAGTTTGTGTAAATTTTGATATGCAAATATTTTTAATAAGTTTTTACCAAATTCTACCAAATTCTTTTAACTTTGTCTAATATTGTGGATATTTTTTAAGAGATTTATTTATTTTTATTTTTTTAAGATTTTATTTATTTGAGAGAAAGAAAGCACAGAGGGGGAGAAGCAGACACCTTGTTGAGCAGAGAGCCCAAGGTGGGGCTTGATCCCAAGACCCTGAGATTGGGACCTGAGTCAAAGGCAGGCACTTAACCAACTGAGCAACCCAGATGACCAAGATTTATTTATTTTTAGAGAAAGAGTGAGAGAACATGCACAAGCATGCAGGTGGAGGAGGCAGGCAGAGGGGAAGAGGAAGAGAGAGAATCTCAAGCAAATGCCCCACCAAGCAATGAGCCCAAGGCAGGGTTCCACCTCAAAATTGAAGGATCATGACCTGAACAAAATCAAGAGGCTGATACTTAAAAGACTGAGCCACCCAGGCGCCCCTGTTGTGGATATGTTTTATACTATCATACTTCTCCATAATTATTTGAAAGTTGATTTTAAGAATTGATTATTTGAATGCTTTTTGTTCCAAAAAAATAGAAACTCAAAGTGACTGTAGGAGAAGAAAAAAATTCTTTTTTTTTATTTTAGTTTTTTTGGCTGGTCTAGTAATTAAATTGACACAAGACAGATTAGCAGGAGAAAGCAAATTTAATTTTGTTCATGCAGAAGCCCACAAAAATTTGAAACCCAAA
Source organism: Procyon lotor (assembly GCA_028646535.1). NCBI lineage: Eukaryota > Metazoa > Chordata > Mammalia > Carnivora > Procyonidae > Procyon > Procyon lotor. The sequence goes on from CM053604.1 coordinate 41,998,061, forward strand.
AGCAGTCAGGCAATTGTGCCTGATTATATGCCATTGTGAGATAAGAGATGGGAAAGTGGCCTGGGGCTTCAAAGGAAGCCAGGCAATTCACAGGAAGATAAGAAGAGTTAATCAGATGTTTTCCTTGCTAGACAGATGAAGTTTATAGATAAAAAGTTATCTCTGCTAATAGCTCTTTTTCTGGGACAAGGCCCCTGATCTAAATTCTCTTAGGCAGTAAGGAAGAGGTTAAAGTTTTTCTTGATTCTGCTGGCCCTTGATTGCCTTCGGTTCAAAATAATCCACGTGACAAAGTGACCCAGTTTGGGGAGACACACTCTGCTCCCCTTCATTGTTTAATCAAAAGGAGAAGGCTTTGAGTTGTAGAATCCAACACAGAGTTCAACAGCCAAGTTTTAATATAGACTGAAAAGTTGCGAACCAACAAATCAGATGTTTTTAGAGCTCCCTCTCAATTCTTATCTTAGTTTCTTTTTGCATGGTAATAATCATTTTTTTTTAAAAAAATAATATAATAGCTTTCTCCACATGGCTGTATTGTGACTGCCAAAAGTTTTAAATTTTACATCTTAAAGATTTAAAAATCTATGAAAAAGTGGGTAAGGTATCTTAGTCCCAAGACTAATGCTAGTTTTCTCCCTTCAAATATTTGATGCTAGTTTTCTCCACTTAAAACTTTTCATTATTGGGGCGCCTGGGTGGATCAGTCATTAAGTGTCTGCCTTCAGCTCAGGTCATGGTCCCAGAGTCCTGGGATTGAGCCCCACATTGGGCTCCTTGCTCGGCAGGAAGCCTGCTTCTCCCGCTACCATTCCCTCTGTTTGTGTTCCCTCTCTCGCTGTGTTTCTCTCTGTCAAATAAATAAAATCTTTAAAAAAATAAAAAATAAAAAAATAAAACTTTTCATTATTTTTTAAACTTTTGTTAGAATCCAAATTCTTTAGCACAAAATAACTGAATGAACTTGCTTCTGCTTTCATTTCCAATTTCTCATCTTATGAACCTGCCCATCTGGCTTCAATGTTTGCTACTTCCCAGTCTTTATTGTCTTCCATAGTTCTAAATTCTATCAGATTCTCCTCTACCTCCAATTTTTGTGCTTCCTGTTCCCTGGAACAACATGTCCTTACCTGTGTTTTCTCTTGGAAGCTACTTATCAAGCTACAGGACTCTGACAAAGCTATACTTTAGAGAAGATTTCTTTGACTGTATTGTCTAAAAGAGACCCCTTCACCTCCCCATCCTCCATCTCCCAGCAAATAGCTACAATATGTTTATCAGGTCAACTCTTTTGTTTTTGTTTTTGTTTTTTTACGATTTCATTTATTTATTTGACAGAGAAAAAGAGATCACAAGTAGGCAGAGAGGCAGGCAGAGGGAGAGGGGCATGCAGGCTCCTCACTGAGCAGAGAGCCCGATGCGGGGCTGGATTCCAGGACTCTGAGATCATGACCTGAGTGAAGGCAGAGGCTTAACCCACTGAGCCACCCAAGCACTCCCAGCTCAACTCTTGACACTGGTCATCAATCTTTCACCATACCCAGGCCATTTAAAAATTTTGATGATACAAATTTATTTGGTGAAGCAACTTAGTACATACTAAGAATATAGCTGCGTAGCTCAACTATTTATTAGTTAGTTGATTTGTCATTTCCACTAAAGCACAAGGCCAGCAAGTACACAGGGATTGCCTGTCTTGTACTCTATTTAATCTCCAGTGCCAACCATATCACTGTCAATAATATGCACTAAATAAATTTTTATTGAATCAATAAATGAAAACACGAATGTGTAACAAGTGGCCTACAAAGTCCTGGGGATCTAAAGATCAGCACAAATTGTTCTGTTAAGTAGCTTTCAGTGTTGTGAAGAAATACCTGGATACAGGTATTAATATGATAAAAATCTATTGAGATAAATGTCATGCAAGAGGAAAGAAATGCTCACCTAAACTTGACCTTAGTAGAGAAAACATTCTGTTCATATTAGAAATAATGTTCCACCTTCTATTTTCATCAAAGCACACCTTCCTAAGCTTTAGGTCACAAAAGCTCTAAGAGACATTTAAAAACTTAGTATAATGGCTAGCTAGTAGCAACATATTTAATTTCTTTCAGAAAACTCAAATAACCATAGAAGTAAGAACACTAGTCACTAAGAGTAATGTGAAATGATTTCTGGTAGTTTTGACATAAATTTGTTTGTATCTTATTAAAATGTTTTATGATCGGGGCGCCTGGGTGGCTCAGTGGGTTAAAACCTCTGCCTTCGGCTCAGGTCATGATTTTAGGGTCCTGGGATCAAGCCTGGCATCAGGCTCTCTGCTCAGCAGGGAGCTTGCTTCCCGCTCTCTCCCCACCTGCCTCTCTGCTGACTTGTGATCTCTCTCTCTCTCTATCAAAAAAAATAAAAGCTTTTAAAAAATAAGATGTTTTTATGATCTTAATACATAAAATATGTATTAAAATACGCCTAAGTGTATGAAATTTTTAATTTTAGAATTCAAATTCTAATTCTGGATTAAACCTGCATAGATTTAAATCACAGATCCCTCACTTTCCAGTTACAGTGCAACATAACCATGAGCAAATTGTTTAAACACTCTATGTCATAGCTTTTTTTAAAGTGGAAATTAGAATAATAACTATTCATAAGGTATTTTACATGTTTAATAAGGGAATTTATATGAAATTATTGTAATATACAATATTAGTATAAAATTTATGTAAAGTATTTGACTTTATAATTTTATTTATTTATGTATTTATTTAAAGATTTTATTTATTTATTTGACAGAGAGATAGAGAAAGAATGCACAAGTAGGCAGAGCAGCAGGCAGAGGGAGAAGGAGAAGCAGGCTCTCCACCGCCGAGCAGGGAGCCCGATGCAGGGCTCAATACCAGGACCTTAGGATCATGACCTGAGCCTAAGGCAGCTGCTAAACCAACGGAGCCCCTATTTATAATTTTGAAAGAGGAAAATTTGAAACCCAAGTAGAGATTAGTTGCTGATATGTTTAAAAAGTGGAAAAAATATGTTCACCTTTGCCCCAGATTTTTATACTTTAAAAAAGATACTCTGGAGATATATTTGCATTTCTTAACAAAAGATTAGGTGCAATAAGGTTAATTAAAATAATCATAATATAAAAATAACAAATAATAAAAAATTAGCATATGTTAAACATGAAATATATATATAGCCATTAAGTTATGTGCTGGATGAACACTTATTTTTAAGGATAGAGGTAAGGTATTGTAAGGTTGAGTATATTTACTCCTATATGCATCGAATTTATTCTGATAGGATATACATCAGGTAATTGTTTAAACATATGGTTAATGAAATAACGAGAGTTTCTCTTTATTTTATTTGTTTAAATTTTCCAGTATTTTCACAATGTACATGGATTTTGTACATTGATTTTTATTTTGTTTTAAGAAAAAAATCTTTAAATTAAAAGAAAATAGTTGAATAAAAATTCTGCAACTGGGAGGCAAACAAAAGGATAAAATCACTCATTAGTTTCTTCTTATGTGCTTATTTTGGAAATAAAGTAGCAGGAAACATATTAACAGGAGATCGTCTTGCTAGAATGTTTTCATTACTTGTCTGGTCGTGTATATTTTTTCAGTGGAAATTTTGGATTTTTTTCCAAGTTTCCTAACAAAAAAGATCTATTTTAAACTAATATTGTTCAATTATTTCTATCAGGCTTTCATAGAATTCTAAAAGATTACTTAGACTTCCGAGGCAATAAGTAACTATAAAATAAGTTTTTTGTTTCATTTCTTTGTTTCGTAAATGAAAACATTTTGCTTTGTAACTCCATGCAGAATCTAATGTCAGAGGTAGAGTAGTCTGGCAGAGTGATATAGGGGATTGATGACAAAGCTGGTGCTGAACATGAAATCAGCACAGCAAGTAAACACAAGTATATGGAATCAGAAAGGGATTTCGTATGGCAAATAAAGTTTAAGACCTTTAGTTCCACAATACACCGCTCTGACATCATGAAATTCTGCATAACAAATAAGAAAGTATAATATTTAAAGGACGAAGAAACTTTAAATATGTTCATGGCTGCACATAATTTCAATTTGATAAGTTACAGCTCAAAGTCAATTGGATGGAGCTATTCAAAGGCAATGTTTTCAGCTACTCATTTGAACTATATATTTTTCTCCTAGAAAATACAATTTACATTTCCAATGAATGTATGTTTGGTTAATATGACCCTTGTCATGTTTTGATTTATATTCCAATTTCATTCTTATTTTCTTAACTGTAACAGAAGGCTCTTCTCATGCTTCTGCAATTTAAGGCTTATACTGAAACACAAAGGAGATGGTCGTACTAGTTAAAACTATGATACATTATCTGGTTGTTAAAAGGAGATTTTAACATTAATTGAATATAATTAAACTTCTTTTAGTGTATCACAGAGAGTATGATTACATTACTAGATAACTAAGTCTACATACTTTAAAGCTCATATACAAGCAGGCTTTATGTATAGGGTCCCACATTCTATAGGACACTGCACTTGGTTTAATGCCCTACTCCTGTCATCTTAAAATTTGTATTAATCTTCAAATAAGAGTACCTACATTTTCATTTTCTAAATTGAAAGTTATGTAGTCAGTTCTATGCACAAAAAATTAAAGTTTACTATAACTCATTCTAATAGTTATCCTAATATATCACTCCATTCAAGGTGGCTATGTCATCCCTTCATATTTTCTGAACTAATGTTTTTTAATTACCTATTCATACATAACTAATTATTACAAAGTTTAGTAGCTTAACAAAAACCATTTAATTATACCTCATGATATTTCTTTTTTTAAAAACCTTAATTAATCAATTAATTAATTAGCACATCAGTGGGGAGCAGCAGAGGGAGAAGAGGAAACAGGCTTTCTGCTGAGCAAGGAGACCGACATGGGGCTCAATTCCAGTACCCTGGGATCATGACCTGAGCTGAAGGTAGGCGCTTAACTGCCTGAACCACCCAAATGCCCCTACCTCATGATATTTCGAAGAGGACTTCGGCCAGGGCTTTCACAGTTGTGACTGGGATCACATGGTGTTATTTATCTGGCAGCTAGAAGGTCCAACATGGTGTCACTTACAATACTTGGTACTTTGATGAAGGACTCCCTTTCATTATGTTTGAGGATCTTTCTATGTAAACCCTTTAGCATGATAGTCAGATTTCTACAAGCCTCAGAAAGAATGCAGTGGAAGAAAACGAGGAATGGGAAGTTGCCAGTCAATTAATGCTTGACTGGATATTGTTAAAGCAACACTTCTACTGTGTTCTATGATTCAAAGTAGGCAGAGTCCACTCATATTCATGAGGAGGGGTGACAGGCACCGAATCCCACAGGAAAAGTGTCAGATCATTTGCATCCTTATTCAATTTGTTAAATCAGGATTAGGCTAATACAGACAAACAGAGAATTTATTTTTAAACATAAATTACTTTGTACATAATGCTTTTATGTCACTTAAGTAATTTATAGACATAGAAATAGTTATTAAAAGATATATACACATAGACATAACAAAATAAAATAAATGTAAATAGGTAGAGATAGTATAGTATAGCACTATATTATGGATAGCAGATAAATGTATATTGGATGTTGTTTCTTTGGGCAATGCCAGTAAAATATATTTTAATATAGTCCCCAATTTTTATTTAGATCCTAAATATCAAGTCCACTATGTGTTCTAATCAGCCAATTAAAATTGTAATGTAACCAGAGAGTTTTTTTTTCTTCAAGAATACTTTGGGGGCGCCTGGGTGGCTCAGTGGGTTAAAGCCTCTGCCTTCGGCTCAGGTCATGATTTCAGGGTCCTGGGATCAAGCCCCACATCAGGCTCTCTGCTCGGTGAGGAGCCTGCTTCCCACCCCTCCCCCACCTGCCTCTCTGCCTACTTATGATCTCTTTCTCTCTGCCAAATAAATAAATAAAATCATTAAAAAAAGAATACTTTGAATTGTGCATTACTATGACTTTCAATTTTGCTAATTTATTCAACAACTATACATTAAGTACCTCATTTCTATGAACTAGGAACAATTAGGACAGAGAAATGTATACTAATTTCCTTGTTGCCAACAAAAAACTCAGAGCTTATTAGAGAAAGCAGAAATACAGATAAGGTTACATAATAGCTTATTATTTTATGTTTATTTCAATTAACTATGTAGTGATTGTATTATCAAAATTCAAAGGGTATATGCAAATCTTACTCAATGAGGTCTTATATTTGTCTAAAATTATGCATCTAATAATCTTTTGCATATTTCTCTGAAAATTTGTGCATTATTCCTATTGATGATTTTTGATATTTTGGATAAGCACCTTCTAGGTTAATATTAATGCTATCCAGAAACTTTAGCACTTAGAAAAAAAGATACAGTCTTTCTTTGATTGTTGGGGTGAAAATTGTAAGTTCTCTTTTCACAACAAAGGAAAAAACTTAAAAATATGAATCTCAAATTTTGGTAAAAATCATAGCTATTGAGATCTCAGAAGCTGACATAAGCAATTCAAAACAAGAAGTAGTGAAAGGGAAAATTCTTACTTCACAGATATCCACAGGAAGAGCAGAGTGTGAAGAACAAGAATCCTTATCACTTCTTGATATACCAACTGTTGTGATGGAATAGGCTATGGAAAACTCCAACTAAGATAAAAAATGAACCAGTAAATAAGAGGACTTCTGTTCATCCTTTTCCCTGGGTATCTAGAGAACTAATTCAAAATGAGTTCCTGAGCCAATAAGGTTGTGTTTCCCTGATTAGGAATGAAACATTGATGTCTTAAGGCAAAAAAAGCAAGCTGTCTTGGAACCACATTCTTTTTTTTTTTACCTTTCCCTTCTTTCCTTACTTCCTTCTTTTCCTTTCTACTTCTTCATTTTTAACATCTGTGTATCCAGTATTTACCAATCACTTTTTAACTGCTTTTTAGAGTTTTCCAATTTTTAGCTACTACCAAAAAATGACAGGTTGGACAATAATGCATACAACTTTTTACACTTGTCTAATTAATCCTTTTCATAAATCCCTGTATGTAGAACAAATGGATCAAAGCTTATCAGCATTTCAAAATTTTGAAATATTATGCAGATTTTCCTCTAGAGAGGTTGTTACCAATTAGTATTATCACAAAATGTATAAAAATTATTGTGATATATACCTTTACAGTGAAGGCATATTTTCATTGATAGATGAATAATTTTTGAATGGGTGTTTTGGGATTATTATGTCTATTTCATATTATTTGTTCTTTTTTTTTTTTTTTCCATTGACGTATAGCTGGCATCTACATTTCCATTTAATTTGGAGCAGGCATTTGAAAAAATTAAAATAATTTACTTACTTCAGAGTGGGTAAAACATTAATAAAACTTTGAGCAAAGACACACACACACACAAGGGTTTATTACTGAAAATAGGTAAAACTACCTACAGCTATAATCCTTATACCAAACTGAATAAGAAAAGCCCAGAGAGGAAAAGTCTAAACGCAAAAACTCAACTCTGCACGTCAACTGTCAGTAACTTGAGAAATTAAATTTTGCCCTGAATGAATATGGATAATATATATGCTATATGCTAGAAAATGTTTTCTGTTCTTATGTTATTTTTTTTCTTTTTAAAGTTTTTATTTAAATTCCAGTTAGTTAACATACAGTGTAGTATTAGTTTCAGGTGTATAATATAGTGATTAAACATTTCTATACATTACCCAGTGCTCATCACAACAAATATACTCCTGAATCTCCATCACCTATTTTACCCATTCCTCCACCTACCTCCCCCCTGGCAACCATCAGTTTGTTCTCTACAGTTAACTCTATTTCTTGGTTTGCCTCTCTCTTTTTTCTCCTATGGCCATTTATTTCTTAAATTCTACAGATGAATGAAATCATGTGGTATTTGTCTTTCTTTGATTGACTTATTTCACTTAGCATAATCCTTTTTATCTCCATCCATGTTGTTGCAAATGGCAAGACACCACTTCTTCTTACCCATTCATCAGTCAATGGACACTTGGGCTGTTCCCATAATTTGGCTACTATAGTTAATGCTACTATAAACATCAGGGTGTATGTATCCCTTTGAATTAGTATTTTTGTATTCTTTGGGTAAATATCTAGTAGTGTGATTTCTGGGTTGTAGGGTAGCTCTATTTTTAACCTTTTTTTTTTTTTAAAGATTTTATTTATTTGACAGAAAGAAATACAGTGAGAGAGGGAACACAAGCAGAGGGAATGGTAGTGGGAGAAGCAGGCTTCCTGCCGAGCAGAGAGCCCGATGCGGGGCTCGATCCCAGGCCCCTGGGATCTGACCTGGGCCGAAGGCAGTTGCTTAACGACTGAGCCACCCAGGCGCCCCTCTATTTTTAACTTTTTGAGGAATCTCCATACTGTTTTCCAAAGTGACTGCATCAGCTTGCATTCCCACCAATAGTGCAAGAGGGTTACCCTTTCTCCACAACCATGCCAACACCTGTTGTTTCTTGTGTTGTTAATTTTAGCCATTCTGACAGGTATGATGATCTGGTATCTCATTGTAGTTTCGATTTGTATTTCCCTGGTAGTGAGTGATTTTGAACATCTTTTCATGTGTCTGTTGGCCATCCATATTTCTTCTTTGGAAAAATATGTATTCATGTCTTCTGCCCATTTTAATTGGATTATTCATTGTTGGGGTGTTGAGTTTTATAAGTTCTTTATATATTTTGGATACTAACCCTTTATCGGATGTCATTGCAAATATTTTCTTCAGTCTTTGTTGATTGTTTCTTTTGCTATGCAGAAGATTTTTATTTTGAAGTCCCAGCAGTTTATTTTTGCTTTTGTTTCCCTTGCCTGAGGAGACATATCTAGAAAGAAGTCACTATAGCTGTCAAAGAGGTTATTGCCTGTGTTCTTCTCCAGGACTTCTATGGTTTCAATCCCTATCAAAATACCAATAGCATTTTTCACAGAGCTATAGCAAACAATCCTAAAATTTGTACAGAACCACCAGAGACCCAAAATAGCCAAAGCAACAAAGACCCAAAATAGCCAAAGCAACCTTGAAGAAGAAAAGCAGAGCTGGAGGCATCACAATTCCAGACTTCAAGTTATATTGCAAAACCGTAGTGATCAAAACAGTATGGTACTGATACAAAAACAGACACATAGATCAATAGAACAGAAGATTAAACCCCCCCAAAAGCCCCCACAACTATATGGTCTATTAATCTTCAACAAGGCAGGAAATCATATTAAATGGGGAAAAGACAGTTTCTTCTGTCTTTTAATGGTGTTGGGAAAATTGGACAGTAACATGCAAGAGAATGAAACTGAACCACTTTCTTACACCATACACAAAAGCAAATTCAAAATGGATTAAAAACCTAAAAGTTCCAGCCCTTTAAATTTGGTTGAGTGGATAGAATACAAATGTGGAATATAATCAACCATTTATGCTAACCTATTTTAGTCACTAATGAATGATACAGAATAGGAATAACAGAGGCCTGGAACAGGTATCAGAACAAGTATCTGGAACAGTCAGAAAAGGTATCATGGAAAGGGGCACATGTGGCTCAGTGAGTTTAGCAGCCTACTCATGATCTCTATTTTTTCTTTTTTTATGATTACCTACAGAACACTCCCAAATTCTTTCCAGACTTCATTATAGGTAAGTATACTTTCAATAATAAAACTTATAATTAGCTAAAAGGTGGTAGGTTTTCTTTCAGCAGTTTGAAGGGACAAAAGTCATAGGTCAGAGGCTGCCAAAAAGAAAGTAGGCTTTTTTATTGTTTCTGTCTAGTGGCAAATTTAAAAAATTACGATGGTTTTGTCATATGTGACCGATTTGTTGTTACATTATAACACCATATGAATTTCAAAAATATGGGTGTTAGGTTATTGAATACAGGTTTATATTTGATTTATGAGAAAAAAATTTCCCTCATGGAAACAGCTTTTATACCAATTTTACATATCTGATGGGACTTTCTATGTATCTGAGTTATTGTCACTTATAAGAAATATATATTATATATTTGGTCATTCCCATAACCAAAATATATTTCCTGTAGAGATTTGGTCTTTGTCTGTGGTTTCAGGATCACAGCTCCTAAAACTCTTGGAATTTGCTATGATAAAAACAATAAAGGTGTCTTTTGTTATGTTAATAAAGTGACTTTTACAAAGCCTTTTATTAACCTAAGGGTGGGGGCTGGTTACCAGTGATACCAACCATGTGTTTAGAGGGTTGGATGAAGCTTACAACTGGTGTCTGAGATGTGCACTGTGAGGGGACAGACTTATAGGACTGATCCTTGAACCTGTGGAATTTGATGTCATCTCTGGATAGAGTTAGAATTGAATTGAATTGTAGGACTCCCAGCTGGTGTCTAATCATTGCTTGTTGGTGTGGAGTACCCCCCACCCCCACATTAAAATTAAGTTCAGAAACAATATCTATAATTACTACCTCTGTGATATTTTAGGGAATGTTAGAATAATTAATGAAAAAGGACAGAATATTAATTGTGATTTCCAAATAACTGTGAATCTTGAGTATTTTCCCCATCAAATACCTTAGTTCAAAGGAATAATTTGTTTTTTACCAGCTTAAAACTAAGGTTAAGTATTATTAGTAATAAAGTAAAACTTCAAAAAGCTTTTTAAGAAACATAAATATAAGCTATGACAAATTGTACTTGTTTGATTTTCCTGAAGAACAGTCACCATGTTATTTTCTTTAAAATTCTTTCCAGGTATTCAAATAGCAAAATAATAAAATAAAATATAAAATAAAATAATATAAAAATTTACTTTGTATTCATCCTGTGACATCTTATAAAATGAATTTTGAAAAGTGGCTTCATGAATTTGAATAATTCCCAGTGTGACTCTTTTAAACTGCAAGTAAGCAAGCAAATATATTAAGGTCACTTTACCTTTGATTATATATGTGTGTATATATATGATTTACAGTGCAAATGAAAAAAATTAAATAATGAAAATACTGGAAATCTTAAATCATTAGAAATTTAGTAAATCACAGGGATTGGAAGCTCAAAAGCAAATAGAATATAAGATTTCTGGTAGAGAATTATCTTCTGATTAGGTGCTATTAAAAATGGAACATTTTAGGGGCACCTAGATGATTCAGTCAGTTAAGCATCCGCCTTCGGCTCAGGTCATGATCCCAGGGTCCTGGCATTGAGCCCCTCATCGAGCTCCCCACTCTTGGGGATCCTGCTTCTCCCTCTCCCTGCCACATGCTCCCCCTGCTTGTGTTTTCTCTCTCTGTAAAATAAATAAAAACTTTAAAAAAAAAATGGAAGATTTTAGAACTGTTTGAAAACTGTTAGAGAAACATCAGTTATCTGGTAGTTACCTAGGAAATAACCTTATTTATACAGAACACAGATGTGAGAAATTTTGAAGCTACCCATAAAAGCCTATATTTACTCTAGTTGTAGTTATATATCCCAATTGTTTGTTTCCCACATGCCCCAAAATATGGCAATTTAGAAGCAACAAATTAAAACTATTTGAAGGCACACATATCAATAAAAATGGTTTCTGAAATGACAGGAGATAGAAATAAGATATAAAACTAATCCCTGAACTCAGCAAACATATTAATGTGAAGGAATAAATTATAGGAAAAAAAAAGGGAGTTCTAGAGTAGAAACTCTTTCTAAGTTTGCTCTTAATCCTCAAGGTTTTGAAGCATTGTAAGGATGAAAACTAAAGGTAACATCTCAACCTGAGCGTACATACGAAGAATTTAGAATTATCTGTGTGTGATCATTTTTTATTCGAATATTTAAAAAGCTCTTAGTTCTAAATACATCATTCAGATATCCTCTCCCCTTCTGTTACTTCTTCTTTATCTCATTGTGATATGTTTGGAATAAGACTTTCTTGGAATTGCTCAAGTTTGAGATCTATTTCCCACGAAATGAAAGCTCGAGTAAGGGAGATATGACATAGTTTTACACTGGAGAGGGAAGAGTCATCTAGTTTATCATAATATCTAGGCACTCTCATCAAGAGGCAAAGGGTTCTACCTCAAGTTTTTGTTTTTGTTTCCTTTTTCTTACTTTCAAGTCACACGGAGACATTTCCGCAGCCATGTTCCCTCTCTGCCGCAGCTATACCTGCTCACTAGGGCCATCTGAATATTTTTTTAATCCCATAATCTTAAATATGGTATATTTAACTCTCATTGTTGTTAGTGACACACTGCATGTATCTCAGAGAAAGTGACAAAAAACATTTGGCTCTCTACCTACAGTGATACACTCTTGCATTAAAGCACAGGACAGTAACTGGTGTTTATAATCCTTGGGCTATATAGAAAACTTTTTAAAAATTTCTTTTCATATGTTCAGGATGTAAAATGTATTGTTATTAAGAATAGTTAATATTAGCACGGTGGTTAAGAAGCCAGAGGGCTTGAACGAGAATTTTAGCTCTGCCATTTTTCAGCAGAATTACTGTGGTCAAATTATTTAACAACTGTGTACCTTGGTTTCCTTACCCGTAAAATAAGCTTATTATAGTATGGACCTCCCAGGTTTATGCTAAGGATAAAATTGTTAAGACATGTGAAACACTTAGAGGGCTCTTTAAGGTATTGTGTTATGTTAGTGCTTGCTGTTACTATAACCTGTTCAGTTGAACTTTCCTGAGTCACTTATTTTTTCAGTTTTATAAAATTTACACATTTAACCTACTGATTTACATCATTTACGTAGCCATCTCTTCTATTAATAAGTTCATCTTTTCAAAGTAGCCTAAAATGATAATAGTTTGAAAAAGGAAAAGTTGAGCTCTCCCCATTGCTATATTAATGATGTGCAATGGAAGATCTGTTAATTTTTGAGTAGTTTATTTAAAAAGTCCATGAAGGTGAGAATAATGTTAAAACAAAACAAAAAGCTATTTGAGCTTTTGTTTGCCACAAATACTTTGTGATAAATGTTTTGAAACTAATCATTATAATAAGGTTTCAGTTATAACTCAGCTGTCTCAAGTTCAGTAAATTATACCCTCTCAAGTTCAGTAAGTAGAAGGAATCAGGATTTGAACTCAGGCAGCTAGATTTAAGAACCCATCCTTCAGGGGATCTGGTGACTTGGCCATTTGTGAGAAGGAATGTTGCCCTAATTGTGGAGGCAGAAAATATGGTAGAGAGGTCAGAGGTATCAAGACAAGAAGATCCCATGTGTTTCCCAGAAGTATAATTGCTATAAATAGATTTTTAAAAGATTGAGGTTTTTTTTTGGGGGGGGGTTTGATTTCTGATTCTGCCACTTATCAGCTTGAAACTTTCACCACATGACTTAGCATCTCAAAACTGCAGTTTGGGTTCCTATAAAATATAAAAAAATATTTCTCTATCAAGAGGCTATTTTATAGAGTAAATAATGTAAAATACAAAGTCCAGTACAGTGTATATTATACAAAAAGTACTCCAATGATAATTATTATTATTACTGTTATTGTTATTTTAATAGCTATTATTTTTGTTCAGTTAAAAGAACATGTGTAAATGTGGGAAATGTGTTAGATATGGTGGCAGAGGAAGAAAAGTAAAATAAAAGATCTCTCCAAATGTTTGGCCCCTTGTTCACAGATAATAATAAATATATCACGTATATATATTTATATAATATGTGTTACATAATATGTATTAAATATAGAGTATCTTTATTATGTTAGTATGAAAATCAAAGTTATGCTGGAAATATGATTACAAATAATAATTTTTGTTTATATGTTGAATTTTGTTTGAAAATTTGTTTCAACATTGAAAGGATATTCCTAGTAAGTATAGACTTCTTTAAGAACTTTGAGAACATTTCATTTTTTTTTCCTTTCTGGCTTCCACAACTTGTTTTGAGAAATCCAAAGAGTCTTAAACCCTAAGAGTTTTGCTTAATCCATTTGAAGGTAATATGTTTTTATTTTCTCTCACTGTTTTTCTTTGCATTTGATTTTTACTAGTTTTGTTTTTTTTATCATACACTTGGAAGTGGTTGTTTTCAATTTCATAGTTTAATTTCTATTCCATATTTGTATATTTCATAGATTTATCTGAATCTGTGGTTGTTCTTTCTCTGAAAAATCTGTAGGCATTATCTCTTAAAATATAGTTCTCTTCCATTTTCTCTTCTGCTTTCATAGTTTCCAGACTTTAATTACAGATACATCAGGCCTTTTCGCTATATTTATTTTCTGTTCATTTGCAGTTCTCTGTATGTTCTAGCCTGGGCATTTTCTACTGATCTATCTTTTAGTTTACTAATCTTCTCTTCTGTCATTTTCAGTTAGCTGTTACAAATATTTTTAATTTTAATTTTTTATTTTAAAATTCCAGTTAATACATTTTTTAAGTTTAGATTTACACTGGATTCTTTTTTTTTTTAAATAAGCTCTTATTCTCAGGAAATAAAAATACCTTTTAGCATTTGTGGTAGGCTAAATAATAGCTCTCAAAAGATGTTCATGTCCTAATCCCAGAATTTGTGAATATACAATTTTACATGATCAAAGGAACTTTGTATATGTGATTAATATTCTTGGGAAAAGTAGATTATTCTCTGTTATCTGGGTGGGTGCCAAGAAAGCACAGGGCTGTGGGAGGTCAGGGAGGAGAAGCCAATGAAAGGACATAAGCCAAGACTGGAGTTTTGTGGCCATAAATAAAGGAAATGTCAGCAGTCTTTAGAGACTGAAAGAGGCAAGAGAATGATTTTCTCCTGAAGTTTTTAGAAGGAACCTCTAGAAGCCTCTGAAGGTCCTAAAAGGAATATAACTGACATGTTGATTTTAGTCCCATAAAATTGATTCCAGACTTCTGATCTCCAGAATTGTAGGATAATGAATTTGTGATGTTTTAAAGTCTTTGGTGATTTGTTATCACACAAATAGGAAGCTAACATGTATGAATTTTTGTAAATATATTTATTTAAAAAGAAATTCATTTTAAAGTTTGTGCTTGATAACCACAATCATTGGATCATCAGTGAGTCAATTTATATCATGTATATTCCCTGGGTTCTGGTTAATTGTGTGTCTGGTAGTTTGGGTTTGAATGCTTAACATTATAAATGAAAAATTATGCAGATTATAGATAAATTTTATTTTCCTCCAGAGAAAGTTCACCTTATACAATGTTAGGCAGATAATTCACATTAATCTAATCAATTCTCTGGCTGACTTAGTCCTTTGTTTTAGCTTTTGTTAAGTCTTAATCTACATTTGGTCTTCCCAGGGTGGGATGAAACTCTCCAACTGAGAGTCTGAGGATGTTTACTACAGCTTCTCCTACTTCCCTAAAACCCCTCAGGATCATGATTCTACGAAACATTTTAATTTTCATTCACTTTCTGCTCATTTCTTCCTTTTCTTCTTCTTCTTCTTCTTCTTCTTCTTCTTCTTCTTCTTCTTCTTCTTCTTCTTCTTCTTCTTCTTCTTCTTCTTCTTCTTCTTCCTCTTCTTCTTCACTTGCACAACTTAAGGATTCAACCGTGTATTGGACTCACTTCTTGAGTCGCCTTTGTCCCTGAGATTTTGACCATGCAAGTCCTGGCTCCTTTGGCAGTCTCAAATTCTAATTCCCCTTTCTTTTTTGTTAAGCTCTGTGAGATTCCCAAATGTTCTACTGGCTTCTCTGACCATTGGACGAAATCCTCTGCCTAGTTTTTTGGTCTTTCACTCTGTGCCAAATTCATTAAACATTTTGAGAGCCCAGTTTTATATAAATAATCTGGTTTAACCTTTCTAGCTTTACCAAAGTTAAAAATATGACTTTCATTTTATGGCTGTGAACCTTGAGCCTCAGGCAGGTCACATAATTTGCCCAACATGGCACAGGTAGAATTGGAGGAAAACATCTCTCTAATCTCTGCACTCATTCACTCACTGCACAGGGATGCTTCCCAGATGTAAAACAAAATGAATGGAGAAAAAAAATCGGTGACAGAAATGTAAAAGGGACTAAAATTATGAAGATACTAATGAAGTTACTTTTTTTTCAACCATCAATATATTTATTCTCTAACTGAAAGAAGTAGTAGATGAAGTTTTGAATTTTAAACATTTAATTTGTTATTAAAGTTATGGATGTAAATACCAGCAGTAAACACTTTTTGCAAGTAGCCTTTTTAATATGGATGACCTAAGTAGGAATTAATAGAATACCTCAATTAGAAGGGAACATAACTCGGCCTACAGCTTCCATGGAAATTTTTATAATAGTTTCACCATAATTGATCATTGCATCATTGTATCATTTCTTGAGATTCCATTTGGGGACAAATTTATTTTTCTTATGCAGAGCAGTAAATAAATCTGTTTATTTCAATTATCTGTTTTTCTGGGTATAGAAAATAGATTTGGACAGATAGACATATTGGGGAGGTACATACACATGTGAGGAATATAAAAGCAAGCAAAGTTTATTAAAAGGTTAAGACAAGCCTGATGATTCACAGACATGTACCCTGGGGCAAATAATACATTATACGTTAATTTAAAAAAAAAAGGTTAAGATAAGCTCTAGAAAAATAGGATGATAATTTTTAACCAGAATAAATAGGAAAGAATCAGTGGGGGAGGCATTAATACTATGCTGTCATAGTTGAGATTGTAATGCAGTGAGCAAACAAATAGTTCTATACTGGAGTTTCAAAGAAAACTAAACAATAAATCAGGTCATTGTGAAGTAGAGTACAAGAGCAGTTTTATATTAACATATTTTCAAACTTTTTCTAAAAACTATATTAAAATGCTAACAAGAATACTAATATGAATGCATTAAATAATTACAATCACTCCAGTAGCATCAATTGGCAATGTTTTAGACAAAATGATACTGTTAACTTGATTTTGAAGGATGTGAGGATATGAATTTAATTTAATAAAGTTTTGTATAACCACTGTTTTTCCCTCCTCTTCCTTATGTTTGCAAAAAACAAGCAAACAAACAAAAAAACACAAATAACCAAACAAAATAAAAATTCTGGTACTTGAGGGGCGCCTGGGTGGCTCAGTGGTTAAAGCCTCTGCCTTCGGCTCAGGTCATGGTCTCAGGGTCCTGGGATAGAGCCTCGCACTGGGCTCTCTGCTCAGTAGGGAGCCTGCTTCCTCCTCTCTCTCTGCCTGCCTCTCTGCCTACTTGTGATCTCTCTCTGTCAAGTAAATAAAATCTTAAAAAAAAAATATGTACAATTCTTAACAATTTTACATTCATTCATTCTTTATTTCAAAAGTGAGAAACTCCCCCTCTCACCCAAGCTCCACATACGATTGATTTTATAAATACTGTTTCTTACACATCACTGTCTCACCTCATGTATGACCGTAGATATTCTTACTCCTCTGTGATTTAACCTGTGCTCTAAGTTGAGAGAATGATTTTTTTTTTAGAATGTAACTATCTTTATGTCATATCCCTTTAAATCTTTCATATTGCCCTTACTACAAATTCAAATTCCTTAAAAACTCTTAAAATTCTACCTATTCTCTAGCTCCATTGGTAACTTCTCCACCACCTCTTCATTTCTATCTTATGGATGTGGGAACACTTCTAAATTTCTGAAATAACACATGTTATTCCTAGCCTAGTGTTATTGCCAGATCCTTCCTCCCTTATGCTAGGGAAACTCTTTCCAATCCCATTCTCCATTTACAGGGTCAACTTTTATTCATATATTCATACTTCAGGTCACACCTTGAAGGTCTTTTTTTTTTTTTTGAGGAATTTAGATTCAGACTTACTCTCTACTAGTCCCATAGCATAAAATGGTAATTCCCATATAAAAATAGTCATATTTTCTTACTGTAACTGTTTAACTTGTTTTAATATCTTTTTTGCAGTCCAAATTTTAGTTACATTGAAGAAGAGATTATTCTATCTTGCTCTCTAATTATGGAATGTAGAACTCACTACTCTTGGCACAGAATGATTAATAAGTAATCATTAACTGAAAAACAAACATGTGCCAATGAGTAAAACATCCCCAAATTATTTTTTCATAGTGTAAAAATCAGTTATTTTTCCCCTTGTAGTTAGGTGAGTCTGGAAAGGAGTGGGTGGTTATCAAGAAAAAAAAAATCAAGGGATGAAATGAATATTTTTATATTGCTTTCAAAAACATTGTGAATGAAACAATATTCAAATACACTGACCTCAAAGTAAGTTCTTCATCAAATCCAAGACAATGTGTGATTGTAAATTCACAGTTTCTCAAAAACCATATGGAAAAAATACTTCAATTACGTAGGGAGGTAAAGATAAGTATTTAAATACATAGGTACCATACATTGAATGCATCAATAATGCTCTCCATTGTCAGTACTTCATAATTTACCTCTTGTATTTCACAACATAATACTGAATGTGCGTAATAGTCCTGAATTTGTACATAATCAAAATGATGCCTTAACAAACATAACTAATAATTACTAAGTGAAAATATTTGTTCCTGGGTCTGTCTGATTTTAAAGTTTATGATTATAATATAGAAATCAAACTTTTTTTTAAGGTCTTTTTTTTTTTTTTAGGATTTTCTTTATTTATTTGACATAGAGAGAGAAATCACAAGTAGGCAGAGAGGCAGGCAGAGAGAGAGGGGGAAGCAGGCTCCCAGCTGAGCAGAGAGCCCGATGTGGGGCTCAATCCCAGGATCCTGGGATAATGACCTGAGCCAAAGACAGAAGCTTTAATGCACTAAGCCACCCAGGTGCCCCTAGAAATCAAACTTTTCCCCTCAAGACAAGTTTCTAGGAGTTTAGATTACTGACTCTCAAGACAGTGCAATTTGAGGTAGTTTTTGTTTTGTTTTAATTAGGAAAATTGATATGGTGACCTTTTCCATTATCTGGGTGGAATTCACCAATCTCATTTCTAATAATTGTTGCAATACAGATATTTTTTTTCTGTACATACGATAAGAAACGCAGGGTTATCATAATGCTCTGGCAAAAGGACATATAAGATTTTTGTACTTATAGAGAGGGGATTCCTGATGGAATGGTGCTGACTTCTCTCTTTTGTGGTGACAGATAACTCCTTCTCCCTCAATAGTGAGGGGCTGAATATACTCTCCCATTCCCAAAAGGTCTCCAGGTAAAATCGGGCAAATATGTAACTCCCCCGATTTACCCCAATTATGTTTATTCTTTTAAGTAGGTGGAAACCTAAAACAAAGTTCTTCTTTTGGAATAAAACCTATAATGAGTCCAAATCTTCCTGATTCATGAATGGTTCTCAAAGGCAGGCTCACCCGACAGCATGCCTCATCTTACCTCAGCACTGCAATTATGTAAAGCTTACTCCATTCCTACACTTAATATTGCCTTCCCACTTAAAAGATGCATGTTCTATACAGATATACAGACATGATAGATCCAGGTTTACATGCCTTGTTTACGTGTTATGCTTTATTTACATTTCCATCTATAGTATGTTGAAATGAACATAGATTTACACGTGAAGTCCCAGATATGTTTTGTGCCTGCTTTGGCTAAATATGAGGAACACAATTATTCCCTTATTATTCATGGGATAGAGATATGCAGTTTTCAGACTGTATAACCATGATGACACGTCATTATTATTTCTTACTGTTGCTGATAATCCTGTATGAAGATACATTCATATGATCATTTTCATTAACTTCCTAGAATAGAGCTTGAAATGGTAAAATTTGAAGTTTTAGGGTAATATTGTTTAGATTAGACCTTTTGAAAGACTGAGGGAAAAAATGGTTGTAAGTTGCTAAGCATACCAGTCCCCAGTTATTTATGAACCTAAATGTTTACTTTAAAATATAACCTTGCTCAGATATATACAGCAAAACTGCAACTGTTACTCACATTACATTCTGGTGTATAAAATAAATATAGCTTTTCCATATCCTTAGGTATGCTAACCTTCTCATGAGCCAACACTTAGCTCATTAGAAGGTGGAAACAATAAATACAGTCCTTCAAACTTTGCAATAAGCAGGATTTTAGTGCTTCCTCGTTTCCATAGTTTCTTTTTGATGGATTCATCTTTTTCAAGTAAAAGCTCTGTCACTTAGACCTAATCATTTTTCCTCTCCATAATGATGTTTTTGCTTATTTGTTTGTTTTAATGGTGAGGTCAGTCATCTGTCAGTGGAAGGAGACAAGGACCATGAGTCCCTGTGATATCTTCCGAACTGCTCAGTCTTTGTTAGAAAATGTCTGATTGGATTACTTTTTTGGATTGGTGATCTCAGAATTATGATTCCTCTTGTCTATTGGATAGTTATTCCTCATTGTTGGAATCTCTGGCCTTGATGATTGTCTTCATCTCGAATTCCCTACATGTGACATATTCACTGTGCACTGTGACTTAAGGCTTTTACTGGATCCCAACTGATCACACCTCATACCCTCAGCAATGCTTCAGTGATTTCTGAATCTCATTCTTGTTTCATCCATCCGGTCCTGTGGCAAGTCAGGCTCACTTACTTGTCTGATCTGTGCATTCATCTTTCAATACCATTGTGGCATAATTGTCACTGCTTCAGTCTAGTGGTTTTCCTGTTTGATCTCTAGAAAGTTGGCATATCCACAAAGGTATACATAACTCAGTTACAATGAATCCATTTCGTGAAGAAGTTTGACAGTGGGAGCTGTGCACTTAGAGCTCCCCTTCTCCATTCCAATGTCTTTTTTTTTTTTTTTTAAGATTTTATTATTTGATAGAGAAAGAGATCACAAGTAGGCAGAGAGGCAGGCAGAGAGGGGGGGGGAAGCAGGCTCCCCGCTGAGTGGAGAACCCGATGCGGGGCTCGATTCCAGGACCCTGAGATCATGACCTGGGCTCAAGGCAGAGGCTTTAACCCACTGAGCCACCCAGGTGCCCCTCCATTCCAATGTCTTGACCTTCTTGCATATCTTTTTGGAATCCCAAGTGGGGAAGCTAGCATAGACTGATCTGATCTCTGTCTCTAACACTGCTCTGCTCTCATAAAACATCCTGGGCAGAAAGAGGTTTTCCCTGTCCTTCTCTTGTATCATATCCAGTACCTTCTCTAAATAGACAACACTTTTCCATCCAATTTTTGTGCCTCTGTGGGGGATGGAATTTACTGCAATGAGGGAGAACACATAATTTTGAGCTAGTTTGTCTAGGTTTGAATTTTAACTTCACCAAGTATTAGATATATGACCTGGGTCCAGGTCATTTAACTGCCTCGATTTTCTTGTCTGTAAAATATGGATGACTATAGTACCTATGTCTTAAGGATATGGCAAGATAAAATGAGTTAATATAAATAAATGACTTAAAATGACACCTTGCACATAGGCACTAAATATATTTTAACATTTATTTTTAGTGTAAGTTATATAAATTTGTACTAAAAGAGCATTTAAGTGTTTGCCTCTCCTTTAAAGGACTCCTTGGTGCATTTGGCTTCCTCCTCTACTTCCAACTTAACTGGAATTTCAATGCTTGGACACCTCAAACATATCCACATATATTATTAAAACTTTTTCAAATCCAGATAAAAAAATTAGGTGTATTTTGCTTAGCTGCATATGTTTAAACTTAGCAGGAAGGTTATATTGGTCCCTAATCCCAACTGTATGCCTTATTTGTATGTTTGTTTTTGACTCAAAAAATTATAATTTAGACTCTGTTGTTAGGTTTTTGATTTAACAAAGAAACTGGTGCCAAGGGATGCCTGGGTGGCTCAGTGGGTTAAAGCCTCTGCCTTCCACTCAGGTCATGATCTCAGGGTCCTGGGATTGAGGCCCACATCAGGTTTTCTGCTCAGCAAGGAGCCTGCTTCCCCCTCTCTCTCTACCTGCCTCTCTGCCTACTTGTGATCTCTCTCTCCCTCTCTGTGAAAGAAAAGAAAGAAAGAAAGAAAGAAAGAAAGAAAGAAAGAAAGAAAGAAAGAAAGAAAGAAAGAAAGGAAGAAAGAAAGAGAAAGAAACTAGTGTCAAGTGGGCCTAGTATCTGGAGATTAAGAGCCCATTTTTATTTTCTGATTTTCCAGAACTTTGGCCTTAAATACCATAATAAGAATTTCTTTCTTTTAACTTTTCTCTTCTCTCCTCCTACTTCTCCTCCTCCTTCATCCCCTTCCCTCTCTCTCTCTCTCATCTTTCATTTTTTTAAATATTTTATTTATTTGAGAAAGAAAGAGAGAGCACAAAGGGAGAAGCAGACTCCCTGCTGAGTGGGGAGCTCAACATCAGGGCTCAATCCCAGGACCTTGAGGTCATGACCTGAGCTAAAGGCAGACGCTTAACCATCTGAGCCACCCAGGTGCCCCATCATCTTTCTGATTATATATCAAATCTAAGATCTTTCTCCAACACAAAGCTATGTTTATCATATCCCAGACCCATACATGGTAGCTTGAGTTACTGTAACTAGGGGATTTCTTTTTTGAAAAGCAGTTCAGTCTCTCAAAAATCCATGTTCCAGTGGCATCTGGGTGGCTCAGTGGGTTAAAGCCTCTGCCTTCGGCTCAGGTCATGATCTCAGGGTCCTGGGATGGAGCCCTGCATCAGGGCTGAGCAGAGAGCCTTCCTTCTCTCTGCCTGCCTCTCTGCCTACTTTTAATAATTATCTTATGTCTTTTAAGTGGAATCATTTTCACAATCTTTTTTACTATTTTCATTGTATAATATTTTATGGAAATACTTCCAGTTCTACTTGTCAGTGTGGAATTAATTATTTTTAATGACAGAGTAATACTTCAAAGTGAAGATATACCACAATTAACTCAATTATCCTTCCTATAATAATATTTACTTTATTTTCACTTTTTCCATGCACTACAAATGCTTGCAATTAACTTTTTGAATCATATGTCATCATACAATGGTGTTTTATTTCTATGGAGTAGATATCCTGGTATAGGATCTGTGTTTGACAGAAAAATTTATTTTAACTTAATATTTATTTTTCTTAATTTTAACAAATAAATTTTATTTCATGCTGTTTATTTGTTTCTCTTAAAAAATTCACATTTTTACAGGCAATATATGAATGTCATTTTCTACTAATCTCCAAAAAGTGAAAGACCCGTATTTTTTTTTATTTTTTAAGTTTGACACATATAAAATGTAGCAATTTGATACATGTAAAATATTTTTTAAAAAGATAATAAAGAGTCAACATTTCTTACCTTTATTTCCATTTTTCTGAAAACTACTATCCTTAATGATTTGGATTTTTTTTTGGTGAATTTCCTGTGCATGTCACTTGATGATTATATTCTGTTACATTTTGCCTTTCTCTTTTTAGTGTATACGAATACATTGTTTATTATCTACATATAGCTATGTTTTCCATTGTCATCCATTTGTTATTAATATTTATGTAGACTAATATTACTGTCTCTCATTTATGTTGTTTGGTCTCTTTTTCAATTGCTAGTACTATTCTTTGCCTATGTGTTGAGGCTTAATTTTAAATTGTGATAGTCTTACAGTGGTAGAAACCCAACTGCCAGAAAAATAATGTAGACTGTATCCCTCAGTAGTGTATATAAAAGAATATTCCCATTTCTCTGTGTTCCATGTATTTTCCAAGAGAGAGGATTCAGTCACAGCACTCAACTTATTTTTGTGAGTTAGTGAAACTACTTAATATTACTGTTAAATATTGTTAAAATTCAATTGGGAATTTGAATTGAATTAAACAAGAGACAAACTTCTATAAGCTGTTTTCCAGGCAACAACTCAAAAAACTGAGGAAGAGAACAAATTAAGAGCTCCTTTTTACCTAGAATTCAAGACTTTATACGCCTGTGAACTCAAATTGTCATTTGACTCAGAAGAGTGTGTTTTTACTGTAAAGGAAAGGAGACAATTTCAGGTCAGAGTCCTCTCAGAATCTCTGCTTCATTGTATTTTAAGGTATTTTGTTGTTGGTAAGGGGAAAAATGCTTTAGGATTGATTATGGTAAATTAGAATTCTCATGTGGTAACTCTAACCTATTAATCTACTGCTATTGATATATGACATAATTACATTTATGGAACACTGCCTAAAACTTTGATCAATTTTTATATAACTTTATGTATTTCCCTTAAATTTGGAAACTAAGAAATACTTTATAGAGGGATGAATGCTTTATCCAAGGTCACATAATGAGTTAATTTTTCTTTGTCAATTGGTCATATGTAGTAGCTATGATGAACAAGAATTTAGGTTGTCATTGTTTCTTTCAGTGATAGAAATACCATTTTGTAAACAAAACACAATTCAGTGAGTCATTAGTGCCTCCAAAACTGAATAACTCAGTTACAATGAATCCATTTCGTGAAGAAAAATGACTGACACTGCCCAAAACCTCTGGATTTGTATGCATTGAAATTACTGTTCTAGATATGGTGGAGAAGGGATGAGAGGAATTAATCATTTTTATTAATATGATATTCAAAAAAGTGCCCTTTTTCCTCATTTTCAGGACTAACATATCATATCTGACACCTTTATTTTTGTCCTTCACAGTGAGTTACATTTCATCTTTTGGGTTATTGGCACAAGAAAAAAGAGATAGTCTTGCTGAGGGCCATTAAGAGTTTCATATATCACATTTTAGCTGTGACTCAGCATCTCCATTGCATAAGTTCGATTTCTGACTGTTGATTATTATTCATACATTGGTAGCACAGTTCAGAGAGGTCAATATGTATTCTCCTTCCAATGCAGATTACTGGGAAAGATCATTCTTTACATTAATCAACATAGACTATTTCCTAAACATTTTAAATGCCATAAACACATTTCACATCATAAATATAAAATATAGTAATATATTTGTGACCTTGACCAAGTCACAATCTCCCTTGATTCATTTTATTTATGTATAGAAGTATACATCCTACTAACTATACATATACACTGACTGGACTGTGAATGTCTTATAAAAACTATCTTTTAGGAATTGTTACATTTCTTTGTACTCTAAAATTAGTATGAAAAGCAGAATTTGACTTTTACCACTTTTATCAACTACTATTGATTTAAATATGTATCAGAAAATAAGGATTTTTTTTTTTTAGATTTAGTTATTTATTTATCAGAGAGAGTAGAGAGTGAGCACAAGCAGGGAGAGTGGCAGGCAGAGGGAGAAGTAAGCTCCTGGTGAGCAAAGAGCCCAATGCTAGACTAGATCCTGTGACCCTGGGATCATGACCTCAGCCAAAGGCAGATAGATGCTTAACAGACTGAGCCACGCAGGAGTCCCAAGACATATCAGAAAATAGAGGAAGAAAATTTTTTCTTTTCTGATTTATTTTTTCTATTCCCAGTTAATGGCACCTTTTTTCCTGTTTTACTATTGCTATTGGTGTTACAAGAGCTAAACTGGATTTTACAACCTACTTAAGAAAAGAGATATTGTTTGGATTTTTATTGCAATTGTCATGGGGAAACACTATACTTTTTTGTGAGTTTCTGAGTATGCAAACAAAATATTGTATAGGTTCTAATTATTTTCCTATTATGTTTTCAAAACTTTTGATTTTAGTTTTTTTAAAGGTTTTATTTATTTGTTTGAAAGAAGAAGAGCTCATAAGTGGGAGAAGGAGCAGGAAGAGAGGGACAAGTAGATGCCACACTAAGCACAGAGCTGGACATGGGGCTCCATCCCAGGACCTGAGATCATATCCTGAGCCAAAACTAAAAGTCAAATGTTTAACTGACTGACTCACCTAGGTGCCCCCAAATTTGTGGTTTTAAATCTATGATACAAAAAGTTAAAAATTAATTTCCAAATGGACAGAATCTAAAGGAAAACTGAAAATAGAAAATTACATTTATGATTATTTTTTCTTAAAGATTTTATTTTTTATTTGACAGAGAGAGATCACAAGTAGGCAGAGAGGCAGGCAGAGAGAGAGGGGGAAGCAGGCTCCCCGCTGAGCAGAGAGCCGATGCAGGATGCAGAGCTGGATCCCAGGACCCTGTGATTATGACCTGAGCTGAAGCCAGAGGCTTTAACCCACTGAGCCACCCAGGCGCCCCACATTTATGATTAAAGTCTGTCATCCAACATATTATGTATTAACACTGATTTGAAGACTTACACATGAAAACCTTTATAATTAAGAATGAAACAGAGCCTCTTTAACCTGGCAAATGAGTATGTAAATAATTAAAGCAAATACCATATTTAACAGTGAAACATTGAAAATCTTCCCTTTACTTTGTAAATAAAATCAATATTACTACTATCATATCAACAGTCAGTGTCAATTTAGAAAGACAAGATTATTATTTTATAAATTATAATCATTATAATAAAACAAAAGTCTCATGATTTGTAAATGATATGATTATGTACATAGCAAATTGAAAAGAATGTAAAAATAAATTCTTAGAATTAACAAGCTAGATCAACAACTTTGTTAGATAAATATAAACCATTGAAGTAATTATTTTTTTAAGTGTTACAAGATTTATTGTTCATGCCCTATACCCAGTAATTATTATATTGAAGTATATATGAAGTAATTATTATATTCCTATTGTACATAAAATAAATTTATAAGAATATATACTTTAAAAAGATAATTAAAAAACTCTGAAGGATAAATATAGTCATATACTTATAGTCATACTTATATGGAGAAATTTAAACATTATTATAAAAAAACAATTTAAGAACCTTAACTTGAGAAAGATATATTGTGTTTGTTGATGTTCAGAATATCATATTTAAAGTTGTTTGTTCTCCATTAAGTAACATAAAAATAACAATTCGCCCTGTATTAATCCATAAGCCTGATGAAATTAAAACAAATAAATAATTGTGGAGTGGATTTGATACAATTCAAAATCTAATAATAACCAGGAGAGTCCTGAAGAAGAATAAAGACAAAGTTAAGGTAACTCTTCAACCAGACTTCAAGTATTTTATAATCATGTTCATTAAGACTGTGTAGAAGGATTCAGGATAGACAAACTGATCCACAAAAAAATGGGGAGCTTCCAGAAGTAGACTCAGAAATACACGCACTCCTTATATTACAAATGTAGCACTGCAGTATGATGCACATGATGAGTAAATGATAGGTGGTAGAGAATGTGGGAAGAAAACTAGATCTCTACACAACCCTGCCCACTACATTTGTGTCCAATCATTAAATTAAAAATTTAAGTGAAAAATGACAATCTATACAATTTTAATGTGAAGACGTAGAAGAATGTCTTTAGGATATGGTGTCAGCTTTTACTATATAACAAACCAAAGTAAAACTAAATGGTTTCAAGCAAGAGTCATGCATTTTGTTTATTATTTCCTTGCTCAGAAATTCGGTTTTGGCAGAAATGGTTGATTCTTCTCACTGCATCTGCAGTCAGCTACTGGTCAGTTAAGTGGCTCTGCTTTTAGAGGTTGGTTGGAGATATTAACTGGGGCAACTTGGGGTGACTAAACTACTTGTCTCTCAACATGTAGCATTTAGCCTGAGACTGTTCATGTGGCAGAAAGGCAGGATTCCAAGAAAATGACTGCAAGAACTCAAAGCCCCTTAATGCCTTGGTATGAAACTCATATAGTATCACTTTTAAAATAATAAAGCAATTTAAGAGAGTACAGATTTAAGAAGTGGGATATACATTCAACCTTTGTTGGGGGCAATTACAAAGTATTACTGCAAGTGCAAGATTTGGGGAGAGTAATAATTATAATAATTTTTTTTGCAAGTAATCCACCACAATCTAAATTCAAGTTACAGAAAGATGCTATAACATCATACATGTGCAAACATGAAAAATAATAAAAAATTAATCCAAATGAGTAACTTAATAATAAAATATATTGTAAATATCATAGAAATTTGTAAACATATATCTGAAAAAGAATCTGTTCAACATCACTAATCATCAAAGGAATGCAAATCAAAACCACAATAAGATACCACCTCACACAAGTGAGAATTGTTGTTAGTAAAAAAAAAAAAAAAAGCATATGTTGGCAAGGATGAGAAAAGGAAGCCATCACTCACCGTTGGTGGGAATATAAATTGTCACAACAGCTATGGAAAACACTATGGAGTTTCCTCAAAAAAAAAAAAAGAAATACCCAGGGTGCCTGGGTGGCTCAGTGGGTTAAAGTCTCTGCCTTCAGCTCAGGTCATGATCTCAGGGTCCTGGGATCAAGCCCCACATTGGGCTCTCTGCTCAGCAGGGAGCCTGCTTCCCCTCTCTCTCTCTCTCTGCCTTTCTGCCTACTTGTGATCTCTCTCTCTCTCTGTCAAGTAAATAAATAAAATCTTAAAAAAAAAAAATACCATATGATCCAGTAATTCCACTGTTGGGTATTTACTCAAAGAAACAAAAACACTAATTCAAAGATACGAGCATCCCTACGTTTATTGCAGAATTATTTACAATAGCCAAGATATGAAAGTAACACAAACGCCCCTTGATAGATCAATGGACAAAGGAAAGATATATATATATATATATATATATATCACTATATGACAGAATATTATATATATATATAATAGAATACTACTCAGACATAAAAATGAAGAAACCTTGTCATTTCCCACAATATGAATGGATCTTGAGGATATTATGCTAAGTGAAATAAATCAAAGAAAGATAAATATATGAATTCACTTAAACGTGGAATCTAAAAAACAAAAAAAAAAATCTTAAATACTGAGAAGAAACTGATAGTTGTCTGGAGGAGGTGGATTGGGGGATGAGCAAAATAGGTGAAGACATTAAGAGCTACACATTTCCAGCTATAAGTCATATAAGTCATGGGGGAAAGCACAGCATAGAGAATATAGTCGACAATATTGTAATAGTGTTGTATGGTGACAGATGGCAGCTACACTTAATTCTGATGAGCCCTGAGGAATGGTATAGAATTGTTGAATCACTGTATTGTCTACCTGAGGCTAATATAATATTGTGTATCAACTATAGTTTTAATATATATTTTTAAGTATATAACAAAATATAATAAATAGTTTATAAGCAAAAGATAGAAACCTAATAAAAATAGGCAAAAGATATAAACTGGCACTTAACAGTAAAGAAAACATAAATTACAAGTCAATCCATAAAAATATTCTTACACATATTACCTATCAGTTAAATAAGACGTACTACCAGAGTATGTTACCATTTTATTGCATCTAGATAGCCAAACATTAGTAAATTAGATCTTATCAAGTGTTAAGGAGAGTAAAAACTGTGTTATACAGTGTTACAACACACTTACTTGGTGTGAAGTCCCTCTTGCAAGGTAGAATAATGTTCTACGTTAAAGTGCCTATGGTCAAGTGACTTGCTTTGGCCTATGAAATATGAGTGAAATTTGAGATTGGGACTCCTTTGTCCATTAGTTTCCTAGAGTGATGTTATCATGGAGTAGAGCTACAGCCATACATTAATGGATATATAATGTGAATAAGAAAGAATTTTTTGTTGTAAACTACTGAGATTGGGCATAATTTGTTATAACTCCACGTCTTCTGGTGTCCATGCCCTTATGCAGTTCCGTTCCAGATTACTCAGAGCTTGGCTATGTGAATTTGACCAATAGGAAATCAGAAAGCATAATGCAAATGACCTTGATAAGTCTCTTAGAATACTGCCATCTTTTGAGCAAATCTGGTCTGTCTTCCTTGAGGATGTAATCTCATGTGAAGACCACCTAGGGAAAAAAGTCAGCCATCTTATCCATTCCAGATACTCAAGCTGAGGAACGAGATGTAAATGAGGCTACTTACTTTACATAATTTTAATGCAATAGGAAATGGTAAAAGTGACCTTTGAAAGATCGATATAGAAACACACATTAAAATCAATAATTTTATCTGCTCTTGCTACCAATATTCAATGTTCATAGTTTCAATGACTTATATATGTGATCATTATATATATTTAAGTATTGCACTTATAAACTAAATGCTACAAAATCTCATGAAGGAAAATTAAAGGATACAAATTAAATGGAGAGGTATGTATTGGAAGTCTCAATATTGTTAAGATGACAATTCTCCCAATTGATCAATAAATTCAATATAATTCCATTCAAAATGTTCATAGATTTTTTTTTAAAGATTAATTTATTTATTTGACAGAGAGAGAGAGATCACAAGTAGGCAGAGAGGCAGGCATAGAGAGACGGGGAAGCAGGCTCCCTGCAGAGCAGAGAGCTGGATGCAGGGTTTTATCCCAGCACCCTGAGATGAAGGCAGAGGGTTTAACCCACTGAGCCACCCAGGCTCCCCGCTTACAGATTTTTTTTTAAGATGAAAATCTAATTTATATATATATAACACACATATGAACAAAGGAAAAATATCTAGAGTAGCCAAAACAAAAGGAAAATAAGTTTGGAGAATTTATATCTGTTTTTGGCTTTTAGAAAAAGGCTATCATAATCCAGTCATGGTATTGATGGGGGAATAGATTTATAGATAAAATAAGTAGATTAGAGAATTCAAAAATAGACTCACCCAGGCTATTTTTGTAAAGATGTTGAAGTATATTGCTAATGAAAGAAAATTTGAAATTGATTATTTTTATATTACTAGAGTTGTGGAAAGTTAAAGAAAAAGAAAAAATTTTTGGCTTGAGAAAAACTAGGATTTAAATTTGAAAAATTTTTAATTTTTATAAATAAAATAAAACAGTTATTTTAATTATATTATAAATAAAATAAAAGTTATTTTAATAACTGTTTAATATATTAAATATTAATATTTAATATATTATTATATGTTATTATATAATATAATATATTAATATAAATATTAATATATTAATTTAATATATTTAATATTAATATATTAAATATTAAATAAAATAACTTTTATTTAATAACTATTAAATAACTGTTAATAGTTATTATTATGTTCAAAATGTCCTACAGGATTTAAATACTTGTATTCAGAGACTACACCTCCTAGATTTTCAGCAATCATTCCCTCAGCTGCTGGAAATGTTGACTGCTACCAGGATCCAGGGAAATCCCTCTTCAGGAAATGCCCTGGGGTAAACAATCTGCACCAATGACTTGTTATAAATATCTAGCCTCCTGGGCTCAATGCAGGATAACTCTGTATGGTCATGCCAACTCCAGAACCCCTCTGCTACTTTCTAACACTCCTTCTCTAGTGTCAGCCCCAAAGATTGCCCAGTAAGCACCCTGCATGCAAATCTCTAACTCCAGGTTGGACTCCCAGTGATACTCATCTTCAACAAATTCTATTCTGCAAGATAAGCTCCAAATCTCAATCTTTGTGTCTTATACTTCACAGATTTTTTAAGCTTTTAAACAGTGAGTCAAAGACAAATTGTTTCTCTCCTACTTAATGTGTAAGCTTTTTGCTCTTAGACACAATGGCTTAATATTTCTTACCATTTGTTCCAGTTACTCATGTGACTTTAATATCACAGTTCAGTGTTTCTAGGCACACAGCCAGATTACAAGTCCAGCTATAGATTTTTAACATTATACTCCCTCAAGCCAACTACACTTAAATGAGTATTTAATTGAATTAATTAGGAAATTATCACTTAGTTTAAGTAACCTAATTGTTCTTAGCATTGGCAAGAATCCCAACATTTACAAACTGAATTAAATGTGTGATACCAAGTTTAAGGCAACATAAATTCAACTCAGAATGTTAAAGTATAAATTAAGTGTTGTTAAAAGATGCATAAAGCTGCATGCATAGATAAATAGTAGATGAAGATATATTGTATATGAACTTTAAGTGCACCATAAAACAGGGGCTCATAACTAAAAGGTATGTTGATATTTTGTATCTGTTATTCTTCAAAAAGTATAATTTATTTCTACAAAAAGTAACATAATGAAAAAGTAGAGTTCTTTATATTTTAAGAACCATGTATATTAAATATATCATTCCACATGTGTTATATTTGAAAATATGAAATGCTGGGCACCTGGGTGGCTCAGCTGATTAAGCAACAGCCTTCAGCTGAGGTCATGATCCTGGAGTCGTAGGATCAAGTCCAGCATCGGGCTCCATGCTCAGCAGGGAGTGTGCTTCTCCCTCTTACCCTCTCCCCTCTTATTCTCTCTCTCTCTCTCTCAAATAAATAAATAAAATTTAAAAAAAAAGAAAATATGGAATGCTTAATGTGCAAATGTGTTTTTCATTTCATAGATATATATATATATCATAGATATATATTATGATAAATCATAAATATATTTCTATATTTCAATTCATAGATATAATTCTATTTATTACCTTTATAAAAAACAGTTGTCTTTTAAGGCCTACCTTTTTTATTGCTTGTAACACCAATTTACAGTCTCTGATAACTGCATAATACTCCTTTGATTTACATAACTGTTGCTAATTTTATATATCCACTATTAAGCAGCTAGATTACCACCAACTCCTCAATAACATAATTATGAGAAGAAAATCTTCATACATGTTTCTTTCTTTGCCTGTATGAGTTACACCGAGATATAATCAACATACAGAGTTTTAACATATTTGATTTTATTAGCTGCTGTCTCTGATTTTTAAAATGGCTGCAACAGTTTGCGCTCTCACCAACAGTGCATGCCATTTCCATTTTGCTATACTGTCACCATCACTTTGAATTTTCCAAATTTTCCAAGATGAAAAATTATTT
Source organism: Procyon lotor (assembly GCA_028646535.1). Classification (NCBI taxonomy): domain Eukaryota; kingdom Metazoa; phylum Chordata; class Mammalia; order Carnivora; family Procyonidae; genus Procyon; species Procyon lotor. Next base: position 42,030,767 of record CM053604.1, read on the forward strand.
TTCATCTAGAGATGTGTATTACCTTTTTATGATAACTGGGGAAATCGAATATATCTTCACAGTAAATATCACTTTCTACTTGCTTTTCATTTATTTATTTATGTTAAAGATTTTATTTGACAGAGGGAGATCACAAGTAGGTAGAGAGGCAGGCAGAGAGAGAGGGGGAAGCAGGCTCTCTGCTGAGCAGAGAGCTCCATGCGGGGCTCGATCCCAGGACCCTGAGATCATGACCTGAGCCAAAGGCAGAGGCTCAACCCACTGAGCCACCCAGGTGCCCTTACTTGCTTTTCATTTAAAATGTAGCTTAATTCCTTACGTTTATGAAAATCATATAAATTAATTGTTAAAATTTGTATACAATCCCATTTTAAGAGTCATAATTACTTAATTAGTATTCTCTGATTTCATTTCATGAAGTTGACCAACTAATGTTTACTATAAATATGTGTGTACTCAAAAAAATCTAGATTTATTAATCTTATTGCATCAAGTTATAATACATTGCAGGGAAATCAGGGTGGCATCTTGTTAATGGGCAGTAGAGAAGAGCCTTATGTAACAAATTACCAGAAACTTGGTGACTTAAAAATCAAAATGTATCATGTTAGCTTTCTGGATATTAGGATTCTGGATGGGTCTCACTGGGCTAGAATAGAAGTGTTGGCAGCTCTGTGTTCCTTCTTGAGTCATTCATGTAATTGCCTTTTGCATTCTTTTTTTTTTTTTTTAAGATTTTATTTATTTATTTGACAGAGAGGAGAGAGATCACAAGTAGGCAGAAAGGAAGGCAGAGAGAGAGGGGGAAGCAGGCTCCCTGCTGAGCAGAGAGCCAGATGCAGGGCTCGATCCCAGAACCCCGAGATCATGACCTGAGCTGAAGGCAGAGGCTTTAACCCACTGAGCCACCCAGGTGCCCCGCCTTTTGCATTCTTTTTGGTGAGCTGCGCCCCTTGGCTTGAGACTTGTTTGTCTTCTAAGCCAACAGTCACATCACTGTGACCTCTGCTCCCACTGCCACATCTCCTCTGACACTCTCGTGTCCCCTTCCCTCTTATGCTTATAAACATCTTTGTATTTACATGAAGAACACTGTATAACACAAAGTTGTCTTTCCATTTCACATCCTTAATTTAAGCACATCTGCAAAGTCCCTTTTGCCATGTAAATTAATATGGGCATATGTTCCAGGAATTCAGAATTGTATATCTTGGAGTGGGTCATTATTCTGCCTACCGTCAGGTCTCTTACAGGGCTTTGAGCTTTTGCTGGGCTGAGGAGGGATTCAATAATTAAAAGCCAGTTCTGGATATGATACAGTTCATAAGTGAGGGAAATTCTGTGATCATATATGTTATCTTACGAGTTTTACGCAGGTGGTAGCATGAGGAAAGCAGGAGTAGAGTTATCATGTGTAAAATAAGGGGACGTTAAGCAGAAAAAAGAATAATTTTACTCCCATTTCTATGCATATGGTTGTAGAAAAAGTCCTAATCTAGATAAGAATACAGTTATTATTGCCATTAACAGAATACGAAGGGAGACTCTGAAACATCTGAAATGTGCATAATGTCACCGCTTTTACTGTGTTTGGGATTTTACCAGAGAATTGAACTGTAATCCAGTTATCTAACATATTTGCTGTGAAGTCATATTTTAATGTCTTAGTTGTACAGATTATAATAAATACATAAGTAAACATATATTTATTAAAATTTTTAAATGTTAAAACATTTGCCATCCCAGATCATTTTTAGATTGCCACTTATACAAATATTATGTTGATGAGACTTGATCTGGAAAAAGTATGTAGCATTTTAACAGCAGTATCAGGATGATGTTCAAAAATAATTGCCTGTAAAGTATACTGAGACAAAGTTTGAGATAAGATTGTGGATCTTTTTAAGTACTGGATTATAAAGAATTTAATCTTATAGTTTACAATAACTGGAAAATGGATCACATTGAAATGGGTAGTAATTATAATGAAAATATTTAATAAAGACTGATCTAGGAGTGTCATTTGTGATAAATTAAAATGGAATTCAATAAAACATTTAGAATATTACTATAATTATGCATATGAGGAGGGTAAGGCCTTAAACACAGAGTTAGACTGGGAAAAAAGTGATAAATGTGAGTGATGTTGGAAGAACAGAACTTTCAGATTTTGATACAAGACTGCGTATGTTTGAGTAGTGGGAAAGAAAATTCAAAAGTGATTCTTCAGTTTAGGGAACAAATGGTTAGACACATGGACATAACTTTGTTTAAAGGATAAGAACACTTTTAGCCATGGTGGTTTTAGATACATTTGGAAAGCCAAATAAATTAAGTTGAAAGTCTTTGTATAATATATTGGGTACTCATTAGGGAAATGAGGAATGGGATGTGGATATTTTAAGACATATTCACTTATTAATACATTTAATAACAGACATATAAGACATATAATAAACATTATATATTCACAAAACACATGGGTAGTTCCATCTGGAGGTGTTAGATGAAGAAAAGTTATTGGAAGAGACCTGGAGAGGGGCATCTGGGTGGCTCAGATGGTTAAGCATCTGCCTTTGGCTCAGGCCACAATCCCAGAATCATGGGATGGAACCCCACATTGGGCTCCCTGCTCCGTACAGAGCCTGCTTCTCCCACTCCCTCTGCCATTCCCTCTGCCTGTGCTCTCTGGCTCTATCTCTCTGTTGAATAAACAAGTAAAATCTTAAAAAAAAAAAAAAAAAAAAGAAGAAGAAGAAGAAGAAGAAGCGACTGGGAGAGACATGAGGAAAACTGGAATCTTGAAAAATGTCAGGAAGTGGAATATTCAGGTATATTAACCCACTGAGCCACCCAGGCGCCCCTTATTCAGGTATATTAAAGACTTTAGTAAAGCAAAAGGAACTGTGGTCATGGAAAATACCACTGGATATGTGATACTTATTTTATGTATTAAAAATAATTGCATTAAAATTTTTAAAAATAGATTTTATCTACTTTTCTACTTTGCCTGATTAACCTTATAAATAACACCTAGCAAAATATTAAAACTGTAGAAAATGAATGCAACTAGTGTAAATTTTTATTAAAAATATGGAGAAAATTTTTCATGATCAAAAGAAAATTGGGGAAATGGTATTAAATTTAAACTTTTTGGAAAATATTAAAGGGCATAAAATATGAAAATTTTCATGTATTCTTATGTATTTTAAAGTAAATTGAAAGAATTTCCTGTAATTAAACAGTATATATTATTATGGCCATTTTTTCCAGTTACTAAACATTTAGCAAAATCCAGCAAAATTAGGGACAACAAGATAGATTGGAAAAGAGACCTTTTCATTTTATATTGTTGGTTTTGTAAAAGTTTATAAACTTATGCTGCTTTTAGTTTAGATTTTAAAAATGTGTATTCCAAACCTCCCTTTCTGGGCCTTTACATTGTTTTTAGACTGGCAGATCAAAGCAAACTCTTTCATAGAAAGCTCTTAAAAGCATGAAATAAAAATTTTTGCATTTTTAAATATCAAATTTTGAAGGAGTGAGGATATTTTATTTGATTCAACCTGCCTAGGTCTCAGCACACTCTCTACAATTGCAGTCTGACCAATAAAAGTATATGTGCTTGCATTCTTGGCAGATTTAATTGCTTTGGTGAACAATTATTTACATTTCCTTATGCTGGAAATAATTATTAGAAGAAAACCTCCCTTGAAAGAATTAAAGTCATCGACTTAAAATAATACACATTCTGAAACCTGAACAATTCTAAGGAAAATGCTTTAAGGTTATGCCAAAAAAGACTGACTTCACTAACAGATTTGCCTTATTTTATCCTTACTAAAATTTGATTTGGTATTTTAATGACTTCAAGTCCTGCTTTATCTACTCCTCTGAAATATTATGATGAATGTCAATCTTTGATGAACCGTTAACTAATGATGACATCCACACCTTTATCCTGTCACTTTTGCCTTGATTTTAATCCATTTTTATTGACAAAATAGCTTGCAGTTCATTATTACTTACAAAACATGTCATATATGTGCCATTAACTTAAACATTCAAACCTCAAGTAATCCTACTCTCCAAACTTGTTTTACCATGTGTTTCCTGTGTCTATTAATAACACCATGATATTCCCACTGTTGTTTTTGACTCCTCACTGTTTATTACTCCTCCTTTACCTCTCCTCCTCCGAGCCCATACTCATTTTTCATTTAATCTGTTGCCTAGACCCATCTATTCTATGCATAATGTCTTATGTCTCCATCCACTGACCAATACCCTAATGCAAGCTCTCAGTATTTCCGTCTAATCTCAATTCAGTAGCCTTTCTCTTGAAAACAAACAAACAAAATCTGCCCTTGAAAATTCTTCAAGGCTAATCTTCCTGTGACAGAGCTCTGATCTGTATTCCAGAGCCCTGATGGCTTACAGTATCAAATGTAAACCCACAGGACTTCAGGACATAGCTATAATCTCAAACTTTTCTCTTATCAAATGGTCTTTCATGTGCTTTGCTCACATATCATTTACTCTAGGACTTGCCCTGTTCACATATACACCATGTAATTCTAATTCCCATGATATATTTTACAAGCTGTTCTCTCCCTCTTTTTATTTTTTTGGAATATCCTCACTCATGCCCTGTATTTGCTAAGAATGGGTTCTAACAGCTTGTATTGGATACTTGGCTATAGTCTCATTAACAAAATATGTATATTATTTTACTCACTTAAGATGTCCAGAGAGTAGTTTGTGCTACTGCTTGAGAAAGTCAACAAATATCAGATTTTTAAATTCCTCCTAAACCTACCACCTCCCTCTCAATCTTAACTGATGGTCATTGTGCTCAAGTTTAGAAGAGAGTGACTTCATGAATCATATTTAACTCTAGAAAAGAAAAAAAACAGAGGAATAGGCAAATATACATGCTAGTTGAGTTTGTCTCACCAAGAAAATAATCACTTTTCCAGAAATCTTATCCAACTAAGTTCCCGGAAGTCCATTCAGAATCAATTCCTAAATGCAACCTCCAGTGTAATGGGCGTCTTTACGTGTTGTATTTTAAATGTTGTTCATTGCTGTCCCCTGAAAAAATTGGTTTCTCTTATTAAGAAAGTAAGAGAGCTCATCTATTAGACAATGTTGTCTGTAATTATCTCCACTCTCCACCCCACAACTATATATTCAGTTCTTATTCATTATTTAATCTCGAATTAAATAATTTGATCTTCCAAGTGAACCCTCCCCTTATCCTAAATCTGGAATCATCACTCCATGTCCTAAATTCTCATAGCAATTTCTTTACATTCTTTTCATGATGCTTATTTTTTTTTAACCTTAAAATAGTAGGTGCATTTCTATGTACTTACATATGTTTATGAAATCAAAAGACATATATGAACCCACCTTCTCTGCTATTCTGTGAAACACTGACACTCCGGAGGTGTTGTGAGTTTGCGATTTCTGTAGGATTCCCTGTATTGCATCTTGATAGGGAATCAAAATCTCTCTATGCAGAAATTTCCTAGAAGTTGTTCAAGTGTGCCTTAGCAAGGTACATCAAAATGTCACTCTTACACTCTTTTTTTCCTAGGGTGCAGGAGCTCAGAGTCTTGTCTTTTGGACAGGGTTTGCTCTCACGGGCTGAATTTGTCGGGAGCTGTGTCACACCTTGACCCAGAAGAAAAAACCTTCCCACAACACAGTCAACGGACAGTTCTTGCAGGCTACTCTGACTGCAGCGGCAAGCCTAAATTGCCTTTCTGAAACTCGGACAGAGTAGTTCCAGGCTCTTTTGCTGCTTGTAAGAGTGCTTACTTATACCTATCTGTGCAGGTTGGGGAAGAAAGGGCCCTTTATTTTAATAAAGAAAGCATTTGATGGAGATAGCAACAGAGCTTTGCATCAAGATTATATGCATGCATGTGTATCATCTTCATTGAATTCTTGTCTCTTGGAACCACTGAATGATATCTGACATGTACTGGTAACTGTAGCCAGTCAGCAAATCTCAGGATTGGTAAACGAGTGATAAGTTAAATGAACACTCTTCAAAAATGTTTTATTTATAAATTTTAGATATGAAGATCTAGTAAAATGTTATAAAAAGGAATTTCTCAGTATCTCAAATTCTACATGATGAGATGGAAGTTTGGCTATATTTATATAAAACATAATGTTTTATGCATAAAAGCATAAAATATGCTTTTCCCAAACAAAATAATTGATTGCTACTAAAGATGATGCTTATCTCCATTTCAACAAAATCTAAAATTATTTAATTTAAAAAAATTCTAAAAAAATCCACCTGTCCCGAATTTACCTAAAATGTAGAGATGTGTAAATATTATGCATCTCTAAAATATATAGAAATTACATATTTATTCCTGGGGTGAATGTATGCCATGGTTACTGGGGATAGGCTTGGTTTATGCCTGATGTCTCTGCACAATTATTCATAGAGTCCCCCTTCATTTTCATAGAAGTGCCATTTTAAAAGATGAATTAACTTGTCATGCTATATGTTTCCACCATAAAATGAGGTATTCAAATTAAGTATATTTTTCTAGTTAACTGAATATTTTAGTTTCAGTGTTCTAAATATATTGAAATGTTACCCTGCTCTTCCTAAAAATAAAAGCAAAAAACAGTAAATAATTTCCTTTCTTCTTAAAAAGTACACTGAAAATAAATTAACTGTGTCTCATTTTAATGTAGTCCTTTGATGGTATTGTGGTATATATGCTTTTGTCCCTATTACATAAACTTGACTTTTAATTTTGTGATGATTGATATTGCTAGCATTTTATTCTTAGCAGTTAATGTTTATTCCTATCAATATTGTATGTACATTTAGTAGTTGTTTGCAATGCATTTACTTTAACCGGCTAAGACCTTACAATGTTCTATCTTGAAGTTTAGGGTTGCAGAAATAGAAGATATATGTGGCAATTCTTATTTGGCAGTTTTTACTCATGTATCTTGAAGCACTTTCTTAAGTATTCTGAGTGTTAATATCTCCACTTGAAAATTCAAGTTATTGTTTTTTTTAAAGTATATGACTCCAGTATCTTGCTAAGAATAAATATTCATTAGATTGTTACATTTCTTAGAGGAGGTTTTAAAACAAATAATATATTCAGGTTGTAGCTCTCTTTAATAAGATATATCACAGTACCATTAGTTTTCTATCTCTATAACTCTTTTACTTATTTTTATATTCTCAATTAGCTAAAATGGTTAATAATGCTGAAATATACTATTCATTTATTCACTAATTTTCTTATACATATCACTATAATGAGGAAGGGATATAAAATGAAGAATATACAGTTTCTATTTTTTTAACTTTCATACTCTTTTGGGGGAAGGAAAGTATAAAATATTGTAAAATAGTATCACTTACTTTTGACAAAGACCTGCTTAGTGCTTAACATATGTCCATTCAAGCATGCATCTCTGCATGCATACAAACCACGTACACATGCAAACAAACTCCATTCCTGTACTGTAATCTAACATCAAGCTTGGTCCATGGAATTCTCCATCCATATACTGTCCTTACTGATTGATTAAGGTCCATTAAGGACTACCTACTATGGACATTTGAGAAATTTTAGTAACTCACGTTGGAAGCATAGAAAGCAACAGAGGACTGAAATACTCTAAATTATAGTATCTTCATGGTATTCTGTAATTATGCAGAATTTGATTATGCATTCAAATTATGCAACAATTTGAAAAGTATTGCATCTAGGGACTATTGGCCCTGACCTGGCTAATGAAAAGTGACTGTATCTTCAGGAAATAAGTTGACAAAACCCAACAGAATGTGTGACTGACACTGGATTGAGGATCCAGATTAGTGTTATGCCCAGATACAAGAGTTCTTGGCCTGATGATTTACTTGTAGATTTTACCTTATCATAATTGTATGTATTTCTAGTAAATTATCCTTTTTAATTGTCAGTATATAAATTTCCTTTCTGGACACATAGCTGACGGGAACAACGTAATATAGTATTAAATGATAAAATATATTTAAATATTATGAGACTTTAGTAATGAGAGTAATCAATTCTTTTTGATGAATCACAGAAGACATTACAGAGAAGTTGATATTATAGCTTTATGAGTGCAATTCTCCAGGTAAAAGAAGGACAAACATTTTAAAAGGGATATTCCTAGAGCTTGGAATAGTTCAGGTCACTTGAAAATGAGGTCTTCTAAAATCACACAGATGCACATACATATACTTTTACACATTCTTATTTAACACTAAATACATAAAACTTTTTCCTTCCAATATTGTAAGTAGAAATTATAATTTATTGGAAGTTATTAAAATTATAATTTATCTTTATAAACAAATAGTATGCTATATTAAATTAAATTGGTATTTTTAATATTAGATTCCATTTTTATTTATATAGCCTTTGGCACTATTTCACATTAAATAGAAATTTTGAGAAAAAAAATGTAGCTTATTTGAAAATAAGAGCTTTACTCCTCATCTTATTTAATATTGTTTGTATGTATTTCAACATAGCCAAGATCCATTTTAGCTTTCTCTTTCTATTTATAGTCTTCAGGTTTTGCCTTTTGTTTTTAAGATGCATATTGGAATTGATAGCAATAAATAAAAATATTTATCCTGAAAAATATTATTTTATTTTATTAATGTAAAGTAACATTGTTAAATTTATTGCTAGTAGCTGACATATCACCATTCATTTCATTTTCTCTAAAGATTATAGAATATAGTATTAGTCAAGATGAATATACTGTGTTTTCTGTATTAAAGTATATTCACTTAAAAGGAAAACAAGTCTTTAAAAAACTTTAAAAAAGTGTATACATACACTGTTCTTGTTCTCTAATATAAAAGTAAATTGCAGTTGTTTTTTTCTGATTTCCATTAATTTATTTATTTCTCTTTGGAGCACTTATTTTCACTTTTATTTTCCCTAGAAGGGATTGAGTCTAGAAATTCCCACATCTTGACTAATTCATGAAAATACAGATAAATCTAGCTCTTGTGTTATTAAATTTTACTAGCACTTATAAGCAATTTAGAAACAAATACAGTCAGTTATGAAAACTTCAATATAGACAACTTTATTTCATTTCCAATAAATAGATGCATGCTAATAAGGAGATAAATAGAAATCAACTGATCTATCTTCTGAACCCCTTCAGAAACATCCTCATCTACTTATTAAGAAGTATTTTAAATGATATATTTTGTACTAATTTATATTACTCTTATAATCATTGGCCTTGCACAAATTCTATTCAATTTACTTTGATCATTCTAGAAATTCTTATTCATTTATCTTTAATGGTCTGTAATAAAAAAATCAGCATGCCATTAAGTCACTGTATCTACTTGTCATATCTCTTTCATATCCTTTAATACAGAAATGCTTAAAGTATCTCACTGTGTGTCTATATGTGTGTCTTTAATGATTGATATTTTAAGATACCAACTGTTTTGTAGAATGTCACAGTCTGAGTGAGTCTTTACTTGTGATTAGATTCAGGTTAAACATTTTTTTTCCCCTAACAATGCTGCTAAAGTGATATTATTTACTTTCCAAAGCTTCACATTAGGAGGCACACTTTGTCCTTTTATCTTATTAATGGCAATGTTAAATTTGAATATTTGATTAAGATGGTATCTCCCAGAGCTCTCTATTGTAAAGTTGTCTTTGTATTCCCTTTGTTACCTAAAGTATTTGGAGGAGTGATAATTTTGAAAATTATATTGTTTTTTCTACATTTGGTAATGTCCTTCTATAGAGAGACCTCCCTTTTCCCAACTTTCAAGTGACACTGTAAATTCATGGACTTCTTCTTTATACACTATAATCCACATGGCACTTTTTAACAGTCAAATTGCCTCAAAATTGGGAGCCGCTTCAAGCATTTCCACGTATTATTTATACATTCTCAATAGTCCCCTAACACATCTTTGCTTTTCAACAGAACAAGGTACTCCAGGTCCATCTTATATTTTCCCTGTCCCAGTCATGGAACTTGCCGTGTATTAAAAGGGTCTTGATTTCCTTTAGTCAAGAGTCACAGATAACAAACACTATCTAGGTGATACATCCTTCTGGACTACCATAGCTTCAAATCCTTTCATAGGACAATGTTAGAAATATATACTTTTAAAACATGGAGAATTTATACGACTATTTCCACTTCAGATATAAAAATCACAGCATTCTTCCTTGTCTTCTCCATTTCCAGAACTGCAATTTCTTTTCTCAGAGTAACTTGTTTCCCCAAAACATCAATATATTTACTTATTTGTTCTATCCTACAACCAAAATAATTTCAAAACACTACAGTAATACCATGGTCAAAAACAAAGCTGTTAACTTTCATAAATATCTTATATTTCTTTTTTCCATAGCATAAGTTCACACTATGTATCCTGGCAGACCACTGGGTTCAAATTTTAATTGAATTATATTTTTTCTGTGTAGTTATATTGTTAATTTGGTATAAAGGTAAAATCACTTTGTTTCTCAGTTTTAGTTTATCACAGTTTTTATTTAATTTTACTAATTTTTAATTTAATTTAAATATATTATATGTAAAATAGGATCATGATAAAAACAAAATTATATATAACTAAAAACCACATTAAAATTATAGATATCTCTACCATGTCTATCCAATCCTCATCCATCCTATATAAGTATTTCTATTTGATTCTGATTCATCTTTCCTATGTTTATTCTTGAACATAAGCAAATATATTTTTATTTTCTCTCCTTTCTTAAATAACAGATTTTGTATTGCATATTATATATACATTTTTATACTTAACCATCTTGCTACTTTTTTCTTACTAATATATCCTTGATATCACATCATATTTCTAATTTTTTATAACTGTATTTCCCTGTTGTATAGATGTTTCATAGTTTCATCAACAAGATTTCTATAAACTAGTATTTAAGATTGCTACCAATATTCAATTATTATTGCAAGTTATACTTTCATTGATGATAAACGTGTGTGTGTGTTTGGTACAGGATACCTCCAGAGTTAATTTCTAGAAGAAAGATTACTCTTTCAAGACATAAATTCATATATAGTTTTGTTAAATATACCAAATCCCACTTTACAGAATACACTACACTGCACTTTTAGTAATATGGGCTTCTGTCAACATGGTGGTTTTAGTTCCACTTAACTAAAGATTCATTCATGCCCAAATAAAAGTGAGCAAAGATCTGAGTAGATACTTCACCAGATAAAGAAATGTCAAATACGCAGGTGGACTTATGCTGGACATTATTTAATTATTAGGGAAATATGAATTAAAACCATGAAAAGTATCACCTGATACATATTACCATGTGTTAAATGTATCTCAATATCAAGGGTAAGCAAGTATGAAGAGTAATGGGAATTCTCATAAAATGGTACAGTCATTTTGGAAAATAGCTTTGTACCTTGTTTTAAAGATAAATATATATCTATCATATAATTTAATCCTACACTTATATAAACAGTAATTACACAAATTTAATCCCACATCTCTTAATTGAAAAAAATTATATTGTACAAAAGTCTGTGCACAAACATTTTTAGCAACTTTATTCACAATCATGAAAATTGGAAATCATAATGATCCTCAATCAATGAAAAAATAAACTGAGGTTTGTTGGGAGTAAGAGGAAAGGTTATCTATAAAGGCTAGAATACAGGATTTTTGTGATGAAACTGTTGTGGTAGCCACACAATTCTATGTATTCATCATAACCCACAGAAGAGTATGTCATGAAAAAATATACATATCTACCAGTATGTGTTGGGGGGTAAAATACAGATTGGTACAAATAAATAACTGTATTTCAAATGAATAACTTATTTACACTGAAGAGGAAGAGAAATGTAGGAGTTGACCTAAATGACTTTGGAAAACTGTTTTAAGGGGATTCTGTAAATTTATAGACAGAAAGGGCTATTCACAAATGCTGTAACTTAAGTGAGTTAAGTGAGTATTTTTCACATAGGTTTATGGGTTAGGAATCCTGAAACTACTTTATTTGTATGATAAAATAAAGTAAATAATAAATATTATATTATAGATAATGAGAGACAGATTTTTTACCGTCAGAGAAAGAAATTACAAATAAGGAAAGGGGATGGCTAGAATAAAAATTGTGGTGCTGCAATGGAGTTGAAAAAGTCAATATCAAAATTATCTAATTAAAAACAACCAGGGTCCCTGGGATAACTGGTTGATTACAGGACTGGGGCAGGAGAATTAAAGGATGAGTTTGGAGTACTTTTGGTGCTACAAAGTAAAAAAAAAAAAAATACTCAGAATGAACAAAAAAATAATAGAAACATATAAAAAGAGAACATAAGCCAACCTGAAAGTTCAGTGACCAGTGTTGGAATACTTTGGATAAATACATAAGTAAATAATGACAGATTGGAATATAACCCCCCAAAATATGTATCTGTTAGTCCTTATGTATTTAGGTAACTGAATTAATAAGTTAAAGGAAGTAATGATAACTCTTCCTTAAGAAGACTTCCAGTTTATAAATATAGGAGAAATGAGGAAAATAGAATATCATTACTAGAATACCACAATAATTGTCACAAGCAGAACTCAGTTAAGATGGTAAGATTAGTGGGTAAACTTAAACAGAAATAGTAGATTTGCATAATATCAAATTATCCTCTAAATATTTAATATTAAGAAAGAGAAGTGAAGTGTGCAAGTATTTGCACAATACTTGCAGACACATTAGCCAAGTGGTAAAGGTTAACATTACTAGTCATGTTGATGTCATACCCTCATATGATGATGCACCAACAAGAGAACATTGTTTTCAAATTATCTGGGGGTATCTTTCCCAAAAATATGTTACTCAATCTAGTCTTAGCAAAACACCAGAGAAAACAAAATTTGAGGGCATTTTACAAAACAATTTACCAGTACTCATTAAAATTGTTAAGTCATGAAAGATAAGGAAAGACTGAGAAATTGTCACATATTAGAGGAAACTTAAATTCATTTGAGAATTCTAGATTGGATCCTGGAAGAGACAGAGAGAGAGAGAGAGAGAGAGAGAGAGAGAGAATTAGTGTAGAAACAACTTAGGAAATCCAAATAAGTATTGCACTTCTGTTAATAATATCAGACTAAGATTAATTTCATAGCTACGATTCATGTGGTAGGGTTAAATAAGATGGTGACCTAAAGGAAAACATGCTGTATGGAAACTCTCTGTATTCTCTGTATCAATTTTTGTTTTGATATGATTTTTGAGATATAATTATTATTTGGAGATATAATTATTGAGGTATAATTCACATGCCATGCAATTATTTCATTTAAAGTGTCATTTAAATGTATTTTAATATAGATACATGTTTTGAAGACATTACAGTTAGACCATTTCATACCCCTTAACAAAGAAATCCCTTCTCCCATCCCCAATAACCACTAATTTACTTTATGTCTCTAAAAAACACCTACCTATTCTGGACATTTCATATTAATGAAATGGATTCATGTGATACGGTTCTTTTGTGACTAGCTTTCTTAATGTTTTCAGAGGTCATCCTTGTTTTATTGTTTAGCATCCTAGTGTGTATTAAATGGTATCTTTCTATAATTTTCTTAATAATTAATGATAGGTTATTAGCTATCTTCTTTGGTCAAAAGGCCACACACATAATTTGTTTCTGTTTTTATTGAGTTATTTGTTTTTGTTTTTGAGTTATGAGTACTTCATGTATTCTGGATATAAGTCCTTTATCAGATACATAATTCACAAATATCCTGTCCCATTCTATTGGTTGCCTTTTCATTTTTGTGATAGCATTGTTTGCAGCACAAAATTTTTTTCTATTATTTCAATGTAGCCAAATTTATCTTTTCTTTCTTTTGTCTTTTGTGCTTCTTCTGATGTCTTATTTAAGAAACCATTGCCTAGGGGCGCCTAGGTGGCTCAGTGGGTTAAAGCCTCTGCCTTCGGCTCAGGTCATGATCTCAGGGTTCTGAGAGGCTCAGGTCATGATCTCAGGGTCCTGAGATCGAGCCCAACATGGGGCTCTCTGCTCAGCAGGGAGCCTGCTTCCCCCCACCCTCTGCCTGCCTCTCTGCCTACTTGTGATCTCTCTCTCTCTGTGAAATAAATAGATAAAACCTTAAAAAAAAAAAAAAAAGAAACCATTGCCTAATTCAAGGTCATAAAATTTCCTCATAAGTTTTCTTCTTAGAAATATTTTTCTAAGAATATTTCATCTAAGACACATTCTTCTAAGTTAAATGCTTATCTCTTACATTTGGATTGATGATCCATTTTGAGTTAATCTTGTTTGTTGTTTAAATAGAAATCTAACTTCATTCCTTTGCATGTGAGTATCCAGTTTGCCCAGCATCATGCGTGTTAAAAAGATTTTCTTCCCTCATTTGAATTGTCTTAACATATTTGTTGAAAATCAATTAACCATAAATGTGAGAGTTTCATTCTGGAATGTAAATTTGATTTCATTGATCCATTTATCTATTCTTGTGTTTATATCATAATGTCTTGATTACTTAGCTTTCTACTGAATTTTGAAGTCAGGAAATGTGACTCCTCCAATTTTTTACTTATTTTTTTGGGCAGAATTTGGCAATTCTGGGTCCCCTCTATTTTCATATAAATGTTAGTATGAGCTTGTCAATGTCTACAAAAATCCATCCCAGATTTTGATAAGGATTGTGTTGAATCTGTAGATCAATTTGAAAAGTATTATTACTTTGACAAGATTAAATTAGAATTTTTTGATAGTGTGAAATGAAGATAATTTATTTCTACAAAAGTAAATCACAAGCTACATTCTTTCTAACAGTGTTTGGTTTCTCATGGCTCTTCTTTAGATATGCACCATCCAGTATAGTATAGTAGTCACTAACCACACGTAACTAGCTCTAAGTGTGGGTAGGGTAGCAGAATTGTCTTATTAATTTTAACTAATTAAAATTTAAGTTTATAGACTATTTTATCCAGCAATTTAAAAAGATTTAAGTGTGTTTGGAACAACTTGTGTATGTGAATCTACTTTATTCATTGGAAAATTTTGACCTCTAAGGATAAAATTTTTCTGCTAAGAATTTTTCATCCAAATTGAGATGTACCATAAGTATAAAATACATACGAGATTCAAGACTTAGCACCAAAAGAAGAGTAAATACTTAATTAAAAATGACTTATATTGACTGTATGTGTAAATTATATTTTGGATATATACACATGAATAAAATCTTATTAGCATTAATGTTAGCTGTTTCTTTTAAAAATTTTAATGTGTTTACTATAAAGTTTTAAATCACATAGTATGTAACTCACATCACATTTCTCTTGGATAGTGTTGTTCTGGATTCTATCTTGTGAACAAATACTAACTTGTCAAGACAGCTCAGTATCACCTTACATGAAGTCAATAACTTTGTACTGAAACAGTAATAACAATAGTTAATGACTTTAATAATCATTAACACAAATTAATCTTGTATACCAACTGTGCCAAATGCATTTTTTAGCATTGTGCCTATATGTTATTATATTTATCTTTTAGAAATTCATTTACTAAATATTTTTTTTAAAGATTTTATTTATTCGACAGAGAGAAACACAGCGAGAGAGGGAACACAAGCAGAGGGAATGGTAGCGGGAGAAGCAGGCTTCCTGCCAAGCAAGGAGCCCGATGAGGGGCTCGATCCCGGGTCCCTGGGATCTGACCCGAGCCGAAGGCAGACGCTTAACGACTGAGCCACCCAGGCGCCCCCATTTACTAAATATTTAATGAGTGCTTACTATATTTCAGTTTCTAGAAATAAAGATGACTATGCCACGATTCCTTCCTCTTGTTGCTGCTTCTTTCCAAGAGAGCAGTCTGAGTTCTGTTTCTCCATAATTCCTGTAGACTCCTGGAAGGCAAACTGGGACTTATTTACCTTTTTAACAATATTTTTGGCAGATATTAAAGAAAATATATAATAGTTTTAAGGTAAATATATAAATTGGTATTAAATTTTCATAATCAAAATATTAGTTTCTCACCAATCTATGTCTCTAACATGTTGGAAAAGAGATTTTCTTAAGCAACAGGCAAATTCCTATGAAATAGAAAAAAATCAGTTGATTAAAGAAGAAAAGCATAAATCAAAACTAATACAGGAATCCAATTATAGTTAAAATATATGCTTCTATAAATATGAAGTAGCCTTACTTCTAAAAGAAAATGCTGTCAATGTAAAATTTTGATGGATTCAGTTAAGTTGAGCTATTCACTGACTCTGCAGTGTTAAATAAAATCAACTGCATGTTTCCCTCATGTGTTTTGGTTGACTATTTAGAGTAGTTTAATAAAGTGTTGCAGTTCTCATTGCACAAACTGCAATTACTCAAGAAATTTTCGGGAAAATTTAATAATTTTCAATTATTCACATACATAATTACCATAATATAGTTTGAAATTAGCATAATTTATCAATATTTACTCAGTCTCAAGACAATATATTAAAATTCAACAATGATTAAATTTAATAAGTGTATTTATAGAGTTTAAAAAGTTACCTACTATTTCCAGATTTTATTTTATTATGTTAGTCACCGTACAGTACTTCAGCAGTTTTTGATGTAGTGTTCCATGTTTCATTGTTTGCGTATAACACACAGTGGTCATTGCAATACTGCACTCCTTAATAACCATCACCAAGCCAACCCATCCCTCACCCTCTTCCCCACTGAAGACCTCAGTCTGTTTTCTAGAGTCCATAGTCTTTCATGATTCATCTCCCCCTCTGATTTACACCCCTCCGTTATTTTTCCCTTCCTTCTCCTAATGTCCTCCATGCTATTCCTTATGTTCCATATAGAAGTGAAACCATATGATAATTGTCTTTCTCTGCTTGACTTATTTCACTTAGCAAAATCCCCTCCATGTTGATGCAAATGATGGGTATTCATCTTTTCTGATGGCTGAGTAATTATCCATTGTATATATGTACCGTGTCGGCTTTATCCATTCATCTGTTGAAGGGCATCTTAGCTCCTTCCACAGTTTGGCTCTTATGGCCATTGCTGCTATGAACATTGGGGTGCATGTGCCCCTTCTTCTCACTACATCTGTATCTTTGGGGTAA
Source organism: Procyon lotor (assembly GCA_028646535.1). Lineage (NCBI taxonomy): Eukaryota > Metazoa > Chordata > Mammalia > Carnivora > Procyonidae > Procyon > Procyon lotor. The sequence continues at coordinate 42,047,952 of CM053604.1, forward strand.
ATACCCAGTAGTGGAATTGCTGGATTATAAGATAGCTCTATTTTTAACTTTTTGGAGAACTTCCATAATTTTTTTTAGGGAGTGGCTGTACCAACTTGCACGCCCACCAACAGTGTAAGAGGGTTCCCCTTTCTTCACATCCTCTCCAATATTTGTTTCTTGCTTTGTTAATTTTTGCCATTCTAACTGGTGTAAGGTGGTATCTCAATATGGTTTTGATTTGAATTTCTCTGATGGCTAATGATGTTGAACATTTTTTTTTCATGTGTCTGTTAGCCATTTGTATGCCTTCTTTGGAGAAGTGTCTGTTCACAGATAGAGGGAACATTCCTCCAATTCATAAAAAAAAAATCTATGAAAAGCCTACAGCAAACATCATTCTCAGCGGGGAAAAGCTGAGAGCTTTTCCTTTAATATCAGGAACATGGCAAGGATGCCCCCTCTCACCATTGTTGTTCAACATAGTACTAGAAGGCGTAGCCTCAGCAATCAGAGAACAAAAAGAAATAAAAAATATTCAAATCGGCAAAAAAGAACTCAACTCTCTCTCTTCACAGATGACATAATACTTCATGTGGAAATCCCAAAAGACTCCACTCCCAAATTACTAGAACTCATACGGAAATTCAGTAATGTGCCAGGATACCAAATCAATGCACAGAAATCAGTTGCTTATCTATATACTAACAATGTAACTGTAGAAAAAGAAATTAAGGAATCAATTCCATTTACAATAACACCAAAAAACGTAAGATACCTTGGAATAAACCTAACCAAAGAAGTAAAGGATATATACTCTAGAAACTACAGAACACTTATAAAAGAAATTGAAGAAGACACAAAAAGATGGAAAAACATGCCATGTTCATGGATTGGAAGAATAAACATTGTTAAAATGTCTATGCAGCCCAGAGCAATCTATACTTTCAATGTCATCCTGATCAAAATAACAAGGGCATTTTTCAAAGAGCTGGAACAGACGATCCTAAAATTTGTATGGAACCAGAAAAGACCCCAAATCGCCAAGGAAATGTTGAAAAAGAAAAGCAAAGCCGGTTGCATCACATTGCTTGATTTCAAGCTATATTGCAAAGCTGTGATCACTAAGACAGCATGATACTGTCACAAAAACAGACACATAGACCAATGGAACAGAATAGAGAGCCCAGATATGGACCCTCAACTCTATGGTCAACTACTCTTTGACAAAGCAGGAAAAAATATCCAATGGAAAAAAGACAGTCTCTTCAATAAATGTTGCTGGGAAAATTGGGCAGCTATATACAGAATAATGGCGCTTGACCATTCTCTTACACCATACACAAAGATAAACTCTAAATGGATGAAAGATCTCAATATGAGAGAAGAATCCATCAAAACCCTAGAGGAGAACAAAGACAATAACCTCTTTGACATTGGTCACAGCAACTTCTTTCAAGACATTATCTCCAAAGGCAAAGGAAAGAAAAGTGAAAATGAACTTTTGGGACTTCATCAAGATAAAAAGCTTCTGTATAGCAAAGGAAAATAGTCAACAAAACAAAAAGGCAACCCATGGAATGGGAGAAGATATTTCCAAATGACACTACAGATAAAGGGGTGGTATTCAAGATCTATAAAGAACTTATCAAGTTCAACACTCAAAAAACAAATAGTCAAGTAAAAAAAAATAGGCAGAAGACATATCTAGATTTTTTTTAATACAAAAGAATGTAAAACAATTTCTTTTCAAAGGACTGTTGAAACAATACCTACATTTTGACAAAGAACAGAAAGTCCTCCTAAAGAAATGATGGTCCACGTATTTCTGTTTTAATATATTGAAGAAATGTTTATCCAAATAATTTAATGCTTCAAACATAACTTATACATTTGTGGATAATTTGACTAATGTTACCTATATACGGTAAGCCTCTCCACCATAAATGATAGAAAGTGAGAGGTTATAAACCTCAGCAAACTGAAGTTATCTTTTGTTTCTCTCCTGATAGCCAATCACATTTGGATATATAAGAAGCAGTAATTTTGGAACTACAGAAGGATTTTAATTATTTTATTATTCACTTAAGATAGTAATTAATTACCTATGCACATACAAGTTTCTTCAATTATTGAGGTGACAATAGCATAGAAAAACATATATCAGTCTTTATTAATATATACTCATGGAATTTTGAAGATTTTTCACAACTATGAATTTTTTATGTAGTATGAATTATTTTATCAAATTGTGGAGTAATGCTTGATAAGTAAAAAATTTAAACCATGAAATCAGAAATAACAATATATATATTTCCTTGCTGGAGAAACATCTTTTTTCTTGTGTTTCTAGTTTCTTAAGTACAGCAACAATATCTGAAATAGACTTGTTTACATTATATTTATTAATATTTTTAAAAAAAGAAAAATGGGGAATGGAGGAAGAATATAATGATGAAGATTAAGAATTTCTGTTTGTAACAGATGAATAGATAAAGAAGATATGGTACATATACACGATGGATTATTATGCCTCCATTAGAAAGGACGAATATTCAACTTTTGTATCAACGTGGACGGGACTGGAAGAGATTATACAGAGTGAAATAAGTCATGCAGAGAGAACCAAATACCTTATGGTCTCACTTACGTGCTGAGCGTACAGGAAAACATGGAGGGCATTGTGAGAAGGAAGGGAAAGGTTATGGGGGGAAACCAGAGGGGGAGATGAACCATGAGAGTCTGTGGACTATGAGCAACAAACTGAGGGTTTTGGAGGGGTGGGGGGTGGGTGTTGGGCGAGCCTGGTGGTGGGTATTGAGGAGGGCACGTATTGCATGGAGCACTGGGTATGGTGCATGAACAATAAATCTTGTAACACTGAAAAAATAAAATAAACATATTTGAGAAAAAAAGAATTTCTGTTTTGTAAAGGATACTTATAAGATTGATAAACCAAGCTTCAAACTGACAATGTTTGCCACATACATTAATATGCAATATTAATGCATAACAAATATATATATATTAATTTGGTTATATTTGTTATCTAATTATCTATAACCAACAAATAAGATCTTTTTTTTTTTTAAAGATTTTATTTATTTGACAGAGAGAAATATAGCGAGAGAGTACAGCGAGAGAGGGAACACAAGCAGAGGGAATGGTAGCTGGAGAAGCAGGCTTCCCGCAGAGCAGGGAGCCTGATGCGGGGCTCGATCCCAGGACCCTGGGATCATGACCTGAGCTGAAGGCAGGAGCTTAATGACTGAGCCACCCAGGTGCCCCCAAATAAGATCTTTTTATATTATTTACAAAACACCTATTGATCTATAGGAAAATCCAACAAAAGTGGTCAAATGTCAGAAAAACATATTTACAAGTAGTTAATAAGCATAAGAAAAAGTATTCGACATCAAGAGTTATTAGAGTATGTAACTAAGACTGCAATGAGGTACCAGTCATTCACTGTGATGGATAAAATATGTCTTATAATGTTAAGTGTAAGTGCGAAGAGCAATAAGACCTCTCTTACTTTGTTAGTGGGAATGTAAATGAGCAAAACAATTTTGAAAAACTCTTTGATGGTATTCACTAAAGCTTAAATTATTCCTGTCCTATAATATAGCAATTTCACTGCTAGGCATGGATGCTTCAAAAATGAGTGACAACATCCATTAAAAAACTTGTAGAATGATGACCATAACATCTTTTTTTTTTTTTTTTAAAGATGTATTTATTTATTTATTTATTTGACAGAGAGAGAGAGGGATCACAAGTAGGCAGAGAGGCAGGCAAAGAGAGAAGAGGAAGCAGGCTCCCTACCAAGCAGAGAGCCTGATGCAGGGCTTGATCGCAGGATCCTGAGATCATGACCTGAACCAAAGGTAGAGGCTTTAACCCACTGAGCCACCCAGGCGCCCCTGGCCATAACATCTTTATTCAAGTTTGCCCCAAACTGGATTCCATCCAAATGATTTTTTTTTACAATGAAATGGATAAATTAATTGTGATATATTTATTAGGAAACTATATAACAATAAGAAAAATCAAACACAATGTTGATGGACTTCATGTACCTAATGATGAGCAAAGGATGAAAGATGCAAAAAGATACATGCAAGATAGTTCTATTTATGTAGTCTTCTATTGAAGACTCAATAGAAGTGGAACAAAGTAGGAAAATCCAGAAAGTACTTTTGAGATGGAATTGTCAGGAATTTGGGGGCAAGGGGATAGCCTGGGTTAGGCAGGTGGGGAAAAAAAAAAGGTGCTTGTTCAATATGAAAAAGTTCAGGACAACAGAAGAACAGTAAACATTATATAGACATTCCCTACGTTTTTGTTAGCTATTTCCCAGAGAGCGCTTATAGGAAATAGAAAAAAAGAGGAGAAACTCATAAAACAACTCCTAATTTCAAGTTTTATAAAATATATATTCTAATATATTCTGGGACTTAATTTACATTTACAATGTAATTAAGTTTTCTGTTTGCCTAGTTATGTGCTTAGTATGCTTATATCTTTTGTGATAAATTATCAAACACACTGCACAGCTGGCTAAAATTTTTTTTTCACCAAAATATCATCAACTTACCTTTAAATTCCTTGAACATGTGGTGCAAAATCTGAATTCATGGAGTTATGTGTTAGTGGCAGACAGCCTGCCTCACTGATCTTGCTGCGTGATAGATAAATTTTAGGAATGAGTTGTGGAGAATGATGACTTTTGCTTATTGCTATTTAAATATTTTATGATTAAAAAATGTCTTTTTTGTTTAGAACAAGTCAGTAGAATATTTCCCATAAGCTTTTTTATAATGTTGATAAGTTCTGATGAACTTAAAAAAATTAGTTTTTCCTATTTTCTCATCTCTATTTTTTTAGAATGACCATAATATGAATTACAAAAGTTTTCCAATTAGTTTTTTCTGCCGGTAGTTAAAGATATGTGCAGATATACTTTTAACAGCAGAATATTATACAATTAAAAACACTTAATTCTTCCAAAATGCAGTTTGTCACTCCATTTACTTTAATATGCATACCATTTTTGTAATGTACTGTTAAAACATATAAATCAGTTGTTTTTTTTTCTGGCTAAAACACTTTTAATTATTTCCACATTGTATTAGTTTTGCAGTATAGGGGTTATTCAACAAAAATGTTTATTTAAAGATAAGTGAGACTTTTTTTTAAGTAAAATAAGAATTAATCAATCAGTTTTCCTGTCAGTTCTTTACTCATAGATTGGAAATATTTATTATCTTATGATTGTATATGCCAGTCATAATTTAGTAACATAAAGTTGATTTGTAAACATAATATCCCTATTAAATCATTAGAGTTTTATATTATATTAATGAAAAATATAAGAGGTTAATAAATTTGTACCTATAATTTTGACTCTCAGAAACAGGTCTCATCTATTCCTCACTAAATGCTTTCAAAGTCTGATGGTTTGTTCATTGTTTTTGCTGTTTTGGTCAGTATTGCAATATTTTCCTTCCTATATTCAACATTCTTCAGAAATAGAACTGCATGAATATGAATCCCACATCTCTTTATTTTTAACTTTTACAATTACATAAAAAGGAATGGGGATATTGATTACACCACTGCAAATAATATTCTCCCTAAAATACCCTTACTATATTCAAAATTTCTCTTCAAAGCAATTATTTTTCACATTAGAACCAGAAAGATCATTTTAAAATTTCAGACCCTATCATGTTATTCTTTTTTTTTTTTTTAAGATTTTATTTATTTATTTGACAGAGAGAGAGGGATCACAAGTAGGCAGAGAGGCAGAAAGAGAGGGGGAAGCAGGCTCCCTGCTGAGCAGAGAGCCTGATGTGGGGCTTAGGACTGATCCCAGGACCCTGAGATCATGACCTGAGCCCAAGCCAGAGGCCTTAACCCGCTGAGCCACCCAGGTGCCCCTCATGTTGTTCTTTTGCTACAAACCTTTTACTGTCTTCTTACTGCTTTAAGAAAAACAAAACATAGCAAAACAAAAACAAAATACTTAACAAGGGCTTTCGATATGGTCATCCTGGGTGTCAGACTCTTCTACAACTTAGATGGTGTCTATCTTTCTATTCCCATCTTAATCGACTCCACTCCTCTCTCTACATTGCAATAATATTTGAGATTCTTAAATGTCTGTAGTTATTTCAACATCATGAGTTTTACAAGTGTTCTTTCCAGTACCTGAAACCCACTGTGTCCATCATCGCCAGATCTCTTTTGACCTATATTCCTATTTAACCTTCATATTTAAATGCAATATTTCTGATCTTATGGAATTTTTTCATAGTGCTGGTTGTCTATTAATGTCAGGTTAATGTCTACTAATGTCAGGTTGCCTATTAATGTGTTTATAATACCTTGCAAGCTTCCTCAGAGCACTGATCAATTTTATTTTTATTTTTTTGTTACGATCATTTGATTAACACCTCCCATCCTCCTAAACTGAAAAGTGAATGAGAAGAATCTTGTCTCTTGCTTATCATTTTTTATGCTAACATAGTACATGTTATATTTTAAACCTTCAGCCAATAGTTGTTGAATAAATGAGTAAGTTGAAATCACCATGTAATCTATTTATTTTTCCTATTTTTTAGTAATATAGTTACAGCAAGATACCCAATATACATAAGAAAAAGTATCTATTTTATATCATTAAAATGTGTGTAATGTTTTAAAATAAAAAATCAATCTGTATTAATTTTTTGAAGATTCTTAGGTAATACTGAAATATCAGAAATATTTAAAAACTATTAGAGTTTTTAAGTAATGTAAGGCCAGAATATATAGCATATAGAACAATGCTTACATTAAGCACTCAGTAAATAAATCTAAGGTCTCAATTTTTTTAAAGAATATAATTTTGAGTAAGAACAGAAATTTTCTCAGATTAAAGTATTTTCATTAGGTGGTTTCCTTAACAACCCCGTTTCTCAGTAGTTTGGGATATGTTTACTTTCCCTGCAGCAGGCCTTAGTAAAGTAGTCCTTTGTATGGAAATAATGCTTCCTCAGCTCCAACACCACAGCAAAGAAGCCTGCAGTGCTTCAGATCTCTTTGTTCATTGATGACTGAGGATAACAGAGGGTACAGGGGATATAAAGCTTATCAGAGAAGAGAAAAGTTGAATGTCTTTTTACCACCTCAGCCTATTGAGGCAAAACACTGAACTCAAGGTGAACCCCGAGAGTGCGTGCTGTGTACAAACAGAAAGTGCAACATCAAAGGCAGCCTGTATACTAGAAGCTAAGAAATAATGAATGTTCTAACAGTTGTACCATATATACATGTTGGCAACCATGCTATTTGTTGTTCTATTATGGTCCTGTCTAAAACAAGCTCCATATATTATAACAATTTATGAAGATCACTCTCATGTTACAGTCCTTGTATGTATGAATATGTCCCCCTCAAAATTCATATGTTGAAGCCCTACCCTGAAATGTGGTGGCAGCCTTTGGGAAGTAATTAGGATTGCATGAAGTTATGAGCCTTCATGAATGGGATTAGTGCCCTTACAAGAGTCATGGAAAGACCTTGCATCTGTTCTCTGCTCTGTCATGTGAGGATACAAAGAAAAGTTGGCAGTCTGAAACCCAGAAGAGAGCCCTCACTAGAACTTAACCATGTTGCCACTGTTGATCTCTGACTTCCAAACTTCAGAAATGTGAGAAATACATTTCTGCTTTTTAAGGCACCAATCTGTGTTATTTTCTTACAGCAGTCTGAACTAGGACAGCCCTATCCCCAATGGCTGAGAGAGAGCACCCAGGGCAGTGTTCCCTCCTTAACTTGCCCCCACTCATAGCCCGGGATTGAGATCCAGACCTCCTTGGAGAAGACACGGCCAACACTCATGGAATGGCACAGAAGTTATGCTGGTGTTGTGATGGAGGAACTTTATGGAAATCCTCCCTCTGGAACTTGCTGGCAACCAGTCTTCTGGGGGGCCTAGTGAAGCCATCTATATGGAAGTGCTGATGCTTGCAGGCTGGGTCCTGGGACCCAGAAGGGTTTGATAGCACAAGTCAAGAGGGACCTTGGCTGGACACAGGAGAGAAATCAAATGTGAATCAGCAGGAGGTGAAAGCAGAGTTTATTGAAGGTGTGGAGAGAGTGCAGGCACAGACAGTGTCTGGAGACTGAGAAAAGAAAGGGGAGTCTTAATTTTGCTTGGAGTCTGGGGGTTCTTATTGAGGACTGTGGTCTGGAATACATGTCCTCTCAGGCATCCAGAACCGGTTAGAACAAAGACAAAGTCTCCAGCGCTATTGCTTAGAGCCAGGGGTCTTGGCATCAAGATGTCTAGCACTGGTAGTCTGAAAAACACATATGATGGTTTCCTCTAGTCATTTTGCCTGGTTTTTCCTTAGATTTATCTGTCCTAAAGAAATCATTAACTGCTTGTCTCTTACAAGGAGGATATACACTATTTGCATTATGAGGCATATATGAAGAATGGGTGCAGGTCCTAACAAGAATACAAGCAATAAAAGAAGCAAAAAGCAGATTGTTACAGAGTCCTTCAGTTTTCCTATTTCAGTGCCACTTCTTAGTATTTGCTGTGAACCAAACCAAAAGGATGCCAAGGAAAACTGCTTATTGCTGAGTGCTGCTGGCTGCCCTGAACTTCAGAGCCAAGAGCTTTATTGGTAAAACTTAACATTAATTTAGCTGGCAAATGAGAAATAGCACAGCTGAGAGGCAAGAAATTGATTACTATCATAGTTATCTTATCACTGAGTACATCTCTTTTCCCTCCTCTTCTCTTCTAACTAGATTTGTAACACCAGTTCTTTTGTTAGTTTTGTTTTCCTTTCTTTCTTTTTTTTTTTTTTTAAGATTTTATTTATTTATTTGACAGAGAGAGAGATCACAAGTAGGCAGAGAGGCAGGCAGAGAGAGAGGGGGAAGCAAGCTCCCCACTGAGCAGATAGCCCCATGCGGGGCTCGATCCCAGGACCCTGAGATCATGACCTGAGCCGAAGGGAGAGGCTTTAACCCAAGGACCCACCCAGGCACCCCTTGTCTTCTTTTCTTAACAGTATACAAAGAATATCAACTATAAGCTCTTATACCTATTTTATCCTCTCCAGTTTCCTTCATTATAGTTAAATGAAGAAAGAAAAGCTTTACTTTTTTTTTTTTTTTTAAGATTTTATTTATTTGACAGAGAGAAACACAGCGAGAGAACACAAGCAGAAGGATTGGTAGCGGGAGAAGCAGGCTTCCCATGGAGCAGGGAGCCCGATGCGGGGCTCGATCCTAGGACACTGGGATCATGACCTGAGCTGAAGGCAGACGCTTAACGACTGAGCCACTCAAGCGCCCCAAAGCTTTACTTTTATTACAATATTTACAATATTTTTCAATCTTGAGCAGAGTCTACTATTGGCAACTATAAGGCTGATCTGAAGGCTTTCTAAATCCTTCATTTTAATAATAATCAATAATACATATTTTATAGCACTTTATGGATTTAAAACACATGCTAAGACTGTTAACGATGGGAGAGTTGTAAATAATTGGATTTACATTTAAAAGGATCATCCTGGCTTCTCTGTGGAATAACAGGCTTTGTATGATAGCTAGTGAAGCAGAAGATAACTGCAGTAGTTAAGATGAGATACATGTTGGCAGCAGGGCAAATGTGAGCAAATATCAGGTTTAGGATGTATTTTAATGATAGGTGGAAGAGAATTTTCTAATGGATTGAATATAGAGCGTGAAAGAAAGGGGATTCAAGAATAATTTCAAAGATTTTAGCCTGATGACTTTATTTATCTAAAAATGCTTGAGTTAAATGATTTATCAATATTACACATACACACACATTCCAAATATGTACTAAAAGCAACATATCAGTTGCCTTTTTTTATTCTTTTTTCTCCCAAAGTGATGTCTTTCTTGAAACCTGATAATTATTCTAGGCAGATATTTGCTTTTGGATTTTCAACAGATATGAATGATAAACATTAAAACATTTGTATTCCTTCCATACTACAGTTCTTTCTTGTGAAGAAATGAATCATATTTAAGGGAAGGACCATAGTATAAAAATCTCTATTAATACCAAACTCTTTACCAAACTCTTTGGTCCTTTTCTTTTTTTTTTTTTTTAAAGATTTTATTTATTTATTTGACAGCGAGAGAGAGATCACAAGTAGGCAGATAGACAGGCAGAGAGGGGGGGAAGCAGGCTCCCTGCTGAGCAGAGAGCCAGATGCGGGGCTCGATCCCAGGACCCTGAGATCATGACCTGAGCCGAAGGGAGAGGCTTTAACCCACTGAGCCACCCAGGTGCCCCAGTCCTTCACTTTCTAAATAAAAAAGAAGATAGGGGACTAAAATAATGGTAACTGGGGGATAAAAAGCCAACCGCTGATAGCAAAAAATACAGGGAATGTTCTGGGCTGGAAGAGATATAGTAGAGGATATTGTCACATGTCTCATGAGCATGACTATGAAGGTCTGAGGAAAGATTCATAGGTTAAGAGCATCTGACTAATCACTGGATAAACACTTCAGGTCCTATTTAGGTTGATCTTTAATTCAGTTAAATATTTATTGATTAACTATCTGTTATGTGCTAAGAATACAAATAAAATATATCATCTTTCCTGATCTCATGAGCCTTTAATCAGTAAATTGCAAGAGAAGGAAGAGAGGGCAAGCTTATCAACAGATAATTTTAATACAGTTGTCTAAGTGATAAGTTATATAAATTTAAAATGCCATATTTGCTTATATTTCTTTTTATCTTATTTATTTTACTCTTCTTTATACCTTCATTATAGTATGATTAATCACTACCAACATGAAAAATAACTTTAGGATTGCTATGGATAATTGGAGAGCATTTATATCTGTGCTTTAGTGGTCACTACCTTTCTTTAGAGGCAGGGATAGTGGTAGTCATATTTTATCAAGAAAAGATGCTAATCTTAAATAAATAAGGAATCATAAGTACTGATGCTTTGGATAGTGAAAGTAAAAGATCAGAATACAGGAATATTTACAGGATAAAGTCTTTAATTCCTTTCTGTCCAATTATACCACTAGAAGGGCATCCTTGAAGGGAGACCATATGTGTTCATAAATGAATGGAGATTATTAAGGGGCTACTGGGATTACAGTAAACAAAAATAACAAATAAAAGTTATTTCACATTTATTAGGATCAAAGTATATCCCTTATTTTATTTGTTTCCCACAGCATACTATTCTTGTTCTTTTGGTAAATATTTAGAGCTCGAAGTTGCCTTTTAGCAGTGCATGGTTTGACTTATTTATCCTGGTTACTGTTTTATCTTCTACACCTACATGGCAGACTTAATAAATATCTGCAAACTAATGGGTGAATGAATGCATGAATAAATTAATTAATAATAGTACAAGATATTCATTACTATCCATCCTTTAAACACAGGAGAAGGAAGGCCCAAGTTTTCACTCAATTTTACATTTATTAAGTGACAAAACAAGCACCCAAAACTAGGACTTGAAGACCCAGGATCCAATATCTTTCATTCTACCCATGATGCTTCACCAACCCAGAAATCATATACTTAATTAGATATTGTAAAAAGTGACCATATAATTTAGTTAAAAATAACAATCGCAGCAATAGTTTACTGAGTATCATTATGTACCAGGTATGATGCAAATTGCCTTGCATGAATTACCGCTAATAACTGAGGAGAATTTTAACTGTTGACAAAAGACAAAATGGATCATATGGAACCCTTGTTCATTCAACAAGTGAAATCACCACAGGCACCCATAAAACATGGTGTGAATAACAAAAAGTATTGTTTATTTTATTTTTTAAAGACTTTATTTATTATTTGGCAGAGAGAGAGATCAAAGTAGGCAGAAAGGCAAGCAGAGAGAGAGAGGGAAGCAGGCTCCCCACTAAGCAGAGAGCCCAATGCAGGGCTCAATCCCAGAACCCTGAGATCATGACCTAAGCCAAAGGCAAAGACTTAACCCATGAGCCAGCAGGGTGCCACCAAAAAGTATTGTTTATTTTAAAAAAATTCTTTAAGCTTTTTTTTTTCAGTATTTTAAAAGAGTCCACATAAATAGCTCATAGTCAAAACATTTGGATAATCAGTAATTGGCAGCAGAGTAGAGAAATCCGTTAAATGAGAAGCTTAGTTAGCATGTAACTAATTGATCATCCAGGAGCAAGTACTCAGAGATAAGTCGGCCTTGAGAGACGATAAAAAGTGGGACACAAAACAGAAGATGAGTGAAACACCAGATCTATAGAATATATAATATAATGCAGAAGTAGAGAACTTCAGTAGAAAACTGTTGGGGTTAATGTAGAGTGAACTCAGTCATAACACCTGACTTTTGGGGATTTGTGATTATCCTGCAGGACCAAAAATAGCAGGAGCAAAGAAGAGCAAAGGGTCTTCATCTCTGAGCATTGGCCCCTTGCCTTCTCCTCTCTTGCACAGCAAAGTTCAGAGTAATGTTTCATCCTTTGGTACAGGGAATGCTTTCCATTCCTGGAAAAAAACAAGATAGAATACAGGACACTGGGGTGGTTCAGTTGGTTGAGTGTCTTGACTCTTGATTTTGGCTCAGGTTATGATCTCAGAGCTTTGAGATCAAGCCCCGAATCAGGCTCCACACTCATCAGAGAGTCTGCTTGAGATTCTCTCTCTCTCTCTTCCACCCTCCTCATGTGCTCTCTTTTTCTCTCTCTAAGTAAATAAATCTTAAAAAAAAAAGAAAACAAAAGATATCTTTGTACATAATAGACAGCATACAAGAATTAAAAAGCAGACAATAAATTGGAGACCCATGTCACAAAATTTACAAATATCTGAGATAAGAAATAAAAAAGCCCATACAAATTAATAGGTTTAATACAAACTTGCTATATTAAAAAATACATTAATAGCCTATGAACAAAATGGAAATACAACTGCATACTAAAAATATGAAAGAATATTCAATATTAATGGTATTTAAAGACATCAATAAGAAAGTAAAAGAAAATCCTGTCATCTTAAACGTATTAAATGAGAAAATATTTAAACAGCAATATTACTCAATTTTATAGTGGTGGTGGTAAGTAGAGGTCCTCATATCCCCAGCTTTGGATAAAAAATTGTTATACTCATTCAGAACTGATGTAGCAATAAGGTATCAAGATTGCTAATGAGGTTTCCGCCAAGTTATTCCACAAGTGGGAATTTAGCCTATGTAAGTAATTAGAGAAATGGATGATCATTTATATTCAGTGATTTAATTTGGAATCCAATTATAATGCCAAATTTTTGTCTGTTTTAAGCTTCCAGAAAAAAAAAATCATGTAGAAAAAATGAGGAACTAGAATCACAGAAATTTCAAGACCAATACTGAAAGTTACTATATTAGTATCAAAGCTTTCAATCATCTAAATGAAAATGATTCCATCCTAGAAGTCCTTATTAGCTAAGTATCAATCGAATGTAAAATGAAATAGTTGAAAGAAATTCAAACTTTATTTTTTAAAAAGATTTTATTTATTTGAGAGAGAGAGCAAGCAGAGGAAGGGAAAGAGAGCATGAGCAGGGATGAGGGGCCAAGAAAGAAGGATAAGCAGACTTCCTGCTTAGCAGGGAGCCAGATGCTGGGCTTGATCCCAGGATCCTGAGATCATGACCTGAGCTGAAGGCAGATGCTTAACTAACTGAGCTACCCAGGCACCCCTAAAAATAATTGCTTCTACACACACTTTTACAAAATAACACTATTAGGGATAGTGGAATGAATCAAAAGAAGATGTGTGATACATAGTGAATTCCTTTAGTTATAGTGAAAGAAATTATTGAAATGTAGCAATGCAGCATGACTAAAGAGGTGGCTAGATCTTTACTAAACATATATGTTTTTCAGGGTACCTGGGTGGCTCAGTCAGTTAAGCCACCAATTCTTGGTTTCAGCTCAGGTCACGATCTCAAGGTTGTGAGATCGAGCCCCATGTCAGGCTCCATGTTCACCAGCATCTGCTTGAGATTCTCTCCTTCTCCTTCCCCCTCCCTCTCTGTTCCTCCCCTTGTTTGTGTTCTCTCTCCCTCTCTCAAATAAATAAAAACACATATGTTTTTCTGGCAAACAGCTAACCAGCAGTTTTGTAGTCCTTTTATAGCTAGAAGGGAGTCATTTGAGTATTTCTGTATATTGGAACATGGCCTGAAGTGATATACTACGTTTCTTGATCTCTCCCTGAGAACACTTCAAGCTTTACAGCCCTTTATTTCAATTCCTTCCTTCATCAGCCAGCCTTGGAAACAATCCAGCAAAAGCTTTTTTTTTTTTTTAAAGATTTTATTTATTTATTTGACAGAGGGAGAGAGAGAAAGATCACAAGTAGGCAGAGAGAGGATCGGGGGAAGCAGGCTCCCTGCTGAGCAGAGAGGCCGATGTGGGGCTCGATCCCAGGACCCTGAGCTAAAGGCAGAGGCTTTTTTAACCCACTGAGCCACCCAGGTGCCCCCAGCAAAAGCTTTTGAATTCTTGCTTGAAATCATACCTTGGTGGAGAACCAGTCAGAAGATCTATTCATCTAGGATTCCATGATTTTGATAATGCATGAGTGTGATTATTCTTCACCTGTAGGTGATATGCATAAGACTTTGGATGCTATAGAGGGGTGCCTGGGTGGCTCAGTTGGTTAGCATCTGCCTTCAACTCAGGTCATGATCCCAAGGTCCTGGGATGGAGTCCTGCGTTGGGTTCTCTGCTCACTGTGGAGCCTGCTTTTCCCTTTCCCTCTGCCTGCTGCTCTCCCTGCTTGTTTCCCCTTTCTCTGTCAAATAAAAAAATAAAATCTTAAAAAAAAAAATTTGATCTTTTGGTGATAGTGGTGATTTATCACCTAAGGCCCCATAAAAGGAGACATGCAAATGGCCCAAAATCTAACAGTTTTACACAGAGGTGTGCTGTAGTGTAAGAGGTCTTTTAAAAATGGAATTATTTGGCAGCTCTGGCATTTTTTTGGCCAGTGGAGGGTCTTTGCCTGTTCTCTGATTTCCCCACCTTGCTCTCCCTTCTTAAAAAGTGGGAGTTTGGGGGTATAGACAGACTGGATGATTCTAAGCTGTCTGGGTTAAGGTACCAGCTGTTAGTGGTAGTTGACTATGGTTATCCAGCTGCTTAGTTTCTGGAAGATTCAGAAGATTGTGAATGTTGCCCCTTGTTCTACTAAAGAAAGTTAACAAGTGTCAAAGTGTGAGAAGTTAAATTTGAGTGCAGTTTCTGCCACAAGAAAAAAAGTAGCGGTCCAAGACCCAGTTCCCAGTTGGCTCTTTGTCTAGCCAACCAACAATAAGCTCCAAGAATCATTTTTGGAAAATCCTTCTTTAGAGAGTGTAGTGCAAAAAAAAAAAAAGTTAAGCTAGTAAGATTTGGGGTTAGTTTATAACAACAGTTACTCTCTGAATGATAGGAGAAACATTTAGATATTTAAAATGAAAGCTTAAAAAGAACAGTATTATAATGTTTAAATTTCTAGGTAAAATCTGAAGAAAATGCAGAAATATAACTAACATTTTTGGAAATGTTGATTGTGCAGAGTGGTGAAAGGGGAGAAAAGAGGAGAACTGGACTGCTGTGTTTGTATAATAGGCCTTGTAGAATTATTTGGCCTTGAAACCCTTATTCACATTTTGCTTTAATAACAAGCATTGTGTTTTAATAGGAATAAAGTATACTTATCACAGTTTTTTTTCCTTCAAAGTTGAAAGCATGCACACACCTTTTATTCCAAAAGAAGAAAGATTGCATGTATTTCTGAATATCCAAATAATGGACTACTATACAGCTAAAAATGTTAATTTTCAGTTAACATAATAAGAAGGGAAGTTTTCAAATTAAAAAATATAGCTATGAATTATTATTGATGTATAATAACAGAATAAATTCTATGAAATTATACCAAAATTTAACTTCAGATCTTTCTTGAATTTAGGTTTATAGATTGTTTCTATTTATAATATTTTATAATTTTCAACATTCTGAAATATCATTTAAATGTGTATGTATGTCAGAGAAAGATGTAGAAATCAAGGGTGACTTAATTTTTTTTACAGAACATCATAAGGCCAGTAGTTGAATGGATAACTATTAGTGACCAAAGAAGACTATTATTGAAAGAAATATCATAATTAGCTCTCTAATTTTACAACATTTTATATAATTGCTAATATATAGAAGAATAATTTATCTGATGGAGCACTGAGTTGTTAAGTCCATTATATTCTATTTAAAGAAAAATGTCATTTACTTCCAGATGTCTTGCATTTCCACAGTGATTTTGTTTGTTTATTTATTTTTTAACTAAAGGAACTGAGTAGCTCAGCACTCAAAGATTTTTTAATTTTTTTTTTTGAAATGGCAATCAGACAATTCTTAGTTTCTATCAAGGATATAATTATTTAGCATTTTTGCATTTCAATAAATTACATCAGTATCTAGATGGTATGAGATTTTGCAAAAATTTAATGTTCTTAAATGCTTTATTCAATCTACTCAAATTAAATATAATATTCATGGAAGCATCCCATATTTTTGGATTTAGAAAATATTCTTATCTAAAACAGAATTAAAATATTGAATGTGAAAGGAAGTAATTGCATTTAACAGTAAGTCTTCAGGCCTTTTAACAGAAGATGTGTACTAACAACTGGCAGGAAAAGAAAAGAAAAAAGCAATAAGATATATACTCACTGATAATATCAGAATCTGCAATGATAGATCAAAGAGATACAATTTGACACCAGAAAGAAAGAAAGAAGTCCTATTTATCTAATATTTAAATAATTACAACACACATTCGGTGATAGAAATGATCAGAATAGAGAAGTCATGTTTAAACTATACGGTATTTGTGCATCTCAGAACTCCATTTTAGAAACTTGCTTGTGACCTTTCTCCCATATAGTATCTATCTACTAGAAGACTGTTATGACTAATTATCTTGGAGCCACCTAAATTAATCAGGCCTCATATTCCCATTAATGATGATGCTATTAACTGCCATAGCTCTCACCCTTAGTATTTTATTTATCTCTTGTATTCACCTCTTTCACATCTCTAATTCGATTACACATTAATTCCATTCACAAAGGTTTTCATCATGCCATCTGGAAACTTTCTTTCATTGTTATTAATGTCAAATTTAAAAACCTCAATTTCTTCCTGAATATTGCTGTAACTTTCTGATCTCTTCTGAAATCTAAGTCTCTTCTATGTTCAGTTGTTACTTTTCCACCTTGAGTAAAACAAACAAAAAATAAGTCTCATGTCTTAGGCAGTTCGTATATAAGACCTCCCTCATATTACTGTTATCTACTACTTGACTTGAATTTCTTACTACCTTACTATTTAAACTGTAATCTTCCTCTCCCCCTCAAGTCTGTCCATCATCGTAAGTGGTTCTATAAATGTTGATAAATTCAATATTCAACAGTGTCTGTTCCTTGGCCTCCTTTTAAAATAAATTATATCCACTTCAATTTAATTTTTCCCCCATGCCCTTAGTGATGGCATGGATCTTGTCTTCACTTGATTCTCTTCAACCTGGAAACAATGAATTCAGTCATTCTATTTTCTTATTCTCTTCTTTGATTTCCAGCCTTTTTTTTTTTCCACATTACTAGGTTTCATCCACTTAAAAAAAAAAATCTCAGATTAGTAAGTCTCTTGATAATTTCTTCCTATTATGATCTATTTTCTTACTGATATATGATATAGATTCCATGTTTCATAACTTTATGGTTCTCTGGTCAATATGCTTAATTTGTCCTGTTGTACTATTATTTTGCCTATTGAGCTATCTAACAAATGCCTAAATCTTAGACATATAATCCCGTAGACTGGTAAACCTATAAATCCATCTCAAGACTCCATAGCTCCTCTCTATTTTCAACTATTTTTTTTTCCTATTTCACGAAGAAAAAGTTAAATAAATGTTAAATAACATGCTTACCTTGCTGTTTTTGCAGCTATGTGTTAAGCTTCCCATTCTTTTTTTCAACTTTTCTTTGACTATAGCATTTTTCTAAATGTTTAATTTTCTTTCTTTTTTTTTTTTTAAATATTTTATTTATTTATTTGAAGAGAGAGATTACAAGTAGGCAGAGAGGCAGGCAGAGAGAGAGGAGGAAGCAGGCTCCCTGCCGAGCAGAGAGCCTGAGGCGAGGCTTGATCCTAGGACCCTGAGACCATGACCTGAGCTGAAGGCAGAGGCTTTAACCCACTGAGCCACCCAGACGCCCCAAAATGTTTAATCTTCTAATGCCTTTGCCTTTATAGTCCCCATCTTTGTCAGGAATTCACAAAATGTTTCCCTTTATCTTATATCTTTAATATCTCTTATATTGTTAGTGAGGAACATGTCCTGGATGTTCGTCTCTTCTAATTCACACATTCTCTTCAGCCACTTCCAGGAACTCAATATACATTTCTATGTTCATAATTCTCTAATACATATTACAGTACAATGTTGTATGTAACTGATTTGTCTACAGACATATGGAACTCAACATGAAACATATTAACATCCTCCTTCAAAATGTTCTCTCCCTTTTAATACTACTTCAAACTAAAAGGCACCATTACTGATGGAGTGCCTCAAGCCAAAAAGATAGTTGTCATGTTTGAGCTTTCTATGTCTAGCTTAGTTTGCTAAAACTGCCATAACAAAATATCACAAACTGGTGGTGTAAATAACAGAATTTATTGTCTCAGTTCTGGAGGTTATAAGTCTGAGGTCAAACTGGCAGCAGGCAGAGTTGGTTCTGTGAGGAGCTGTGAGTATTTGTTTCACAGTTCTAGCTTCTGGTGCTTTACTGACAATCCTTGTAATTACTTGGCTTATAAAAGCCTTACTTCTGATCACTGCCTTCCCTGTCACTTGGTGTTCTCCCACGTGCCTGTCTGTGTATCCAAATTTCCACTTTTTATAAGTACTCCAGTCATATTTGATTAGAGACAACCCTAATGACCTCATTTTAGCTAATTGTATCTGCAACGACCTTATATTCAGATAATGTCACATTCTGACGTGGGAGGTTAGCATGTCAACATATGAACTTTGGCATGGAAATAAAGTTTTACTCATAACTATCTCTTTCATTATTTTACCCAACTTATATCCAGAAATACAACAAGTTCTAAATAGCTCTTGAATTCATCTCCGTTACTCCATGCCCAGTTGCCCTACCCTAATCCAGAACACCCCTGCCTAAGTTATTAGAAGAGCACTTTCACTCCTCTCTCTCTATTCGCACTCATAGTCTTTTACCTACAGGCAGTTAGAATCACCATTATGAAATGAAAATCTCATTGTTAAATTCTCCTATTTAAAATACTTTAATTACTTCCAATTACCTTCCCAATGTTTTCGAGAGTGTTTACCATAGTTTTAGAACATCTCCTCTCCTCCAAGCTCTTCAGACAAATTCCATCATTGAAAATCTATGCTCAAGTGTATGGAACTTGGATTCTATTCATCTAATACATTATGCTGTGTTTTGTCTCTCAATCAAGTTTCCACCCTGGAACACTTTCCCTCCCATCACTTGTTTACCTAGATAATGCTTACTCATTCTTCAGCTCTCAATTTAGATATCCCTTCTAGAAAGTTTTCTCAAACTCCTCATGTTTTATTTAGATGTAACTTTTAGGAGCTGCTGTACAACCCTACCTTTTCTCTGCCTTAGCATGTGCCAGATATTATTAGAATTGAGACCTAACAATCTGTCCCCAAGTTCAATGAGGGTAGAAATCATATATCCTTTTATTATTGTCATTAGTTATTGCTATTATTTTATCAAAATATTATTGACATACAATGTTATATTATCTTCAGGTGTGCAGCACAGTAATTCTATAATTCTATACCTTATGCAGTGTTACCATGAAAGGTGTAGTTGTTATCTGTCATCAGACAAAGTTATTATTACCTTGCTCCTATTTTGTAACTCCAAGCACATATATATTAACCTGCTTGATATTGTTTCCAAAGTCACCAAGTCCTTGTTGATACTTTCAGCATTTTTCTTTCAGTCTAGGCATCACTTAAAATTGAAAATCACAGGTACAATTAGAAATTGATATAAAAAATGACTTCAAAACAAAAGAAGCAAAGATTAAAAATTAAATAAAACCTCTCAGAAACCCATGAGTCAAAGAAAAAAATAACTCAAGTTTTCCTTGACAAGAAGTTTGGAATGAATGGAAATGAAAATATTATGTGTTAAAAATGGGGGCATAAGAGAAACTAAGGCTGCACTTAAAGAAAAGTTCATTGTTATAAACACATTAATTGCCAATTGAGAAAATAAAGTGAATTATCACTGTATGTAAGAAGACAGGAAATGGATAATAGATCATCCAAAAGAAAGGAAAACAGAGGGAAAGAATAAATATTAAAAGAAAAATATCCTTAAATGTTTTAAAAATAATACTGATCAGGTTCCTAAAAACAAAACAAAATAAGTCAGTGAGATAAGAAGCAATAAACAACTGGATAAAGAAATAGAAAAAAGAATAGGTCGAAGCCCCCAATAAAAGCGAACATTTAAGTATAGCGAAAGATCCGAAAAAATAAACAGCAATATAACAACAATAATAAAAATCAAATAACCACAAATATGTTGTGTAACTAATCATATATATTGCTGCCCAATTTCATATTAATGCATTTCAATTCCTGGTAAAAGAGATGATTTTCTTGGGAATTATAAATTACTAATATTTAGTCCCAGATAAGATAAGAGATGATAAGAAGAGACTTATAGCCATAGACAAAATAGCAAACTTTATTAAACAAAACTCTTGGGGAATAAATAATCTAGTTCAGAGTGCTTTCAAACTATCAATGTACACAACACCTATGTTACTTAACGTTTTCTGAATCAGAGATTATACATTTTTATTTTTATATTTGATATCACAATCTTTTCAACAAGGCAAAAGGCCCTTCTCACTTTTGAATAAAACTTCTCAAGTACTAAAAAAAAGAAAAAAGTTGCCAGATTAAATCTAATTATATATGAAAATAGTTTACTGTTGATCAAGTGTAAACAATGCAGCAAATGATTGCATTAGTTATATATGTATCAGTATAACTGATAATATTTTTATTATTAATATGAAAATCATATAAAGTCAATTTAATAGTGTAAACTTAGGTATATAAATCATAATTTACAGCTTTAATAGTCAAACTGAAGATAAATAACCTTGCTTCATAAATTTTGGAGCTATTTGCTAAATATACAGTCTGTTTCTGATAAAAGGGATTAGTGTATGACACACCTGGTAACAACTCAGATAAACAATGTGCATGTATGTGTGTATCATGGGTATGTATACATACATACAGTATTACATATTCAATAGCATGCATACTGAGAAAATGCTAAAAATAATCCCATTTTTTATTGTATTATATTGCGGTACAATAAGAGGTTTGCTTTCTTTACCATTACATGATTTTTTTCAAATACTGGTCAAATCTAATTTAAACTAAAATAAAACGATTTCATATTTAATTGTTAATCTACTCACCAAAAATGAATTAAAAGACTTCTTTCTGAAAAACTTCATCTATAATAGATTTAATGAATATTTAAAAATTCACCAAAACAATATATTGGTTTAGAAATTACTTTTTATTTTGTTCTAGTCTGAATTTTTTTGGATATAGTAAGATGTCCATTAAATTTTTATTGAAAAATGTGGTTGTAGTTTGATAGGTGCATTAATTTTGTGTCTAAATTAACTATATGTTTATTGCATGCAGATGATATATGACTATTAAACCTATATTTACTTTTTACCTAGTGTTAGTGTATAGCTTGGGAGTACAACAAAAGTAAGAACTACTGTGTACACACTATTATCATTTTGAGGAGTTTTATAAAGTTGAAAATCACTAATGTATATTAAGTAACATAGTTCCATGAAAATAAATTTTTATGGAACTTACTTTTTCCCCTGTGGATTAGGTTGAATAAGCTATTTACAAACACAATTACCATTCTTCAAGATATAAATGTCTATCTCTTGCAGTAGCCTTAAATTAAATAGTTTAAAAGTTGGCATGATTTGATAATGTGGTGGGAAAAAAAAATCTCTGTTTCGCTAGGTAAACATCTTTGGAACAAATGGACTTGTCATAATGTGATAAAAAAGAAGTTTGCAGAATAATAGTGAGGTAGCATTACTGTTTTTTTCTTTGGGAAAAGTAATGAAACACAAAGATTCTATCAAAAAGATGCATTTTTTTTCTTTGTTGATGTCACTACTGGAAATAATGTGCTTTGAACAATAAATGTTTCAGAAAGCTGGGAAAGTTAGGGTCTGGCAGATGTCAGTAATGCAATTCTTTGATGTAACACAGATTTTTATAGCTTCCATTTCTACTGAAAGAATTTCCTCAATGTACATATGCTTCTGAAAATATAAGTAGTAAAGTTATAGATTTCCTTTTCACTCAAGCAAAGAGTTTTAAAACCATACAAAGACAGTAAGTTCTTCTTAAAAAGAGTTGAACAATATTGGAAAACACGGTTTAGGTCATGTGTATAAAACTTTGCCATATCCTATTTAAAGACTTTTTACTGAACCCTCTAGAATAAGCATGCCTGTTCTTTAATTTTATGAATTAAAGGACTCTGACCTTCAACACTGGGAATATGTAAAACAATTCAGTAGTACTATGCGGGATTGTTTTTAAGAAGGATATTCATACTAAAGTGTCGTAAAAATTTAATTTCTCATAAAAATTTCAATTGTGTAACACCATAGTTTGGAAGGCAACATTTGAAAGTCTTTTACAAGTCTGCCCTCTTTCTCAGATTCAACAGTAGTCACTATTACAAATTTGACTTGAACTCTTAAAGAACTTTATCACACACACACACACACACACACACACACACACACACACACACACACACACCCCAGAGATACTTTCTCCATAGGTATGATGACTTCTCCATCTTTCAACACTTGGCTCTCTAACCTATGAGGATAGGGTAAATGGACCACTTCAGTTCACTGGTGTGCTGTACGAGCTGTTGATCACAAAGTGGGAAGAGTGAAGTGAGTTATATATTTCACTATATCCTTCCTGGCAAGTACCAGGGTTGGTATACTCCCTCTGTTAAAAGTCCACCATTCTGTCAGGTTGCCTTCTTTGGATATTGTTCTCATTCAAGGTTCTGGGGATAACAACTCTTAGTAGTTTTCCTGCTGTGCTCTCCATTATTCTTTCCCCAAATTTTCCTACACATTTAAAAATAGTCTTTTAATTATGTTAATCCTCAATTATCCAATTTTGTTGTTCTATCTGTTCCTTACAAGGACCCTTATATCTCTATCTATCTGTCCATCACCTATCATCTATCTATCTAGTGATACAAGTGTATATCAAATATACACTTGTATTTTGTATATGTATACAAATATACATTTGTATTTGTATATGTATACAAATATACATATATTCTGTCTTTGTTTCTGTTTTCCCCAGTCTTTTCTAATACAGTATTTCTATAATGTAAATTAATTCATAGGTGACTAGAAATTATAGAAAATAAGTGATTATAAGCAGAGTACATGTTTTTTCATATGTGGTTTTTCATGGGCAATGTAGAAGAAATCATGTTATATTCTTCTTTAGGAAAGAGACAACAACAACAAAAAAAAAACAACAAAACATATTGACTGCTGCACTAGCAGTGAGGACTATTTAGGCTATATTTTAAGAAAATTATAGTCACATGACCACATCCATAAATCCTTCCTCAGAGATGTTTATATAAAGCTTTGAAAGTTTTGGATTTATGAGAGATTTATATATATATATACACTCAACCTCGCCCATCTTAATGATGGCCCCACTGTCCAGGGGCTAGCTCCACCTGCCTTGGCCAAGAATCTGCCCTGTTTGAGTTAAAGGATTGCCAGAATTTCCACTGTATTGTTTTGTTTATTCTCAATATCCATTGAGTCACTTTTCAGCCATGCTGGATGGTTCAAGTTATCTTCTCAATGCCTAGTACTGTCTGTTATGAAAGTATAAGTGTCTTGTTGGTACAGTAGTCTCCTTTTATATGTGATTTAACTTTCCACTAACGAGCTTTGTGCCCTTTTAGTTACCCATAGTTCACTGTTGTCCAGAAGCAGATGATCCTCCTTTTGAAGAATCTTCAGAAGGTCAATAGTAGCCTAATAGTACCGTCATAATGCCTCCATCATTTACCTCACTCGTCTCTTACATAGACATTTTACTATTTCACATTACAAGAAGGGTGAGTACAGTAAAATAAGATATTTTGAGAGCGAGAGAGACCACGTGCACTTTCTATTACAGTACATTGTTATAATTGTTCCATTTTATTATTAGTTATTATTGTTAATCTCTTTTTGTGCCAAATTTATAAATTAAACTTTATCACAGGTAGGTATATATAGGAAAAACTATAGAATATATATAGCATTTAGTACTATCTGTTGTTTCAGGCATCCGGTGGAGGTCTTAGAATATATGTCGATTGGATAAGAGGGGACAACTGTACTTATGCTACAAAACTGAGTAGCATTTGAGTTGTATATATTATATCTCTTAAACTATGTAATTTTAACGTATGATTTTTGGAACTCAGAATTTTTTAGGAATGCACATAATGTATGGTATCAAAAGTACCACTATATCTGTCTGTAAACATCTACCTGTAAATATGTCTGTGTATTCATGTATTCATCCATCCCTCTGTCATCTATCTTTAATGATTTCTTCATTTTCTATCTTTCTTAGGAAGGCCTAACTCAACTGATAAAATATTTCTTTTTTTTTTTTTTTTAAGATTTTATTTATTTGACAGAGAGAAACACAGAGAGAGAGGGAACACAAGCAGAGGGAATGGTAGCGGGAGAAGCAGGCTTCCTGCTGAGCAGGGAGCCCAGTGCGGGGCTTGATCCCAGGACGCTGGGATCATGACCTGAGCCGAAGGCAGACGCTTAACAACTGAGCCACTCAGACGCCCCTGATAAAATATTTTCATTGCACGTCCAACTGCAATTGCATAGTTTGTTTTGTTTGTTTTGTTTTTAATAATACTGAGTTCTCAAATCCAGTTACTGTTAGGGTCCGTGAACAAAGGAATGAGTATGATACAAAGCGAAGGTGAAGCAAAGCTTTATTCTGCACCAATCATAGAGAATTATGCTGACTGGTCAGGGCCATCTCTTTGGAGAGAACGCTGCCGCCTAGTCTTACAGGCTAGCCTTTATAGGCAAAAACCGCAAATGGCAAGTTGACCATAGTCACGTAGTTGCCTAGGAGTTGTGCTTGTGTTTGTTTTGTTTCCACCAATGACTGTTTCCACCCAATCGGCTAGCCTTTGTTTTCTGGCCCCATTACCAGGGACCAATACCAGAAACTGATACCAGGTGTTTCCTGGAAGGGAGCCAATAAACAACAGTATGGCTGGCCGGGTGAAAATGGAGTTGCTTTGGCTAAGCTGGTCCTAACCGTTATTACACTTTTTTTTCCAAAATGGTGTGAAGTAGGAATTTAGATTTTATTATTCTTCACATCGAAAGGCAACTGTCAGAAAGCAATGAACAAACCATATTTTCCACTGATTAAATGCCATCATTATAGGAAATAATATAGTGTAGGAATAGTAAATTTTGACATTGTTAGAGGATCTATATTTCTTTTAAACTACAAACATTTATAGACCTAATATTTCCTATTCTTATGCTAATTCTAAATACTGATTTTGCTAATTGGTAATGTAACTCTTATTTTATTTTTTTTTAAAGATTTTATTCATTTATTTGACAAAGAGATCACAAGCAGGCAGAGAGAGAGGGGGAAGCAGGCTCCCCACTGAGCAGAGAGCCCGATGTGGGGCTCGATCCCAGGACCCTGAGATCCTGATCTGAGCTGAAGGCAGAGGCTTAACCCACTGAGCCACCCAGGTGCCCCTGTAATGTAACTCTTTTAAAAAACAATGTCTTTTCTTCAAATAGTCTCTTCCAAATGTGAGGATACTTTACCAAGCTACATAAATATAATGTTACTTGACAGAGATCAGTGAGTTTACAGGTCAGTCTGGGTAGAATTTAAGCCTGCAAATACAAACACAAACACATATATGCACATAGACATGCAAGTCTGATAAAATTTTATAGACCATAATTCAAGTAGATATTATGGGTTTATCAATTTTATTATTTGTGACTGTTCTCATTTTAAATTGTTATTGTGAGCTAGGATATATTAATTACATTTATTAATTGGGTATTGCTGTTGTATAAGATAGGAGTTAAAATTATGACTTAAAATTATAATAGGCCATCTGTGTCAGCTAAGACTTTGTATTGCTGAAAGTAAAGGAAAACTACCTTATAGTGGCATTCACAAGTGTTGAACACACACACACACACACACACACACACACACACAAACACATTAACAAACACACTCTGTGTACCAGAGTATTATTTATGGGAAAAATTCATGGAAACAGGATCAGCAGCAGATATGCATGTCACTCTCTATCAAACATCACAATCACACTGTAGAGACACATTACAGTCCAGAAAGGCCAGACCTACTTGAGAGAGAGTTTGGGATCCTTGGGCTATGGGCATTTAAGCTGTTATTAGTACAATAGTACTAACAGCTCTCCTGATATGATTATGGGTGAAGATATGGCATTATCATGATAGCATAATCTTGGCTGTGGCTTAGCAATAATCTGTTTGCTAACAGGTTGGACATTCAACCACACCAGCAGATAAATCAGCACCAGTAAAAAAGCTTCTATGCTAATAGCCTCATTACCATTTATATGAGTTTATATCAACTCATTGTGCAGGTCCTGGTGTCTGCAAGGACAGAGTTTGTTGATTTTTCTATTTGGTTATCTGTGTCTCTTCATTAGTAAATACTGTCTTAAGAATATTGGCATAAGATACAAAGATATGCAGTTTGGGCCCATTTCCACGCACCCAATCCATTTCTATTTTGAAACTCTTGGTCTTCACACTTATCTTGCCCCTTATAGATTTTGGCCAACCATCCAAGTCATTCACCACTACCTAGGAATTTATGTATATTGTTCCTTTGGTATGTAATAGGACCAGATTCTGGTGTACAATGGATTTCTGTTCCAAATAATTGTTTGTGGGTTTCATAAGACTCATATTAAGATCAAAGCTCTGGTCACATAATTCCATCTTAGTTCGTGGTCTAATGCTTGTTTTCCACTATAGTGCAGTGGCATTCCAGGAGCTGTTTTTTGAGGTGAATATTTGCCTACTATAGAAGGTATGACATTGTTCCAAAATACTTTAAGTCTGGACTTAATCTCTCCTATTAGTATTCTCCATAGTAATGTTCTGATCCACAAAGGAAATCTATAGCACTATTAAGATACCAGAGTAGGGCTTTTATATTATAGCTTGAATCCTTTGAAGAATCATCAGATATAGTGGCTCACCCTAAAGATGACAGCCTTCTGAGTTGCTTGGTAAATGAGCCAGAGTGGAATTTCCAAGTGTGTGGTATGCACTGTATCCAAGATCTGAATATGTCAACCAAGTTCTGTGTCACTTTTCTAAAAGTTAAAAATGCAAGCTATAGGGGCACCTGGGTGGCTCAGTGGGTTAAAGCCTCTGCCTTTGGCTCGGGTCATGATCTCAGGGTCCTGGGATTGAGCCTCACATCAGGCTTTCTGCTCAGCAGGGAGTCTGCTTCCCCGCCCCCCCCCGCCCTCTGCCTGCCTCTCTGCCTACTTGTGATCTCTCTCTCTCTGTCAAATGAATAAACAAAATCTTTAAAAAAAAATGCAAGCTATAATAAACTGTTTTTTATCCTGGAAAGGATATCTTAGAATGATCCAGACTACTAGACCATAAACGCTTCACCAATCTTGCAGGCTTTAGAATCTTTTTAGGGTTTACCTTCCAACAAAACAGATTATATCCTGAGTCATAAAGCAAACTTTAACAGTTAAAATAAAATCATACAGGGTATGATTTCTATGACAATAATGGAATCAAATTAGAAATTAATAAAGGAAATATAATAGGAAAACCTCCAAACATGTAGAAATTAAACAACATACTTATAAATAACCCATGGACCCAAGAAATAGTCTCATAAGAATAAATAAATAAATAAATAAATAAATAAATAAATAAATAAAAATACAACATATCAAAATATGTGGGACACAATAAAAGTAATAGTGAAAGGGACATTTATAGCACTAAATGTTTACAGTCAAAAAGAAGAAAAGATTCAAATCAGTATATAAAGACCCACTTCAAAAAATCAAAAAATCAAAAGAAAACAAAACAAAAACCAAAAACTAAACTCAAAGCAGTTAAAAGGAAAGAAATAATAAAAAGCAGAGCAAATCAAGGACACAAAAAGCTGGTTCTTTGAAAGAAATCTTAAAATTAATAAACCTTTAGACTGGCAAAAATAAAAAGACAAGACACAAATCACTAGTATCAGGAATAAAAATAAGGAATGCAGGAGACCTCCAGAAGCTGGAAAAGACAAGAAAAATGATTCACTCTTGTAGCGTATACAAAAGTAATGCAGCCCTGATAGTATCTTCATTTTAGGTCCTCTCATCTGGCTTCCAAAACTGTAAGATAGAAAATTTGTGTTTTTTTTAAGTAACTAAGTTTGTGATAATTTGTGTAATTACAATAGGAAACTACCAAAACTAAATCAAGATAAAATGGGAAATCTGAACAGACTTATAACCATTAAGAAAATTGAATAAATAACTAAAAACTCAGTAAATGTTTATGCCCAGATGATTTCACTGGAGAATTCTACCAAACATTTAGAGAATATTGCATATTCTTTTCCAAAAAATAGATTCTCAACATATTTTATCATACTAATATTACCCTGATATGAAATCAAAGATAATACAAAAAAAGAAAAAAAGAGAGGAAGGAAAGAAGGAAGGAGGAAAGAAGGGAGAAAGGGGAAAAGAAAGAAATACAGACTGACTACAGGTCATTATCTCTCCTGACCTTGTATACAAAATCCTCAACCAAATATTAGCATACCAATTCCAACAATGTAGAAAAAATAGTTGTACACTATTATCACATGGGAGATATGTGAGGCTGGTTAAACATCAAAAGTTAATTAATACAGGGATGCCGGCATGTCTTAGTTGGTTAAGTGTCTGACTCTTGATGTTAGCCTGGGTCTTTTTTTTTTTTTTTTAAGATTTTATTTTTTATTTGACAGAGAGAGATACAGTGAGAGAAGAAACACAAGCAAGGGGAGTGGGAGAGGGAGAAGTGGGCTTCCTGGTGAGCAGGGAACCCAATGCAGGGATCGATCCCACCACCCTAGGATCATGACCTGAGCCAAAGGCAGATCCTCAACAATTGAACCACTCAGGTGCCTCTCAGCTTGGGTCTTGATCTCGGGGTTGTGAGACTTACTGGGCTGG
The DNA here is from genome assembly GCA_028646535.1 of Procyon lotor. Taxonomy (NCBI): domain Eukaryota; kingdom Metazoa; phylum Chordata; class Mammalia; order Carnivora; family Procyonidae; genus Procyon; species Procyon lotor. The sequence goes on from CM053604.1 coordinate 42,077,479, forward strand.
AGCCTACTTAAAAAAAAAAAAAGTTAATGTAATTCAACATACAAGAGGCTAAAGAAGAAAAATAAAATGATAAAAAAATGTCAAAACACCATACCTGCTCATGATAAACATTTTCAGCAAATCAGAAATGGAGGGAAACCTACCTAATTTGAAAAAGAGCATCTACAATTATACCCTACAGCTAACTCCATAATTAATAATGAAAGATTCAGTGTTTACTCCCTAAAACCAGAACTAGGCAAATATATAAAAGGGGGGCTATATCTTTGCCAAATTATTTCATCATATACATGTTTTTTACAAAATTGTTTTGTCATATTCATCTTTGAATAAACCATGGGAGAAATGAGATTAAAGAAAAATCTTGTGAATTCATTTTTTTCCTCTCACAATATTATTTACATGGTCTACCAAGCTTAAGGTTGTACATTTCTGAGTATATACAATCTGATTCCATCATATTTTATAACAGAATAAAATATGTTACCCACATGAGTAGATATGTATGGCTAGCCTGCAAAGGCAAACTATACAGGGTTTTGAACTGCCTTAATGAAAAGGAAGCAAATATTACATAAAGAGTGGTAAGGTATGTAAAAATATATAAAGGAAATTTGGAGTGGATAGTAAAAAGAAATCGTGTATTTCACACATACTCAACTTTTCTATATACTTTAATTTATTAAGAAACTTTTTTATTAGACCTACAGAAACACCATTGTAAGAAACCTTCTTAAAGGGATGCCTGGGTGGCTCAGTCGGTTAAGCCACTGCCTTCAGCTCAGGTCATGATCTCAGCGTCTTGGGATCAAGTCCCATATCTGGCTCCTTGCTCGGTGGGGAGCCTGCTTCTCTTTCTGCCTGCTCTGCCTGCTCCTCCCCCTGCTTGTCCGCTTGTCCTCTGTCTCTCTCTGACAAATAAGTAAATAAAGTCTTTAAAAGAAAAAAGAAACCTTCCTGAAAATATATTAATGACATTTTCTTGAACTATAAAGTTCTCCTGAAACAAATATATTATTTACACACTTATTTGAGGATAAATATAGTTTGAGTATTACCATACTTATCAAATATTGAGAAAATGGCTTTCTTTGCAGCCAGATGTTCTCTTGTGGTGTCACGGTATTAGTTTCAATTTATAAATTTCATAAAGCAACTATATATGGGCCTAATATTTTAGATTATACTCATCAACTTTATAACCAGAAATTGTTATTTATTTAGTCCTCATAAATTCATTAAAAAATATAAATATACCATTTCCCTAAGAAAAAGCTGACTTTCTATTTAATAATGAAAGAGTCAATGTTTTCCTTATGAAATCAAGAACCTGACAAAGATGTACATTCTTACTATTTTTTTACTACAGTATTAGAATTTTTAGATACTACCAAAGTTGAGATACGATTTGTAGAGATATGTATTCTTCTTAAATGTATTAATTTTGACATACCAGCATTCCCCCAAAATGACCATTGTTATTCAGAAAAAACATAACTTTGTCATTTTCCAAGATAAGTGTAAGAGTTTTCATTATATTAAAAATGGATCCAGAAAGAAAGATTTCTCCAGGAGTAGGTTACAGACTTCAAATAGATTAATCCATAACAAAAAGGAAAGAGGCCAAAAAAATCTGTCAAAAATTGATGCTTATGTATGTTCTTTTGGAATTGCTCACCAAACAGGCTCTAAAGGGACAGTATGATCATTGACGTAGCAAATAATGATTCTGAAATCTGAACTAAATAAAACCATTTTTTTGCAAAGTTTGTCAGACAGGTATGTTTCATGATAGTATTTTAGAGGCTCACAGCCAAACTTGACCAATTACCTTTGCATGAATTGTTTCTCAATCTAGTCTACTTTCAGCTGTTAGTCTTCAGAGACAGATTGGATTGTAGATTTAATAATTTTATTGTATCTGTTCTCTGTGGAGTGTAACCATTCAAGAAAGAAAAACATCAAAATATTCAGGAAAAAATCCAAGATAAAACTAAAGCCATAGAATGTATGTTTTTGTACAAATAATCTCAGACACGCAAAATCAAGGCAAATAATATTAGACTAAGCAGGTTAATAGCAAAAATTTCACCAGACGCTACATGTACAAACATAAAATTCTACACCAAGACCCAGGTGTAATTATTTATACATGGTGCACCTCCCAACAAAAAAAAATCAAATCACTTTAACACAGATCAAATTTTAAAATTTGTTAGTGATAATGTCCAGAAAAAAAAAAAAAAAAAACTAATTCAGCACTAAAAACTCGGTGAAAATAACCAGAGCTTAGATTACCTTTGTGACCAGCTCAGATGGCAGCAAACTGAAAGGATAAAAGGAATTTGAACACAAGGGTTAGGAGAATGTGTCTAGTTTCTGTCTATGTGTGGGTACCATGGAATGATTCCAAACAATGATCTCCAATATGATATTGAGGGAACAACCAGAATTATCAAAGGATAAGAATATATCTCAATAGATACAATGATGAGGCTGGATTTATAGCTTAGTTATATAAAATAGAGCTGGTCAGATGTGAACTCATTGAGCAAAGCATACTGCTGATCTTGTATAAGGGCTGGGGAAAGAGTTTGGGGTTATATTACTTAAAAACACAGGAATGGTTAACATCAGTCTAAAATCATGATTTATGTGTTCTACAGAAGATGTGTTTAATGTTGGTTTAAAGCAGGTGTACGTTGATAGTCTTAGAATTGTGTTCACTGGAGTATCTACCACACTGGCTGATGTTCAAAGTGTAAGACTGCACCAATTGGGTGGGATGGTTACTGAAGCAAGTTGTCATTGATTGATTATACTGGTTTACAATCCATCCTGATGCTTACTTGTTACCTGTTACTATGACTATATGCTTGTCATTGATCGATTAAGTAGTTTGAAAAACATTCCTAATATCACTGGCTATAATGAGTTCTCAGTCTTTCCTGAGAGTAGGGGAACTACTTTTTTGTTTTTATATTTTAATCTCAATGCTATTGACTCTGAGAACTTGATTGTGTCTGGAAACTAAGTCACAGATAATTTTTTATTGCTACAATGGGCATCATCCCCTGCTTATCCACTCTTTGTATTTTGGTTATAAAAGTTAAGCAACGCACTTAATGGCTTCCTATCTATCTCATCCCTAGAGACCATGATCTATTAACCACACAAGGATACAAATTCTTGTGTCAAGTGAGACTAACAGGACTCTGTATCTTTAGTACTTGGGAGTCAAGTTCATAGCAGCATCCTCTATAACCAATCCTGACCCATAGAGGACTGTCACCAACAAATTTTTCAATAATATTGTTGCCCCTCTCATTAGCAAATTCCTTATCACTCTAGTAAAAGGAGAATCATTTTTGCTCTTTCTGAAATCATAGTTATCTTGTGGATTTTCTGGCTTTACAGTTTAACATGTCTACCTCCCTGGGCATTTTCAAGCCCTTTCTTTTTTATCTACAAAGGAATTTCCAGAATCTCCTTTTTATTTATATCTTTTCCCCAAGTTTCAAAGAACTGTTCCAGTAACAAATTAGAGTTGAAAAAAGATAACATTACCAGGTTATTAAAACCTGAATTCTGAGAGTGTCCCTTAAACAAATAAACTCTCAAAAACAGTTGTATACTGTGACACTCCACCTGTTTTATCCCTTTCAAAATTTAGTCCCAGGTTCTGATAATTCCTGATGGTGTATACTAGTAGGCTTTTGCAATCCCTTGGTGAATGATCCCTTTCCTCTCATAACATGAATAGAACCTCTTAAATTAAGTAATGTTCTAAATGATTTCTATATTATAGAATTCGCTGGACTTTCATCAAGCCCTAATATATGAACATTTAAAATTTCTTTTATCAGTCTTTGGATGAAATATATATTGTATTTTAGCGGTAGAAATTATCATTCCCTGTAGTTGTTGAAAATTGTTTAAGACATAATTTGAAAAAACTACAAATTATTGCAAATGGAAATTTAAAAGTCTTAGCTATATACATAGTATCATTCTCATGGATTAGGAGAGACAATATTTTGTAGAAGGCAGGTCCCTCCAAATTGATCTAGAGATTCAATGCAAATCTTATCACATTACTTGATAATTCATATAAAATTGTTTTAAAAATCCTATCAACCTTTCTGAAGAAATTGACAATCTTATTTCAAAGTTTACTTGGAAAGACAAAGGACTTAGTGTAGCCCAAACCATCTTAAAGCAGAAGGACATTGTTGATGGATATCCTGTGTGATTATAAGATTTAGTATAAAGTTAGAATAATCAAGACAATGTAGTACTGGTATAAGGATAGACATATATTTAATAAAATAAAATAGAGTATCGAATACTCACATATATTTGTGAGTGTTGATTTTTCAATACTCACAATTGTTCAATTGATTTTCAACAAAGATGTCAAGTTAACCTGATGTGGTAATACCAAATAACTTACAGTTTAATATTTAGAATTACTAGGTGATTTATTCAAACTTGCTGGAGACTAATATGTGGTGTAAAATGTTAGCATAAAATTTAATTTGGGGGAAAGGGAACACTGGTGTTTGGGAGAAACCATTCTTGAGGACCTACTGAGTTGTGGCAACATTTTATTTCCATACCTATATTTGTTTACTTTGTAATAATTCATTAAATTCGTATGTACAATTTTCTGCAGGTAATTATATATCATTTTTAATTGGATCATTTTCACATATCAAATTATAACAAATTTGAAATTTCAATAGTCTAAATTTTCAGCAAAAATGTAGAAAATAGATATGCATGTACTGTTGAAGTTTCTCTAAATGGATATGGCCACATTATCAGGTAATTTTATTTATTTATTTATTTGTTTGTTTGTTTGTTTGTTTGAGATTTGATTTATCTATTTGAGAAAGTGAGAGCATGAGTGGGATGAGGCGTAGAGGGAGAGGGAGAGGGACTAGCAGACTCCCTGCTGAGTGCAGAGCAGACACATGTTTGATCCTAGGACTCTAAGAGCATGACCTGAGCCAAAATCAAACCCTTAATCAACCACCCTCGTGCCCCCATTGCTCAGGACTTAAGGTAATCTATTAAATTCAAAGTGATTAGAAACCTTCACTTAGTAATGGGATGCTCTTTTCAGCATTGTTTGCAATAGTAAGATAGAGAGTTTTCTAAGTATAGTGTATATTTGCCATATTCTTCAACAGTTAAAAATAATAAAAAAAAAAAACTTTGTGGATTGGCACAGAAAGAAATCCAATGAAATAGTTGAATGAAAACTTCAAGGAGCAAAATGACACAAACAATGTCACAAAAGTGATTAAACTGTGAGGATAAACTGGTTCAAGTTACAAGATATTCGTATAGTTTATATAGCTGAGTGATGTTCATCAAACATACTTTTACATTACAGAGTTACATACTTTTGCATTAATATGCTTTTTTTTTTTATCCTTACAAAACCACTAGGAAATAGATAGGGTAGTATTAATAGTTTCAATTTGCTAGTGAGGAAACTAAGATTTGGAGGAGTGGAGATAGAACCAACATCACACGCTGATGAGGTGAAGATTTTGGCTTTTCCACTTACCAACTAAAATGAGCTCCACACGTTATACACTGCATGAAAAGATTTCAAATTCTGTCTGAAAAGGGGCCTTGGGAGAACATCAAATCTAGTATATTGAATGCTGCATCTTGAAATACATTTAGATTGTTACAGTGTTAACTGAGTCTTCACCACCTCTCCTTCTTTAGAGTATTAGAATGCTAGACATAATTTCATAATTCATGAAATGTGAGGGTGCTTATTTTTTATTGGCTTTAGCAAATATACCTCCTGATATATACAATTATTATTTCCAGTGATGATGTTCTCCATCACCTTGGCCTCAAGTAGACTTCTTTTTCTCTCCTCAAAATAAGTAAGAGGGAACCCTTGTCCCGAGCAGTTTGTCTCATCCTGATCTTACTACTGCCAGGATAATGCTGTTTTGAAAGACAAGGCTTGGGTGAAAGACAGTGATGATGTTTCATCTACACAGATCTTAGGGAAAAGTTATTTCCAACTTACTGGTTAAAAAAAAAATTAGCAAAAATAAGACCTTGACAAAAGTACCTCCTAGACAGTAGAAGGACAGGATTTAGAATTTAGCCTCCTCCCTAGTGGCTTTCTGTTGTTACCACAAGCTGACAGAATAACTGGAAGGCTTTTCTAAAGCTTTTGAGCAGATAATTACTTACTCTGATATCCCAATATTATTGTTTTACACCTAAATGGCAGATCTTACTTTTAAGAGCCAACTCTATTTAAAATTACAAAGTACATGTCTGGACTTTTGACACAGACATTTAAAAAGCTCAGTAAAATAATTATTGCTGTAAAATCCGCAAGCCTTGACTTTTTTCTTCTTTAGAATTTTTACAAGCTTGTTTGCTTTCTTTGTGTACAAAATCCATTCATATTATCTCGCTTCTTTGAATTTTCATTAGTATTAATTATATCAGTGCAATATACTAATATCTTTTCTGATAAAGTATTGCCAGTTGTGACAAGTGGAGAATGACTAAAATAACTAAATTTGTTTCCCAAATTGAATTTGCTGGCCTTCTGATTATTTGCTATGACTACGGTTGTCTCATTTTATACATTGACAGTCATCATTACATTCAAAAGAAAAAAATCTCAACAAATATATTAATTAAGATTTTTTGGTAACCTGTGAGTGTTGTATGTAAAAAAAGAGAGATAAAATTTATTATGATTCATTTTATTTTTCTTCCAGTTGCTGGAAGAATTAAATGGTACTTGTGTATCCTTCTGAAAATTAACAACCAACTAGTGTCAGGCATAATATTTTATGCCATATTTCCTTTGAGCTCAAGTTTGAGTTTTTTATTGTGCCTATAGAGAATAGTCAAACCATAAAAGTTTAATTCAGTTAGTTTTCCATTTTGTATCAGGTGGATTAAAATAAATTTTTAAAGCAGCACACAAATAATAACAATAACATTCAGAGACTTGGTCCCAAAGTAGTACAGTGGAAAATCACTTTGATATTTTACAGATGTGATGGCCTAGGTCAAAATAAGCTAAATTACCTGATTGGAGCCAAGTTGCAAGTGTATTTTAGCAGTTAGAATATCTCAAGCCTTCTAACCCTAGGTGTTAGACCCTAAGGTCTCATCTAAATAAAATGCCAAATACTTTTATTTTATTATGTTTTCTTTTATATTTCTAATTAATTTTCAGCCAAGCTTACAAAAATTTGTCAGTATCTGGCAGGTCCTAAGATGAATGATGAGTGAAATGTATTTTGGCATTTACTCTTTTCATTTACAAACGCCATCTCAACTTAAGATATTCCTATCAATATTTAATCAGCAGTATTCGCTAACATCCATAGTAAGCTATTTGCCTTTATTTAACCTCTATTTTTTATAGTTAATTTTTTCACAAAGTGACAGCTTTTTTGTGGAAATAAAGTGAGATTATAAAACACTAATCTTAGAGAGAGACAACACATTAACAAGCATTCTTCAAAATATCCCTCATTATTCACAGTAATAAAATCAACTAAAAATTTTCCTTGTAATATGCTGCAAACATATTTTAGGATCTACAAGCTCATATCATTATTAACACTGTCTCAGGTATGGTTCTCTAAAGAAGAGGCTAAGACCAAGATTCTTATTTAAGCAACATATTGGAGAAGTACCTTTAGGCGAAATTGAATAAAGAAAGCACAGAAGATAGAGTGCTCCATTGGCTCAATCAGAAGAGATGTCACTATCTGAGGGTTGTGAGTACAAGCCCCACATTGGGTATAGAGATTGCTAAAAATAACAATTAAAAGAAAGCACAGCAAAAATGTGGTCTCAACTGGAGATTACATTCAAGCTGATCCCATGGGAATAATCTGGAGTACAAATTACACCAAGGAGTTAGGCCCACCTTTAGAACATGTGACTGGTCTTATGTACCCCATGATAGTCATTCATTGACTGAGAGATGCCTTAGTATGTGTGTATGGGGGGTATATTCTGGTGAGAATGGTGCCTCCCATTTGGCAAATGGCCATTCTCCAGAAAAGACAGTTCTGTGAGTTGTCATCAGCCAACACTTAAAGTGATTAGGGTATAGATGCATAAGTTGGTAAAAATGACTGGGGTGGGGCATCACCAGTACCCACTAAAGCCTGTGCTGTGTACCACAAAAATACACTTGTTTCTTATACTAAATTACACAACTGAGGCAAAGTTTCTCCAGGTTTATAAATTGTTGACCACAATTTGGAGGAAACTGACAAGAGGGCTAATTAGACAAACAGTAGTCCCCACTACTGTAGTTAGTTGTTCCTAAAGCCTTGGCTAATATTCACCACTTTTCAACTATTTCCAACTCACATTCTTGATAACTTTCAGTCTCAACTTACATTTCCTTTTTTTTTTTTTTTTTTTGAGGATTGCATTTATTTCGTTGACAGAGTGAAGGAGCATGAGCAGAGGGAAACAGTTGAGGGAGAGGGAGAAGCAGACTTCCTAGCAAGGAGTTCGGTGTGGGACTTGATCCCGAGACCCTGGGACCATGACCTGAGCCAAAGGCAGATGTTTAACTATCTGAGCCACCCAGGTACCCCATCAACTTGCATTTCCATTGGTATTTCTGGTGAGTTGACTCAGATTCTCATATCAGAGAGCTCTACATTTCTGATTAACATCAAATGGAGATATATATATAGGACTATATATATATATAGGACTTCACATCATATATATATATATGTACATATATATATATATATGGCTGTATATATATATAGGACTTATATATATAGGACTTCACATCAAGCAGATTATTGGTGACCTCAGAAAGAACAAAATAAAGATTTGACTGTTTGAAGAATAGGTAAAGTGTGCTGAAATAGAGTCACTGGAAGTAAACAACACAAAAGATAACTGTAAGGAGAACAGAAAAAAACAGAGGAAGATAGGTTTCAAAGCAGTTTTATTTGTATTTTGTTTGATTTTCATTTATTTTTAAGATTGGCAATACTAATGCATGTTTTTAAGCCAGTGACAGTGATCAGATAGAGAGCAAAAGATTGACAAGTTACAAAGGACAAGGGAGGAAAGTACATAGATGAGGTAAGTGAATAAATGATAAAACAGAGATATCTCTATATTAGCCCACCAAACTGAACAACTGATAACTTATTACGGTTTTTATCCTTAAATATTCCACTGGATTTCAGGTCTGTAAATGAATGTGGTGGCCTATTACATAGATAGGACTCAAAGTTTTATTTGATTATCTAATAAGAAGTAAAATAATATATTTTTTAGTGTTTCTGAAAACTTTGGAGAAAAATCTCAGAATACTCTTTTTCTGAAACTTGCATGTTAATATATATATGTTAAATGTATTTTTGCTCAAAAGTATCAGAATTAAATTACTTAATTACTTTTTAACCTTAAAAAGGAAAACAAATATAAAAATGCCTAACATTTTTAGGTTTGTTTTACATTCTTTTTCTAACATATTAATATTTGTGCATAATCCCAAAAAAGCTAATTTACCAGAAATCAAGAAATCTGTTCTTCGTTTCATGACAAAAGATGCCATTTCTTTCAACACTTTTTATTCAGATTTATAATATTTTTATTGGATCAAGAATATCATTTCATTAGAGACTAGTTTAAAATTTTAGTTGGCATTTTGCTACTTAAAATTTTAGTTGGAATTGCATTGTTTTAATTTTATGAGCATACTTAAGTATGGCTTACACTTGAAATAATACTCATTAAAGTTCTGCATTACTCAAAGTAGCTATATACTTTTACAGTGGTTGCTAAAAGAATGTATCTAGTATTTTGCTTCCACTATGTATAAGACTATGTGTCACTTTTCTTTGTAATGGAAATAACTTATGAATCTTTCCTGTTGCAAAAAAAAAAAAAAAAGATTCTTCAAGCCTTTCTTCTTTTAACTTATTTTATTTTAATGTTTTATTTAAATTCAACTAGCCAACATATACAACATCATTAGTTTCATATGTACTGTTCAATGATTCATCAGTTGCATATAATACCCAGTGCTCATCACATCACATGTCCTTCTTTTTATTTTATTTTTTTTTAAAGATTTCATTTATTTGACAGCGAGAAACACAGCGAGAGAGGGAACACAAGCAGAGGGAATGGTAGCGGGAGAAGCAGGCTTCCCGCGAAGCAAGGAGCCCGATGTGGGGCTCGATCCCAGGACCCCGGGATCATGACCTGAGCCGAAGGCAGACGCTCAACGACTGAGCCACCCAGGCGCCCCTCACATGTCCTTCTTAAAACCTTTTTTAAATTAAACACAATTACTTTTCTTTTAGGACAAATATTTTTAAATTTTGAACCAATTTTTTATTTGATTTGTGATAGGGATAACAACTTAATCACTTCTTTCTATTCTCAATGTGCTACTGAAATAAACCCTTCAAAGATGACGCTTAATAGAGTTTTCCTGTTTTTAATGTTTTCTTAATAATGTCTATAACAGAACAAAATAATGCCCAGAACAAATCTAGTAATTAGCTGTAATCTGAAACATGGTTTCATGAAAAACTTCATGTCCATGAAATAATTCCAAAGTTATATTTCAAATGTTTCATTCAGGAAAAGTTTACTTCTGCTTTCTCTTGTTTCTCCTATGAAATTATCTATTGCCTCCATTTTTAAATTATTTTACAGAGCTATTCCTAGACATGTGTGTTCACATAATGCATAGTTTCTAATAAATCTTTTCTCTTCTAACAGTTCTAATTTGTGATAATGCATAAAATAGAATCTCTTCTTATTAATATTTTTTTAAGATTTTATTTATTTATTTGACAGAGAGGAGAGAGATCACAAGTAGGCAGAGAGACAGGCAGAGAGAGAGGGAAGCAGGCCCCCTGCTGAGCAGAGAGCCCAGTGCTGGGCTCTATCTCAGGACCCTGAGATCATGACTTGAGCTGAAGGCAGAGGCCTTAACTCACTGACCCACCCAGGCCCCCCTTCCCATTAATATTTTTATACGATTTTACTATTTTTGATATTTTATGCATTAATGAGTGATAATATTTAGCAATTGCCATTTTTCCCATCATTGTCTGAGTCAGCTCAGAGTGCTATAAGAAGATACTGTAGACAGGGTAGATTAAAAATGTAAATTTATTTCCCTCAGTTCTGGAGCCTGGGGAGTTCATCAAGGTGCTGGCTGATTCCATAAGAATGCTTTTCTTATGTGCCTATATGACAGACAGGAGAGAGAGAGAGAGAGGAAGTAAGCTCTGCTCTATTTTGTTATAATAGCACTTAATCTCATCACACTTATCTCTCTTGTTCCACACTCTCAATTTCAATATGGGGGTGACATTGGTTCTAAAATGAGTGTCTTGCAAACAAGATATTGATGAGTCTTTCTTTTTTATCCAATCTGATACCCTGAGTCTTTTGACTGGAGAATTTAGTCCATTTACATCCAGAGTAACTATTGAGCGAAATGAATTTAGTGCCATTGTATTACCTATAAAGTCACTGTTTCTGTATATTGTCTCTGTTCCTTTCTAGTCTACATTACTTCTTGACTCTCTTGTCACTTAAAGGATGTCTTTTAATTTTTCTTGCAAGGCTAGTTTAGTGATCACAAATTCCTTCAGTTTCTGTTTGTCCCGGAAGTTTTTATCTCTCCTTCTATTTTGAATGACACCCTTGTTGGATAAAATGTTATTGGCTGCATATTTTTCTCATTTAGCATCCTGACAGCTATTTTCTGGCCTGCCAGGTCTCCGTGGATAGGTCTTCTGCCAATCTAACATTTCTATTCTTATAGGTTAAGGACCTCTTGTCCTGAGCTGCTTTCAGGATTTTCTCTTTGTCTCTGATATTAGCAAACTTCACTCTTATATGTCAGGGTGTTGATCTATTTGTATTGATTTTGAGGGGGTTTATCTGTGCTTCCTGGACCTGAATATCTGTTTCTTTCCCCAGATTAGGGAAGTTCTCAGCTATAATTTGCTCCAATATACCTTCTGCCCCTATCTTTCCTCTTTATCTTGGATCCCAATTATTTTGAAATTGTTTTACTTTATGGTCTCACTTATCTCTTGAATTCTTCTACTGTGATCCAGTAGTTGTTTATCTCTTTTTCTCAGCTTCTTTATTCTCCATAGCTTTGTCTTCTATATCACTAATTCTCTCTTCTGCCTCATTTATCTTTGCAGTTAGTAATAGCCTTTCTTATTTTGACTTGATTAGATTTTATTTCTTCTATTTCTCCAGGAAAGGATTCTGTAGTGTCTTCCATGCTTTTCTTTCAAGCCCAGCTAGTAGCTTTATAATTGTTATTCTCAACTTGAGTTCTGACATCTACTTATATGCATACTGATTAGGTCCCCAGCAGTCAGTATTGCCTCTTGTTCTCTTTTTTTGAAGTGAGTTTTTCCATCTATTCTTCCCTGGAGAGAATGATAAGATGGAGAGAATGACAAGAAAACAGAATACTAAAATGGCACTAGTGACCCCAGAGAAATATACACTAAGTAAATCAGAAGAGATCTGAAACTGAAAAAAAAAAAATAAATAAATTTAAAAAAATAAAAAGAAAGAGAATAAAATCAAAAATAAAAAGAAAGAGAATAAAATCAGACAGGTGAACATAACAGAGCAATACGTTATTCTCTGGGTGTATTTTGGTCTGTTTCTTAGAAGAAACTACATCCCAAAATTGTATAGAAAGAAAAACATGTACAAAAATAAAATTAAATACATTTAAAGGATAGAATGTAACTGTAAACTTGAAATTTTAATAGGGGTGCCTGGGTGGCTCAGTGGGTTAAAGCCTTTGGCTTGGGTCATGATCTCAGGGTCCTGGGATCGAGCTCCACATTGGGCTCTCTGCTCAGCAGGGAGCCTGCTTCCCCCTCTCTCTCTGCCTGCCTCTCTGCCTACTTGTGATCTCTCTCTGTCAAATAAATAAATAAAATCCTTAAAAAAAAACTTGAAAATTAAATAGACTTAAAAAAGAATATAATTAGGTGAACAGAACAGAGCAATACACTAGATTCTGGCTGTGTTTTCATATGTTTGTTAGAGGAAATTGCATCCCAAAATCATAAAGAAAGAAAAACTCATGTTAGTTTATATATAAATTTTAATTATATATATATATAATATATACAAAATATATAAAATTATAAAATATAAAATATATAAATGTTTATATAGTTTATATATAAATAAAATTAATTACAAAGAAAAGATAGAATGTAACTTTTAAAATGAAAATTTAAAAATTGACTTAAAATAGGGTTGATAAAATAAGAAATTGGTTGAAAATGAAAGAGAAAAATAATTAAAATGGAAAGACTAAAAAACCATGAGAAAAAATAAAACACTAATTCTATATACTGTTTTGCCCTAGTGCTGGAGTTTTGCAGAGCTGTGTGATGGGTAAACTTGGTCTTGTTCTTGCTGATTTTCTCAGAGAGGAGAATCAGTTGCACTGATTCTCAGGTGTCTTCCCTAGGTGGAATTGCACCGCCCTTGCCAGGGAACCAGCCTATGTAATCTTCTGTGATTGCTCTATGTGGTTTTTATTCCTTGAAGGCTATCCGTGCTGCTTTAGAGGATGAGAATAAAAATGGTGGCCTCCCGGGGCACCTGGGTAGCTCAGTGGGTTAAAGCCTTTGCCTTCAGCTCAGATCATGATCTCAGGGTCCTGGGATCGAGCCCCACATCGGGCTCTCTTCTTGGTGGAGAGCCTGCTTCCCCCTCTCTCTCTGCCTGCCTCTCTGCCTATTTGTGATCGATCTCTCTCTGTCAAAAAAATAAATCTTAAAAAAAAAAAAAATGGTGGCCTCCCAATCTCCAGCCTCAGAGCCAAAAGCTGGGGACCCCACTCTGAACATTTCTGTGTCAGGCACATGATCATGCTGGAAGTCTCTAAACCTTGTAGATTCCTGTGATGCACACCTGTGCTGCTCTTTCTGGGGAAGGGAGGGGAGTCTTGCCATGGTTGTGCTGCTTGCTGAGCTCCCAGTCAGAAAGCAGTCACCTGGTCACACCGTGGTCAGGTTCATGGTTTATGGTTTATGGCAACATGGAGCTGGAAGCCCACTCCTGGGTTCACTGATTGCATCCAGCTTTCCCATTCCAATTCCTAGGAACTCTGTCATACTTAAGCATTTCCATTTTTTCTGTGACTTGAGAATCCTGAGACGGCATGGTCTCACCTAGGATTCCACCCCACTTCACCATCTGAGCACTTTTCAGTCAGACTTCTAAAAGTTCTCATTTTGCACTTCACTGCTATATTATTTCCAGTAGACTGCTTATAGAACCCGCCCCCTTTGTTTTCCTATATATCACCTCAGATTCACTTCTCTGCACCTCCTACCTCGCAAAAAATGGTTACTTTTCTATTTGTAGAACTGAAGCATTTCTTTTCTTAGATTTCCAGTTGAGTTTGCAGGTGTTTAGAAAGATTTGATAGTTACGTAGCTGAATTCCTGGCACCAGACAAAACTAAGGTGTCCTACTGCTCTGCCATCTTGGACCAGAGGAGAGATCAGTCTTTTTCTATCAAACCTTTCAACTGATTGGGTGAGGCCCATCCACATTATGGAGGTAATCAATGTACTGATTTAAATATTAGTCTCATCTAAAAAACACCTTCATAACATCATCCAGCCCAATGTTTGACCAGATACATGGCTACTGTTGCCTACCTAAACTGACACATAAAATTAACATCACTTCAAAATGTCCTTACCCTTTTTTATTGCATTAATCTTGGGGGAAAAAAAAAAAAAAAACTCACTCAGATGCAAGGCTATGGTTACTTAGTTGTGACTTTTTTTCTTGTTTTTCATCTGAGAAAATGATCCTAATGCATTTCCTTTTGGAAACAATTCCTAAGTTGTACAACTTTAAAGAAACCATAAAGGTAAAACAGAGAGAAAATAAGGGTGTTCTTGTTTTCCGGTGTTCTTTGATGCCTTACATAAGAGAATCATTTGCTTATCCTTTGCTTTTACTATTACTTTTTTTCTAACACAATTTTCCTCTAAGGAAGGAGAAAATAACTATGTTTATGATTATGGATAAAAATTCAATGAGTGTCATTATAGTTAAAACTGCAATGAACTGACAATATGTCATCTCTCTTGCTAAATCTACCCATTTGACTTCACAGAATGTTCTCTTTCTTACTGTGTGTGTACACAGTGGCCACCAGAACTGGGACAATTTCCTTATGTGTTGCCATAAATGTTTTTAAATATACATTATTTTTTTGTCTGTTTCCAACATAATTCTGATAGACTTGCTAAATAGAAGTATATGGGCGAATGAAATAAAGCAATGCAACTCTCATGAAAATATTGTTTGAAGTCTTGCTGTGTGTCTTTTTGTTCTCTAAATTGGCAACTGATCATGTCACAAAACAGATTATTATTACATAAACTTGAACATAACTGGCAGTAAGCTCCTAAAAAAGTCTCACCAATTTGTAGACAAAATATTGATCAGAGTAAAACTTGTCAATAACATTTCTTTTTGTCGTTATCTGATTAATATTCACAATTTTGAGGTTTGTTAATGGCTAGGTGAGTTGTCATGATTTCCACAGTATCTCTATGAGTATATTGGGTGGCCTTTTGAAAATGTTGAGATACTATGAATATCAACATTAAATTTTACTATCATAGTAATGCTGCAATGAACACAGGGATATGTGTACATGTATCTTTGCAAATTGGTGTTTTCCTTATCTTCTGATAAATATCGAGAGGTGGGCATTAAGAAATAGAAACTTCTACCCATAAAATAAATAAGTCATAGAGATGTAATGTCCAGCATAAGGAATATATTCAATAATATAATAACTTCTTATAGTAAAAATGGTAATTGGACCTATGTGGATCATATCATATGTAAAAACATATTGAAACACTATGATGTACACTTGAAACTGATGGGATTTTTATCCCAATTATATTTCAAATTAGAAGTATCTAAAATGTAAGCTTTAGTAGATGCTACAGATTATATTCTAAAGAGGAAAATAAGATGTTTTTAAAATATACAATTTAAACTGGTCAAGCTCCATTTTTTATGTGTTTTTACTATTTCCTGCCATCCCAACTCCTACCCTAAACAAACAATGGCTCATCATCTTGTGAAATGAAATCTTAAAAAAAGAAATCTGAAATTGTCCCTGAAACATGAGATTTATTTTGATGTGCTTCAATTATTCTACATATTCTACATATCCACATATGTTAACATTTAATTATTACTTGATTTCAGGGTCATAACCATATCACCTTACACACACATACACACTCTCTCGCTCTCTCTCCAAGTTTGAATGATTGAGATTTCCAGAAAATATCCATTCAAGATTAGAGAAATATCAAATGTAACACTCTGGTGGGGGATATTAATAGTGTATGTGTGGGATAGGAGGTAGATGGGAAATCTCTATATCTTCCTCTTAATTTCACTGTGAACCTAAAATATTCTAAAAGATGAAGTTTTAATTAAAAATGAGTTATATATGATAAATTATTCCATATTTAATAATTTATTTTACAGAGATAATCAGAGACATAGCTAGCAATGTTATGTAAAAATAATTATTACATAAAAAGTGTCAACTTAAGACTAAAATATCATTTTTTTAAAGATTTAATTTATTTATTTGACCGAGAGAGATCACAAGTAGGCAGAGAGGCAGGCAGATAGAGAGGGAGGATGCAGGTTCCCTGCTAAGCAGAGAGCCTGATGCGGGGCTCGATCCCAGAACCCTGAGATCATGACTTGAGATGAAAGTAGAGGCTTTAACCCACTGAGCCACCCAGGTGCCCCAAGACTAAAATATCTTAAGTAAATATTTCACTGATATGATGTAATTAATTTAACAAATTCCAAAGACAAAAGGAATGCCCGATTACATTTCTAGTCATGACACCAGGTCAAAGGAAACAATTAAAATACATTGTATGTGTTTGGATAACAGGAAAAAACACACCAAAATACAATATGTGATTTTGTCTAGGCTTAGTGATTCTGTTTGATTTTACTTTCCTTTTCTTGTCTTTATTCCATTTTTCTAAAAATTTTTAATGATTACTTGCTGTATCAGTAATCAAGAAGAAGGCTGATGTTAAGAAGAAAAATTATTGACCTAATGACCATTTGGGCATTTAAGTTATTTATTCATTTTTTAAAGATTTTATTTATTTATTTATTTGGCAGAGAGAGAAATCACAAGTAGGCAGAGAGTCAGGCAGAGAGAGAGAGGAGGAAGCAGGCTCCCTGCTGAGCAGAGAGCCTGATGTGGGGCTCAATCCCAGGACCCTGAGATCATAACCTGAGCCAAAGGCAGAGGCTATAACCCACTGAGGCACCCAGGTGCCCCAACTTATTTTTTTTTAATTGAAATATATTTGACACACAATTTTACATTAACTTCAGGTGTATGGCATAATGATTCCACAAGTCTATACATTATGCTATGCGCACCATAAGTGTAGTTGTCATCTGTCACCATACAATGTTATTACAATACCGTTGATTATATTCCCTGTGTTGTACCTTTTATTCCCATGACTTGTTCATTCAGTAACTGGAAGCCTGTACCTCCAACTCTCCTTCATTCATTTTGCCCATCCTCCTATCTTCCTCTCTTTAACAACCAACTATTTTCTGTATTTATGGGTCTATTTCTGTTTTGTTTGTTTTGTTATTTAGATTCCATAAATGATATGGTATTTGTTTTTCTTCTGTCCGCCCTATTTCAGTTAACATAAAACCCTGTAGGTCTGTCCATGTTGTCACAAATGGCAAGATCTCATTATTTTTTATGGTTAGTAGTTCATTTGTGTGTGTGTGTTTTCTTTATCCATTTATCTTTTTTGATGGACATCCAGATTGCTTCCATATCTTGGCTATTATAAGTATTGCTTCAACAAACATTAGAGTACATATATCTTTTTAAAATTCATGTTTTCACTTTCTTTGAGTGAAACCTCAGTAGTGGAATTACTGGATTGTACATTATTTTTATTTTTGAGGAAACTCCAAACAGTTTTCCACAGTGGCTGCATCAATTTGCATTCTTATGAATACTGCACAAGTATACGTCTTTTTCATATCCTCACCAACACTTGTTATTTCTTGTCTTTTTGATACTAGCCATTCTGACAAGTGTAAAGTGATATCTCATTGTCATTCTAATTTGCATTTCCTTGATAAATAGTAATGTAGAAAATCTTTTCATGTGTCTTTTGGCCATCTGTATATCGTCTTAAAAAAAAGTCTTCAGTTCTTCTGCCTCATTTTTTAAGTGGATTATTTGGGGGGGGTTGTGTGTGTTGAGTTGTATACATTATTTATATATTTTGGATATTAATCTCTTACCAATAAGGAATTGCAATATCTTCTTGCACTCATGAATTGCCTTTTTGTTTTCTTGATGATATTGTTGTTGTTTTGCTGCATAAAATCTTGTTATTTTGATGTGTATCCATTCAATAGATAAACATCTTTTTCTTAATTGGAAAAGCATAATGGACTAAAAGCCAGATTATTCTACCTACCTATCATGTGAAATTAGCATATGTGAGTTTGTTTTGGCACCTGTAGAATGGGATCCATAACATCTACCCTCATCTAACTCATAGGTTTATGGTAATATAGAGATATTAGGCAAATGAATTTACTTTTACAAGACCTATTATGCCATATTACGTATTTTATTTAAATTATGACATTTTTATATCTGTAGTTTCCACATAGTTTGAACAGTTAGCTTTGGGATAATGCACCTTTGAAATGCATACAGAGTGTTGACATATGTGGTGTCTAGTATGCATTTCCTAATAATGATAATAGCCCTGAGTATGTCTAGTATTGAACAAAAAAGCATAATATGCTATTTTGACTTATTTTTGCATTACACGATGTATGTCATGTGAGAAATAAGTGTTATAACAGATTTTGACAGTTGCTAGTATTTTTTTTTATGAAACACAAATGAAAATAGTTCTACAGAGCCTGTATCACTGTCATGGCAGAAATTGCAACTTGTCTAATATTAGTGTTATATACATGTTTGTACTGTTCTTTTATTGAAGACTGTGACTCTGAAACTATTTCCAAAGATGCACATTCTTCTGGTACATAAGGAAAGGCAGATGGAATGCTCTTTTAAAATATTATTTTCAGCAGGAATCTGAACAACAAAATATATGCCAATGAAAATATACCTTGGATTAATATATTTCTTATACTACAACTGACCCCTACTGCAGAAATATTTAAAACAAAAATCAGACTAAAAGTTGTAAGTAAAGAAGGGCAATATTTTAAAACATGTTAGACTGGTTATTATAGGATGGCT
Organism: Procyon lotor; assembly: GCA_028646535.1. NCBI lineage: Eukaryota > Metazoa > Chordata > Mammalia > Carnivora > Procyonidae > Procyon > Procyon lotor. Next base: position 42,096,902 of record CM053604.1, read on the forward strand.
GCCTTGCAGTCTTCTCCCCTCCTCATTTTATACAGAAACCTAAAACTTGTGAACTTTGTGCTTACGCAGCCCATGCATTTAGTTAAAGATGAGTACATATTCAGTTTTTGAGGTGGCTCTGATTGGTGTACAACTAATTCCATTCATCTAGACAATCATTGGTTTGTAATGATCAATGAGTCCAAACCAGTGGTCTGCCAAGAAAAATTGGCAAACCTTTGTGTTTCCAGTTAAGATTCAGGAACTGAACCATGTTACCCATGGAAGTAAAGAACAAAATTTCTATAGCCATCTTACCATGTCATGATCCAGTACGTTTGGGGTGGGGGGCATTTTAAGTTAGGTCATATATTATTTGAAGATGAGCGTATCCCAACAAATGCAAAATAAATGAGGAAAAGCTAAACAAAACACAAATTATATTTAAAAGTAATGTGCATAACAATCCCTCTGCTTTTGTTCCCTCTCTAGCTGTGTTTCTCTCTGTCAAATAAATAAAATCTTTAAAAAAAAATGAAATCTTTAAAAAAAAAAGTAATGTGCAATAGGTCTTTTGTTCTGCTATGATATGCTTTCTAATGAATGGTATCATATGTATTCATTTTAAAATTGCATAATACGTGAAAAAAATGCATTACCTCATGAAAAATAAATCAGATCTGTTGGGGTGTTAGAGACGAAACATAAAGTATGTTTGATATGCTATTTGGCCTAATTGAAAGAAATAAAATTAGAAGCCCTGAGAGAAATCTTAATAAGGCAAGATGGGAAATAAACATAAACAGATGAAAATAGTACCAGAGGCAATTTATCTTTCTCCATAAACAGAATCAAAATATATTTTCTTTATTTTGGGTGTCTTAGGGTATCATTATAAAGACTTACATAGTAAGGGAAGAACCAGAAAAGAGTATTGCAAGGGTCCTTAGAGCACAAAAAAGTTGGCATTGCACACCTTTAATTATAGGCTTAAACAAAAAAGAAAGATACTTTCCAGATCTTTATTTATTTCCTTAACCCATTCAATATTCTATCAGTCTCAATTCATTTGAAAAAATTCTCAGTGGCCAAAATTTCACTTACATGTTGCATAGCTGTGCCAGTTGACTATCTCTTCTTTTCATTATTTCCTGCATATTAAATAGTAAACGCTTTGCAAAACACTAGAGGAATAACTTATAACTTATATTCTCTTAAAATTCATGATTTTGACAGGTTAAGTTTTTTATAAGTAAGAGTTTTAATAAAACTTCAAATTATCCAACAGAGACATTTACGAAGTTTAAGCATGAAGTTTTTTTTACTAATCTTATGCTGCTACAATGTCAATTTAGAAGACAGACTTTCAAAATTCTTACCATTGTATTTGTTTTTATTTTATATTTCCTATTTCTTCTAAAAAAGAATTGAGATAGTGGAACTAAAATACTTAAGATCAAGTATATATAGATTATTAATTTAGACTACATATAATGGTCAAAATATGCCAAAGAGCCAAAATAATTATTGGCTGATTGTACATGGTAAATTTTATTACTGTCAAAATATTCCCTACTTCTCTCTCATGTTCGGCCCCCTATCAAACTTTCCTTAGAAGGAATGCCATGTGAATGTGTGTAAATAAAGTGTGTGTGTATAAACTTTCATGAAAACATTGTAGAGCTATTGTGTGGTTTTTCATATCTTTTTGCTCTGCTTTGAGACCTCAATATCCCAGATAGGAACTGTTCCTACAAGGTTGTTTTGAAAATTGAAAGAAAACACATGATAGACATGAGTGTAGCTGTAAGTTAGCAAGTCTGTGGATCATTTGTTATCACAGTATAAATTGACCTAAGCTGACTGACTGTATAATTCTGTACAGTGCCATACCAAATACTTTATATAAACTGTATCTTCTAATTTTTGCAACTTATTGATAAATTATTACCTGCATTTTAACAGTGAGAAAAAATAATACTCAGAAGCTACAAAACTAATTCAATAACTAGATTGTCTGATTTTAAAATCTATGCATTTAATTATTTCTCTAAAATTTATCCTTTATTTTTAAAATCACATGACTCAGGAAAGACATAAATTTCTGAAAACAAACAACAATAACTGAAGCATAGTCACATAATTTCAAGTCTTCTTTTCACTCAATGGATATTTTGTATAATAATCTTGAGTAATAAAAAAGTTCTCCCTCATAAGAAATTTTGTTTTATATGAGAATGACCTCAATAGTAGTATTTTATATTGTAGGGAAATAAATGCTGAAAAATATTTTTAAATTTTTATTCTATTCAATTATTTTGAATAATTTACATAATTTGAAAATCAAAGTGAGTAAAAGAATATTAAATGAGAATCCCTTTCCAATAAAAGAAATTATTGAAAACTCCAGAATAGAAGAAAACAATGTTATCAGTTATTTGCATTCCCAGAGATAATGTATGTCTCTAGAAGCAATATTCTGGATCCTTCTTTTACTATTTAACATTAAACCCTGGCAAACGTGCCATAGGACAGCATAATATATAGATCATATGTAGATCTATAGATATATAAAGAATTTCTTATTATTTTATAGTAGGATTATGATTTATTACTGAATGTTTGCAGATATGCATGCATATCTAGAAAAAACTATTAGAAATACGGAGTTAGAACAATTTATAATTTTATAGATATTGACAAATCTCTCTCATGAGAGGTTTTACCAATCTGTACTCCCACAAGCAATACAAAAGAGATTCTTCACACATTTGGTGCCAATCCAATAGGAGAAAAAGCATATTTCAGTGTGATTTGATTTTCATTTATATATGTGAAGGCTATGAGTCTTTTCATTTGTTAGGAATTGCTTATATTTACTTTTCTGTAAACTTTCTGTTAATAACATTAATTTATTTTGTTAAAAGAGACTTTAAAAAGTCATCACCATAACCAAGGTCATCTATATTTTTTCCTATTTTATTTTTTAGGAGTTTTAGAATTTTTGCTTTTAAGTCTGGGATTCTTTTGAGTTAATTTTTATAAAGTTTGTGAGAGCTGTGTCTAGATTTACTTTTGTGCATGTGGATGTCCAGTTGTTCCAATAGCATTTGTTGAAAAGTTTATCTTTTGTTCCATAGTATTACCTTTGTTCCTTTGTCAACTATTAGTTGACTATATTTATGTGGTTTATTTCTGGGCTTTCTAATCTGTTCAACGAATCTATTTGTCAGAGAGTGCCAGTCCTCCAACTTCATTTTTCTTCTTCAGGTCTTTGTGGTCTATTCCGGATCTTTTTTCTCTTCACATAAACTTTAGAATTAGTTTGTTGATATCTGCAAAATAATATTTGAGATTTTGATTGAGATTGCTTTGAATTTATAAATCATGTTGGGAAGAACTAACATTTTGACAATATTGAGTCTTAGTATCCATGAACATGGACTTTTCATTTATTTAGTTCTTTGATTTCATTCATCACAGTTCTGTAGTTTTTCTCAGATAGATTACATTCATATTTTGCTAGATTAAAACATTAAGTGGTTCGGGGTACTTGCGTGGCTCAGTGGGTTAAGGCCTCTCCCTTTGGCTCAGGTCATGATCTCAGCGTCCTGGATCTAACCTGGCGTCTGGCTCTCTGCTCAGCGGGGAGCCTGCTTCCCCCTCTCTCTCTGCCTGCCTCTCTGCCTACTTGTGATTTCTCTCCTCTCTGTCAAATAAATGAATAAAATCTTAAAAAAAATTAAGTGGTTCATTTTTTTGGATACTAATATAAATGATAACGTGTTGTTAATTTCAAATCCTACTTGTTCAATGCTGTTATGACTCATATTCCTGTGCAAATATATACTGATAAGTTTTTCCTCATAGCATTCACATCAGTTTATATACTTGCCAGTAATTTATGCAACGGCCTTGTTCCATGTACTCTTGACAATGATCATTTAAAATATATATGAACTTTTGTTGCTTTAGGTTTATTACTAATTAATTAAATATATCCTATATGTTTACTTTCCAATATTATTACTAGTTTGTGAATTCTATAATCATCATGAATGCCATTTTTTGTTGGATATTATTCTAATCATTAATTTGAAAGCTTTTTGTATATTAAGTCTGATCTAATGTTGCCATAAATACTGATCAAACTCTGAAGTTAACATATAAAAGCCAGGATAATGGTATCTCAAAACTTCTCAAAAAAGATAAAACTTTTTTCTTCCCTTTCTCATGTTATTTTTTAACTTTTAATAACTTTAATATGTTTTAAAGTTAATCAGAAAATAAACATTTCTTTGATTTTTTTTGCATTTCTATTTTAAGATCTTGCCTGAAACAAAGGACTGAATTTTTAAAATACTGCATTTGACAGTGATTTTAAAATTAGTTTATAATTTCTGAGAAAATTTGAAAAATATTATATAATTGAATTCAAGGTAATTATACAAATCTTGATAAATTGGGGCAAAACTCATTTTCCCGAAAGAGGTAGGCTGCAAACAAAATTATTGATGAAATCTACTTTTACTAAGTCTCCATTTGACCAAAAGCTCTAATTCAAATCAAGTGTTATAAACCATTGGATACTTTATGATATAGGCTATTCAGATTAAGAAATATGCTTTTATGAGTCAAACATTTTTTAGATGAAATATTTCACATCATTAGACTTTGTATTTGTTACAAAATATTATCACAAGTAAGGAAATACTATTGTGATGTGCATTTGAACAACTGATTCACTGTAAAAACCCTCATGCACTAATTGATGAAATTACTATCCCTACTGGCTGCAATTTTATAGAGCAATAAAATGTTGGTACATTAATTTATTTTTAATTATTATAAAGTGTTTTTGAGAAATTTATATATTTAAGCACTTGAATCTTTTTTAATTTAAAGAATAAACAATAATATAATGTATTATTTTGCATATTTTGCTCCTTGTAGCTACATTTCTGTTATGTCACTTCACATTCTTTTTTCTTTAAAAATTCTAAGATATATTTTGGAAAACAATTCTGATTCATTATTCTGATAACAAACAAGGATACTACTTGAATATTAACTTGAATATCCCATATATGCCTCAAAGTCCGTATTTTCCCTCCAAAAAACAAAAACAAACAAACAAAAACCATTACTTCCGCCTCTCATACAATGTCAACAATCAACTATTAATCTAAAGTAGCTAATCCAAAGAACATTATTACCTCTAATCTAATTTCACTATACCAGAAAGTTGTATATTATCCTCAATGCCATTGTCTTCCTCATTCTGCACATACCATAAATTATGGTGCCATTTTGACTTCTAAATTGCTTCGAAATCCAACCATCTCTCTGATTTGCATGGTCACTATACTAATTCAGCAGCATCATTGCATTTATTGCATCCATTCTTTTAGTCAAGTTTTTCATATCCTGAATTTATTCTCTGTCTTAACATGACCATGTTACTATTACTGAGGGTACTACCAATGAACACTTATGTGAGCTTTCTTACATATCTAAGCAGTTGTATATCAGAACTCCTATTCCAGTTCATGTTTTAAGGTATTGGGCAGGTATATATCACAATTTATGGGTTATATGTGGTAATCCCTATTAAAAATGGCAATTCCCCCCTCAATTTCTCTCTTCTCTCCCTTGAGTATTTATGAGTAAAGTGAGTTTTAAAAACTGATGGCTACCTCAATTCAAATGTCACATACCTTAAATATCTACCTGCTTATCTTTTATTTTTTCCCTTAAGAAATTTTATTTTTCAAAGTAGTCTCAACTTTGTTGCAAGTCTCAAGTACAGAGTGATCATGTTCAACGCTTAATAAAAGTCTCTCATGTTCTTAATATCCTGAATGCAGTTGTTTAAACTAAACATCAATTACAAAGGACACCTGGGTGGCTCAGTTGCTTAAGTATCTGTCTTCAGCACTGGTCATGATCCCAGGATCCTGGCATTGAGTCCCACATTGGGTTCTTATTCAGCAAGGAACCTGCTTCTCCCTCTGCCTGCCACTCCCCCTGCTTGTAAGCTCTTTCTCTTATTTATTCCTTGGATTTTACCTAATTCTAAATGGAGTTAAATTATGTATATTTTTTTCTCAGCATTATTAGAAACCTTCTGCTCTATCTGTATTTGATTGTTTCAGATTCTGTTTCTTTAGGTTACATTCCTTTTGATACCTGTTTTGGGTGTTTTTAATTTTTTGTTTTCTGTTGGTTATTTATTAATCTGCTTTCAAAAATTCATTTTTTATTGAAATTGGATTATTCAAATAATGAGAGCACAAATTATCTTTCTCAGAATTCTAGAGCCACTGTATCTATCTGTATAAGAATATTTGGTCATTTGTTCATATCCAACTTTTCTAAAAATGTTGGTATCTGCTTTCCTAATATTAGCTCCAAGTTCAAGTTTGTGTTAAAGACAAAAAGCATGTTCCTTTTAACTCTTTACAAAAATCCTATATTTAATAAGCATTTATTTCTAAATATTCATGTGTGGAATTCATATAACCTTAAGACAATTTTTTCACAGTATGTTGACAATTAATAATTCTACTCATACAATGGATAATGTGCAGATAAATTATATTAAGTTCATGTATCACATACAATTTTCTATTAGTTAAACAAAGACTATATGGACAAGTGGTATAGTATAATGTCAACAACCTTGAAGGCAGAAAATATCAGATTTCAAATTCATGTATTGCATGTATTGCATGGAGCACTGGGTGTGGTGCATGAACAATTAATCTTTAACACTGAAAAAGTAAAATAAACATATTTGGGGAAAAAAAGAATTCAAATTCTCAATTAAATTTACTTTTACAGTATCTCTGGATAAATTGAATATTATTTTTTATTCTGTTTCCTCACCTATTAATACAGAAGTCAAATAGTTGTAAGAATTAAATAATATAATATATGAAAAAAACACTTAGCTTTATTTGCTGTCATAAATATTAAATAATAGCTGCTATCATATATCATTTATATTAATAATGAAACCCTTGAATCTCTTTGCAAATTTTATTTAAAAACATATTAACAGTAAAATATGAAAGACTTAAGTCATTTCTATACACATTCAAAAAATTAAAAAAATAAAACCTGTAACAAAAAAAGGAGAAAAGAAACCAGAGTGAGTTTGCTTGTGTCTCTGACTATAATATGAACTTGAAGTTAGTGACATTAGTTTACTTTTATATGCCTGCCACATAATACACTGAATGGATTAAGTGGATATTAATATGTGTTTGTAAAACATATAACACAGATATAGAACATCTGTGTGTTTTTCACCCCAAAATTTATATTCATTTCAATATCATCTTCTATCACATAAGATCAAGGCATCAGTGAATAACTGTGAAATGATAAAGAATTAGGGATGATATGCTTTTATAATTCATATGGATTATTCACAGGTGCAATATTATAAATTATAACCTTGGGTTTTTAGAGAAAAAAAAGAGTATTTAAAATCAAGATGTGGGCTTTCACTAGTATTGGGGAAAAAATAATCAATGCCCTTAAATTTGCAGTTTTAATCATTGCCCTTAAATTTGCAGTTTATAGGTTTAATGAAAAGTGATTATAACTGACTTAAATTTCTATATTTTAAAAGGTTATCTAAAGATAAATTTGTACATCTGCAATATACTGTGTATTTACTAGAGATTGAGTTGTTTGTGGTATTAATCACCAGCATTTTGCTGAATCTTCTTTGCTAAAAGTCTATACCTACTGATTTTTCAGTAATCTAATATATTCAAAAAAGCCCAAATAGGAAAAAAGAATTTTCAGGAACAGAAACTAATCAGTGGGGGGTGGCAAACTTATACAAAATGATACTACTGGCATGGAACATTAAGATAATCTAGTTTATGTTATTATTTTATAACTAGGGTAAGTGATGACCAGAAGTATTTGCAGACTTACAATTTACAGAGCAAGTTAGTGGCAGCGTTTCAAGTCTCTAGTGAATTTTTCTCTTTATGATAATTATAGATAGTTTATTATTGTGACATATAACATATGGTATTTGCAGGGATAAACTGGATTGGAAAACAGTCTTTTTTTTTTTTTTAAGGTTTTATTTGTTTATTTATTTGACAGAGAGTGAGAGGGAGAGTGAGAGCACAAGCAGGGGGATCAGCAGAGGGAGAGGGAGAAGCAGACTTCCCCTGAGCAGGGAGCCCAACATGGGACACAATCCCAGGACCCCAGGATCATGACCTGAGCTGAAGGCAGACGTTTAACTATCTGAGCCACCCAGGCGCCCCCACACTTAGTCTTCTAATACCACTGCATTTCTTACTTACAATTTTTGTTTATAACTTAATATAGTTTTGAGTTCACAAAAAAAATACTTTTAAATAGCAGCTCAATTAAAACAAAAATAGTTGGAACTGTTAGAAAGACAGAAGAAATGAAAGGGTACTAAGAGGAAAAATGGAATCTTCTAGCAGACTCTCTGCATGAACTGACACCAGGCTTAAGGTCCACCATAGGGGATGCTTTCAAGATAGATTAGATAGATTAGTCAAGGGCGATCATAGGCAAAGAAATATCTTCCAATAATGGGCATATTTATGGACAGAAAAACTTACTTTGTTACATTTTCATGATTCCATGATCTGTTCTTCTTTAGCTTTAGGCCACTTTATATTTCCTGTTTGATTATTTCTTTTATAGTATACAGAATTTCCCAAATTTAATAACACAATAATACAAAGGATTTCTACAGTTTTCCAAAGTGAACAAAATATGTTTTCAAATCATTTTTCTGCAATGTTTGTCTTTTACATTGTTAACTTTTTTCCAATTGCTTATGGTGTTTTTATGTATATTATTCTTTGTAATTTGAGAACAGTTTTAAATATCAAAGAAATCTCAACTAAAATCCCAATTAAGAAAGATGTACACAGATTTATTCTTCCTGTTGGCCCTTACTATCTACAGGGTACAGTTTCAGATATAGAGGTAATAAATTGGTTATTGTGTAGAGCTTTTGCGGCAGCTTTCTTTTCTTTTGTGCTTTATTCATAACAGATCTTTTGAGCCACATTGAATCTCTACCAGCTGTCTAGTCATCTGATTTAAGAAGTTTTTGTATAACAATGTTCTATAAGCCAGTTTTTCCCTTCAACACAATTTTCACTTGCACATCATTTCCAGAATTACTTTCTTCTAACCATCAGAATCACTCCATCAAGGTAAGGTTTTATCCATTGATCACTTCTGTACAGAATCATAAAGAGTTGCTATAAGAAGGACAGCAATGGGCAGTTTATTGGATAATCTACTATGAAATAGAATTATCCATGAGCTAAAAAATCTCTCATACAATAGAAAGGCTGTTTTTTCTTCAGGCTAGCATGTTTTTTGTTTGTTTTTGTTTTTAAAGTTATACACTGCGTGGTGACTAAATAATACAAATTAATTAATTAATTAATTTAAAAAGTAAAAACTATACACTAAAGGGGGAATCCCACTTTCTATTTCTTAAAAATCGTTCCAATTTTGATTTGAAAGTTAATTTAATTAATTAATTAATTAATTGATTTGAAAGTTAAGCTCTTCCTGAATTACGATTAGTGAAACTTTATTCAGGTATCTAACAGAATGTTGATCAATATAAATAGTTACAGTGTTATTTGCCTCTTTTGTTATGTTTCCAACACTATTTCAACGTGTTTTTGATTGATTGTGGTTTTGCTAGATTTCCTTCATCATGAATCATAAAATGTGCCGAATATTATTTATTAAATCAAGAATCACTGAATTCTGTTGTTAGGTCAAAATCATTCTTAGCCTACAAATGGATTCTATCCATTTATTTATTACATATTTATTAAATACCTGCTATGTAATGTAAACTGTTCTAAGCAACAAGGAATCCAAAAGAACAAGACAGATGTTGTCTGTCTGTCACATTCTAATGGAGGAACTAATGGAGACATACAGTAAGCAAGTAGAAAAATTAAAATTATTTTATTTTACTGAATGTTTTAAAAAAATACCATACGGAATATATAAAAAAAGACTATGTAAAGTAAAAAGGTAAAAAAAAAAAGAAAAATAGTGCTTTTTTCATAATGCCTCTCTGAAGAAATATTATTTAGACAGTGTACTAAAGGGAGAGGAATTATCTATGAGAAGACTAGAGGTACTATTTGTGGAAATGTTCACTATTGGGGAAAGAAGAGAACATACAGATAACACTGAAATATAACAAATATACTAAAATATGTTAGACACATTTTAAAAGAACAAACTGGTGGCTACTAGAGGGTAGGTGGATGAGGGGATGAGTTAAATAGAGGATGGGGATTAAAGAGTGCACTTGTTGTAAGAAGCACCAGGTATTGTATGTAAGTGTAGAGTCACTAAATTGTACTCCTGAAACTAATATTACATTGGAATTTAAATAAAAACTTAAAAAAATAAAAGGATGCCTGGTGACTCAGTTGGTTAAGCATCAGAATCTCGATTTCTGTTCATGTCATGATCTCTGGGTCCTGGGATTGAGCTGTGCCTTGGGCTCCATGGTCACTATGGAGTCTGCTGGAAATTTTCACCCTCTGCCCCTCTCCCTGCTCTCTCTTGCTCTCAGATAAATAAATCTTAAAAAATAAAAAAAAAAAATATTATGGCACCTGCCAACGTTTTATTGAATTGAATTAAATAGGAAGTGCATCTAAAGGAGTTTAGACCTATAAAGAGTTTACTTTCTTACTAGCAAGGATTTTGGTGGTAAGCAATATAGATGTGTAAAAGTTGATCAATGAATCAAGCCATTTCTTTAGAAATTGATTTTTATCCACCTGCATGTGTATTCCAGGCAGGAGAAAGGGGAAAGTCCAGGGTCAAAGGTATTTGCGCTTTTCATCTGAAAAAAGTATCTTTTGTAGAAGACCATAGGCTCTACTCATATTTCATTGGTCCCAGTTCTTCATGTGGCCACTTACAGAAAAAGATCTAGAATAATCCAGTTAATGCTGTTCAAATTAAAAAGATTGAAAACAACCTTCTAATATATTTTAAGCCAAAAAAAGAGTAAACTAGAAATTCATAAACCATGTCAAAGGAGACCTAAGGCTTCCATAGAAATAAATTAGTAGAAACAAAACTTAAAAGAATGATTTTGAGCAAATCAACTCACAAATTGTAAAAATACATATTCAAGCAGCTTTAAATTGTTTGTTACAATCTTATAAGCATTATTAAGCCTAATGTAGAGTTTTCCTTGAATTATCTTAAGGCAGCCTGAATTATTATAGCTCTAGTAATGTCATGAGCAAAAGAAAGATAAAAGGAAATCATGAATTAGTGTGTGTGTGTGTGTGTGTGTGTGTGAGTGTGACTGTTTGAAGTTAGAGGTTAGAGGAAGAGGAAATTTGAGGGTGTTTATCTTTTGCTTATTTTCCTATTAATGCTGGCATCTCTAATTTAGCCACCATATAGATAGTAAGCTTCCACCATATAGATAGTAAACTTAGGATCAAGTATAAAATATAATCATGGCATTGTGACAAACTGAAAATACATAATCTATCAAGAGTCTTTTTATACAACGTACTTCATTATTGTTTTATTTCAGTGAGTCTAGAAATATTTTGACATAGCTCTCTCCATCTTTCTTTTCTTATAAAGTTCCTTACCTTCTACAGTCTTACAGATTGACAAGGACTTCAACTTAATATTTGGGTAACTGAAATAAAACATGAATTTGAGTGAACTTGATTATAGTGCTCTTTTTCCCACCAGAGGTGGGAGTTTTGTCTCTGGAATAATTACTAAGTTAATTTTCATCATCTGTTCAAATAGATGATAATTTCCATCATGTCAAATTTTCAGAAGGCAGTTATTATTAAACTAAAATAATTATATAAAATAGGATAAAAACTGTACAAGTAATTAAAGAGTAAACCTAAGTCTCACATATGCTTAACTCAACATTATTCTGAATAAAAGTGAAAAGGACAGTATCAGTGTGAGTTTTTAATGGAAATATATTATTTAATGGCATAACCTTAAGGAAATTATTTGGCAAGTATCTATGAAAATCAAAAGTACAACAGAGTACAGGTATAACTTTATCACAGGGGCTTTTTAAATTTGTGATATAACTCTTTGGCCATTGTATTTCATTTTATACACTAAATATTATGATATTATTGGCTTGTAGGCTTGTAAAATATAAAAGAATTGTTGGCTGAATAGGAGATGGCTTCTGACAGTAGATGCTGTTAGGATGGAGCCCAAGAGAGAAACTACAGTTTTTAGAATTTACTCTGATACCTATTTACTAACCCAGAGGAGACATATTGAATTAAAGACTCAATACTGAGCATCTTACTCTTTTAAGCTTATTTTGGAAGAAAAAGAAAAGAACAATTTCTGCTGTTCTTTTGTTAATCTGACTCTACCAGTAGTTGAAATTGAGTATTTCTAATTTATAGTTTGATTAATATAGTAAGTTAAACAGTACGGAGCTACCTTTTTTTTTATATCAAATTTGACACTTCTTTTTTTTATTTTTTATTTCCCAAATAAGTTTATTTTATTTTTTCAGTGTTACAAGATTTATTGTTCATGCACCATACCCAGTGCTCCATGCAATACGTGCCCTCCTCAATACCCACCACCAGCTTAAACGTTAAAATGGTAATGTTAGCAACTTCATGTAGTTGAGTCTAATATGTGTTTTTCCTTTCGGTTCCTCATTTCTATATTAATATAGTTGGTGTTCATGTGCAATACAAGTTTTTAATGTTACCCATACCATTAACAAATAAAACTTTAGGGTATACAAAATTACTCTACTTCCCTTTAAATGATAAATTTTATTTTCAAAGATACTACTTCTCTGGTCAATTAATCAATTATATTAAGTTGGTCCAAGGGTTTTGGGTTATTGTTAGCTATTTAGTATTCAATATTAAATTCTTAGAAGCTCTAATTAGTAAAATGAATACTAAGTCTTGATTTCAAATGATTATTAGATAGTTTTAAAAATAACTAATAATCATATTTTTTCTTTGATAAAATTTTTTGATGATAATTTATCAGAAAATAAATTCAGTCTACAAGTGAAATTCAGGTATATTTAATATATTTCTTTAATTGTTGTTCAGTATTAATGACTAAAAACATTTTTCAATTATTGAAACTCATGGAATATGATAATTTTCATATTTTTACATAAATTTCATATTTTGCCATTCTTCAAATATAAAAACTTAATTGAAGGAGAAGACAAATCAATATTTTTCTAAAAGAATATTCTTCAGGGGTG
>CM053604.1:42110695-42161879 GCA_028646535.1 Procyon lotor
AAATGGACAAGAAATACATTTTACCTTTTTGATTGTAAAGCAGATAGAAAAATTAATATTCAAAGTAAGATCATTGTCATTAAGTAAATTGGCTTAATTGGTGAGATGAGACAGTCAAAATTCTCATAAATTAGAAATGCATATCTATGAATACAGGCATTATCTAATTCTTTCCCTCTACTTTTATTTCCACAAAATTTGCTTTTTAAAAATGAAGTTAAAAATCTTGTCTTTACAATGATTTTACATTATGAAGGAATGTACATATGACTTTACAATGAAGGAAATGTAAACTAAACACTGTAATGATTAAAGCTTGGTCATGAAACCTTATGGACACACTCGCACACACACACACACACACAGACAATGAATTAAACTGAGGAAGTAGGACTTGAACATTTTGCAATACAATAAACTCCATTTTGATCACCAATATTTATCTCAAATTCATTATCTGATGTAGATGAAATCTCTAAAAATTTAAATAACTTATTTTGAAATAATTTGAATATCCGTATCTGTATATTTTCTCTAGTAACTTGCTTTTCACCTTATTTCTCTATTTTTGTTTACCATTTCCTATACTAATTCATTGTTTTGCAAAGCAAAAGAAATTTGCCTGAATATATTTACTATATTTGAACATCTTATTACTTAGATACTATTTCATGTAGAAATGCATCATTTCTGACCCAATATCAGTAGGGGATAATTTATTTATTCGTTTGTTTGTTTATAAAGATTTTATTTATTTATTAGAGAGATCACAAGTAGGCACAGGCAGGCAGAGAGAGAGGGGGAAGCAGGCTTCCTGCTGAGCAGGAAGCCTGATTTGGGGCTTGATCCCAGGACCCTGAGATCATGAACTGAGTGGAAGGCAGAGGCTTTAACTCACTGAGCCACCCAGATGCCCCGGTAGGGGACACTTTAGATTATTTTTCTAATTCCACTGTATTTGTTGCCTACAAACAAAATGAAGGACAAATAGGATATAGTTGAAAATTAGGCTTTTCCCTAATGATCTCGCTTACATAGACATAGATTTAATTTTTATATCAACACATGAATGTTATTTCTCTGAATTAGGATTAAGTGACTTTGTTTTAGAAGTACACATGCACCCAAAGCCAGAAAATAAGTTCTAACACTGTGCTCATACAAATAAGTTTTATTAGATTTCAGTGTTCTAAAGATTGGATGATGTTATATCTGATATCAGAATCAGCATGACTCCAGTAACTAAGAATAAGGAAAGCTAAATGGAGCCTAAACGTAGAAATTGACTTATAAAGCATATTTTGATTTAAATATAGACCAGTGTGTGCCTAGAGAATGCACTGGCAGTTAACAGGAACGTCAGTATCACAGATTACCATATCCAACAGTGTGTCCCCAACATTTGATAGTTTTGTTGTTTGCCTCTAATATTTTATTTCATGTGATTTTTAATATATTGTCAACTTTGTTAATCCTTTCACTAATGGTTCCTAAGATATAAATCATAATTCTATAGACTTTTTCCACTGATGAATTCTCTTGTTTTCTTCTAAAACTTTTTTTAAGCTAAGTTTGTTTTTATGTTTCAAGTTTTTATTTAAATTCTAGTTAGCTAACATATAGTGTACTATTGGCTTCAGGATTAGAATCTAGTGATTCATCACTTACATATAATACCAAATGCTCACTACAAGTGTCCACCTTAATACTCATTACCCATTTAGCCTATTTCCCCACACACCTCCCCTCCAGCAGCCCTCAGTTTGTTCTCTATAGTCAAGAGTCTCTTTTATGGTTTACTTCCCTCTCTCTTTCTCTTTTTTTTCCCCTATGCTCATCTGATTTGTTTCTTAAATTCCACATATAAGTGAAATTATATGGTATTTGTCTTCCTGTGACTAACTTATTTCACTTAACATAATACCCTCTAGCTCCATTCACGTTGTTGCAAATGCCAAGATTTGATTCTTTTTGATGGTTGAGTAATAGTCCGTTGATATAATATACAACATTTTCTTTATCCATTCATTAGTCAATGGACATCTGGGCTCTGTCCATAGTTTGGATATTGTTGATAATGCTGCTCTAAACATCAGGGTGCGAGTGCCACTTCAAATCAGTATTTTGTATCTTTGGGGAAATACCTAGTAGTGCAATTACTGGGTCGTAGGGTAGTTTTATTTTTAACTTTTTGAGGAACTCCCATGCTGTCTTCCAGAGTGAATTAACCAGTTTACATTCCCACTAACAGTGTAAGAAGGTTCCCTTTTTCTCCACATCCTCACCAACATCTGTCATTTCCTGACTTATTAATTTTAGACATTCTGACAGGTGTGAGGTAGCATCTTGTTGTAGTTTTGATTTGTATTTCCCTGATGATAAGTGATGGTATTTTTTCATGTGTCTGTTTGCCATCTGATTATCTTCTTTGAAAAAGTATCTACCCATGTCTTCTGCCAATTTCTTAACTGGATTATTTATTTTGGGGAAGTTGAGTTTCATGAGCTCTTTATAGATTTTTATTTTTTAGATGGAGATAATTCTGGAACAGAAAACTCAACTTTGAACCCATCTAAGACAGTAGTCCTGCACTTGCAGTGGTTAGCAGTAATACAACTACTATTACTAATACTCTTATTACTATATTTTTTAAACTGAAAAGTTACATGAGTTATGCTAACACTTAAAATGCCTTAACCCCCAAAACAACAACAAATGAAATACATGAAATATACTGATTTTCTTTATAAAGAAATAGATAAACAGAAAAAAAATAAATATTTTGGACAGAGTCAAAGTTTAATAAATGGTGGGAACTGATTTTCGTCAAACTCCTTTTTGGTAATGTTTTGGCTATCTATTTGTGTATAACAAATTGCACAAACTAAGTGGCTTAAAACAACACACATTTATTTTTTCACAGTGTTTGTGGGTCAGGAGTGGCAGGGTTTAGCTGGATATTCTGCTAAGAATCTTACATGGCAGCAATCAAGGTATCTACAGGAATTTGTTCTTATCTGGAAACCTGACTAAGGAAAAGTTGATTTAGTGTGTTGGTGGAATTCACTTCGTTGCATCTCTAGGACTGGGGGCTCTAGTTTCTTGTTGACTATTGGCAGGAAACAGTCATTAGATACTTGCCAGGTGGGTCTCCAGGGCAGCTAGGTAAAGAATCTCTAGAGCCAGTAAGCTAGAAATATAGGGTCTTATATAATGTAACATAATCACAGGAGTACTATTTCACCAACTTTGCCATATTTTATTCATTAGAAGCAAGTCACAGGTCACACCCATGCCCAAGGACTGGAAGCAGTGGTGGTGGAGTTATAAAACCGTGTAAACACCAAGCAGAAATTATGGGTGGCCACTGGAATCTGTTACAGTCTACCTTTGAGATTCCAATGATTCTTGTCCATTCCAAATGAAATATACACTTATTATCCTACATCCAAATCCTCAAATACTCATAGTTTGATTACAACATCTGCTCAAATCAAAATACAGGATCTAAATTAAGTCTATATTTGGACGAAGTCCCTTACATGTAGTTTCTCAGGATTCATTGATCTGTAAAACTGAAATGACTAGTCGTCTCCCTCTTCCCCATTCAGGCAACATACAGTAGTGAAGCAGGCATAGGAAAACAGCTATAAATATTCTTATCCATAGATGGAAGAAACAAAGGAGTCAGTACTTTAGCAGTTTTAAAATACAGCTGAGCAAATGTTGGTTACTTCCTTCATTAGGTTTCAATGCCTAGGAAGAATTGTCCATGACCCTCTCTGGGTACTTGCTTCTGTCTCCCGAGTCATCCTTCCTTTTTCACATGAGGTAGCATGTGTGCCACAACCGGCTTCTTTTTTTTTTTTTTTATTTAAAAATTTTTATTTATTTATTTGACAGAGAGAGAGAGAGGTCACAAGTAGGCAGGGAGGCAAGCAGAGAGAGAGAAGGGGAAGCAGGCTCCCCGCTGAGCAGAGAGCCGGATGCGGGGCTCCATCCCAGGAACCTGAGACCATGACCCAAGCCAAAGGCAGAAGGCAGAGGCCTTAACTCACTGAGCCACCCAGGCGCCCCCACAACTGGCTTCTTGTTTGCAGACTTTTGGGACTCTGGCAGCCTCCTTTCTTTTGCTCTTTCTGTTTCTTTCAGTCCAAATTGGCAAGAAATAAATTTCTCAAAAACCTCTGTAGACCTTGAATGGATTTTGCTAAGGTTCCTCTACCAGCCACAGCTACAGATGTTTTCAAAATAAACCCTTTACTTCCAGAAGATACTACTGGAATGTTTGAAGGACAACAACACCTTTAAGTTCTAGGTTTGTTTAGAAAGTGTATGAAGCACAACATTAGAATCTTTAGTCTTTTCAAAGGACCCTTTGCATGGCTGAATGCCTGTTCTTTTGATTTTTTTCAAAGTTTTAATAAAAGTTTGTACAGTCAATCCTTGGCTTTTTTTTTTTTTTTTTTAAGATTTTATTTATTTGACAGAGAGAAACACAGCGAGAGAGGGAACACAAACAGAGGGAATGGTAGCAGGAGAAGCAGGCTTCCTGCAGAGCAGAGAGCCCAATGCGGGGCTCAGTCCCAGGTCCCAGGGATCTGACCTGGGCCGAAGGCAGACGCTTAACGACTGAGCCACCCTGGCGCCCCAATCCTTGGCTTTTTGTCTCTAGATCACACTTTTTTTTTTTTTAAAGATGTTATTTATTTATTTGACAGAGAGAGGGATTCCTAGTAGGCAGAGAGGCAGGCAGAGAGAGAGGGGAAAGCAGGCTCCCCACTGAGCAGAGAGCCTGATGCAGGACTCCATTCCAGGACCCTGAGATCATGACCTGAGCGAAAGGCAGAGGCTTTAACCCACTGAGCCACCCAGGTGTCCCTCTAGATCACACTTTTTAAACAGTATTTGGAAGACATATCTTTGGAAGACATTATTGGAGCACATTGTTGGAACACATTGGAAGACATTGGAAGAACAGTGTTTGGAAAACATATCTTTGGAAGACATTATACATGAATATGAACCCCAGTGGCAGGCAGGATCAAGGTAGCATCTTTTGCTACCTGGGAATGTTGAGAATTTTCAAAGATATTAAGTCCTGTTTCCTTTTTATTTAACATGTCTCCTTCAATTCATCTCTCTTCTCTAGCATTTTAACAATAACCAGTAAGAAAAAAACGAGTATGAATTCAATACTTGGAAATTCCTTCATTGTATGTCTAAGATTATCACTTAAATTTCTGCTTTTTTTATATCACAACTTTGTTAAACTTTATGTCACTACATAACAAGGATTCTTCTTTTCCAGTTTCCAATAACATTTACTTCATATGTCTTGCACCACCACTGTTGGCATACTTAAAGTCCAGACTTATGATGATATTCTATTCAAAGCAATTTAGGATTTCTCTATCATGTTCCTCAAAATTTCTCCAGCCTCTACCCACTGCCTACTTCTAAAATCACTCCCATATTTTTTATGTATTTGTTACAGCAGCACCCCACATCCAGGTAACAAAATCTGTGTTATATGTTGCCTCTTAGCAAATTCCAATGAACGTAGTGGTTTGAAACAATGCCCATTTTTATCTTGCAGTTTCTAAGCGTCAGAAATCTGAGATCTGCTTATCTGGGTTCTCTGGGTGAAACTTCACAAGGCTATAACCAGGGTGTCAGCTGGGATATCTTCTTATTCGGAGATTCACATGGAGAACAATCTACTTCCAGGCTTGCTAAGGTTATTGGCAGAACCCATTTACTTATGTCTTTAAGACTGAAGAGCTAGCTAGCTTTTTGCTCAGTGTTAACTGAAAGTCTCTCTCAGCCCTGGGAGTCTGTCCTAAGTTCCTTGACAAATGGATCATCCAAACTGACTGCTTTCCTACACAATGCCAGCTAAGGGAGAGATTCTCTAGAGTTTGTCTGCTAAGAATATGGAATCTTACATAATGTAATAAACTTATATCCTACTTCCCATCATCTCTGTCATATTCTGTGTTGGTTGGAAGCAAGTTACAGGTCCCACTCACACTCAAGGGAAGGGTATCATACATGAATATGAACACCAGTGGCAGGCAGGATCAAGAAAAATCGCTCTAAAAGAGAGAAAGAAGAAAGAAAGAAAGAAAGAAAGAAAGAAAGAAAGAAAGAAAGAAAGAAAGAAAGAAAGAAAGAAAGAAAGAAAGAAAGAAAGAGAAAGAAAGAAAAGCCACTCTAAGATCTGTCTACCACAGGTCCAAAATCCCAACTTCTTTTTTTTTTTTCAAAATCCCAACTTCTATATATTCCAAGAATAGCCTTAATAACTTTATGAATTTGATTTTTTTAAAAATCTGTGAATTTTATTCTTCAAAATGCTTCGAAAAGGAAAATTGATCCCACCAATTACAGACCTACGTAATGATGATAATCATGAAGTTTTAAAAACTTCAAACTTCTTCCTTTAACATTATTATATAGCATTGATAATGACCATAGTTGTCTCAGATTGAAAATAAAGTTAATTTATATATACATTATATATATATACAATATATATACATATATATACATTATATATACACATTATATATAAATTTACATTATAATCAATGTATTTTATGATTGATATTATAATTAATATATATTATATATTAATAGAACTTGAAAATAGCAGTTAAAATATTATAAAAATTGTCTGAAATGTATGAAAAAGAGAGCATCTCTTAAGTTCCGCAAAGTTCTAACTCTATAGTAAAACATTCTCTTTATGGTGTTCCTCATAAAACACAATAGTAAACAGTTTAATACGCCATT
Organism: Procyon lotor; assembly: GCA_028646535.1. NCBI lineage: Eukaryota > Metazoa > Chordata > Mammalia > Carnivora > Procyonidae > Procyon > Procyon lotor. The sequence continues at coordinate 42,117,494 of CM053604.1, forward strand.
ATTTAAGTGAATCTCTCCTCATTTCTAGCTTTGATGTTATATCTACTTATTTTCACTACATTTTAAAGAGTAATTAATATAGAAGACATAAAACTTTCAAGGAACTGATTTATTTATTACTGAAAACTTAATTTGTCTGTTTTCTCAAAGGTAAAATCTAACTCAATGTACATGTTTCATTTCTCCTTCTCAAAGGTATTATTTTTAATTGCGTCTTGCAAATTGATTTGATTAGCCTAGTTTTTCTTTATTCTCAGGCTGTTATATTTCAATTATTATAGGATGAAGTCTTTGTTATGCATTTAAAATTCATTTTACTCTGAAGTGAAATTTTGCATACAAAATACCATATCATCAGCAGCATTCTGGCCCCACCATCATAATGCTAGGAATAAGGGAAGGATAAATAACTTGGAAAATACACAACCCCTCATGGAGAAATAAATACCAAAATGAACAAAAAATAAAATTCACACTATATGTCTTTCTTTTTATAATGTGATAGATATAGATATCCGAAAACACATACACACACATACATATCTACACAATTTTAAAGCACACTGGTTAATTTTTAGAATCAAATGTTGCAATCACTTGGCACAACCTAAAAAATAATAAGATTTTTAGGAATCATCAGTATGTAGTGTTTGAAACTCATTATTTAGTATACAAGACCCAGGAAAAATTTCTTAGGTTTTATTATAACATTTATTTACTCAGCTGAATTTTCACTCACCATTGAATCAAAAAATTCAGACCTAAGAATTATTTTCCTGTCAATTTGCAAAAATTATCAAAATGTAATTATTTAAATTATATAGAATAGTAAGTGCATTTTTTTCATTTTAGCAGTAGTATCTGTTAGTAAACAGAAGATTTTATAGAATAAAATTTTAAATGTTGCCCACAAGTATTATTATCAATTACTTACATAAATTTTTGTATTCCTGATGATAATTCTATATCTAATCCTGTCTGTAGTAACATTATCCAATAGAATACAATGCATGCCACTTATGTAATTTTTAATTTTCTGATACATTAAATGATGTACAAGGAGATGGTGAAGTAAATTTTACTTTTAAATTTTAATAAGCTATTTTATTATACCTAATATAATAGTTAGTTTTATGTGAACTTGGTACCACAGTGTGCAGATTTTTGCTTAAACATTATTCTGGATGTTTCTGTAAGGGTAATACATTTAGATGAGAATATAATATAAACCAGTGGACTTTGAATAAACAGATTATTCTCTGTGATGTGGGCCTCTTCCAATCACTTTAAAGCCTGAATAGAACTAGACTGATCTCTGGGACTCTGCCAGCAGATGGCCTGTGGACTTTAATTGTAATATAAGCCTAATTGCCAAGTTTGAAGATTTTGTACTCCCCAACCTCCAATATTGTGTTATCTAATTCCTTAAAATAAATCATCCTCTCTTTTTTCTGTCTCTAAGTATACACACACATCCCACCCAAACACACACACACCCACACATAAACACATACCCCATTACCCCTGTTTCTCTGGAGAATACTAATAAAAAATGTAATAAATATAAAATAATCAGTTATTTTGCATTTATTTTTTTGCATTTATTTTTTTATTTTAATTCCAGTGTATGTTCTTTTTTTTTTTAAAGATTTATTTATTTATTTATTTGACAGAGAGAGAGATCACAAGGAGGCAGGGAGGCAGGTAGAGAGGGGGTAAGAAGCAGGCTACCCGCTGAGCAGAGAGCCCGATGCCGGGCTCTATCCCAGGACCCTGAGATCATGACCTGAGCTGAAGGCAGAGGCTTTAACCCACTGAGCCACCCAGGCGCCCCGAGTGTATGTTCATTTTTTTGATACTAATTCATTAAAATCTTGTGTGTATTTAAGACTTACAATACATTTAATTGAAAGTAGCCACATTTCAAGTGATCAATAACCAGACCGGGCGGGGGTCTGTGTGGCTCAGTCGTTAAGCGTCTGCTTTCGGCTTAGGTCATGATCCCAGAGTCCTGGGATCCAGCCCCACATCAGGCTCCCTGCTCCATGGGAAGCCTGCTTCTCCTGCTACCATTCCCTCTGCTTGTGTTCCCTCTCTCGCTGTGTTTCTCTGTCAAATAAATAAAATCTTAAAAAAAAAAAATAATAACCAGATGAGGTTTCTGGCTACCACAGTGGATGGTACAGGCCTGTGATATTTGAAGCTTATTACATACCTAAGCTTGTCTAATAACCTAAGGAATGTGTAAAATGAAATAGAGACATAGGGCTTAAGAAACAGAAGATCTGAAAAGCCCTACTTTATTAAATATAACCTGATGCTTATTCAAACTATTATGTGGAATCAATTTTAATTTTTTAGTGCTATTGAGTACTACTAGGTGAACCATAATGTTTGTTTGGGGGCTATTGAGGGGTTTTTTGTTTTGTCTTTGTTTTTGCTTTTTTTGCATTTTTTCCAATCATTCTGTTTTAAGGCCTTCAAATGAAGTCTAATTCTGAGTAGTGGTAGTGGCTCATATAAAATCAAATGGTATAATTGCAACATAGAAAATAATCAAAATTATAGGAGTTGAGGAATTATTTCAGTTAATTACCTTCCATTCTTGTCACTTAGAAAATTACTTGAAATTCTTGTTTTTTAACAAGGTATCTTGTTCAGAGTCCACATAACCATATATATATATATATATATATATATATATTTTTTTTTTTTTTAATCACAGGAGGACAATGTTTTGTGTGTTTTACATGACAGGGAAACTTCTTTTTTTTTTAATATTTTATTTATTTATTTGACAGAGAGAGAGTGAGAACACAAGCATGGGGAGTAGCAAGCAGAAGGAGAAAGAGAAGGATGCCCCCTGCCAACTGCCAAGCAAGGAGCCCAAAGCAGGGCTTGATCCCAGCACCCCAGGACTTTGACCTGAGCCAAAGTCAGACACTTAACCGACTGAGCCACGCAGGCACCCTTGACAGGGAAGCTTCTTAAATAGCTGAGAATACATACTTAATTAGTAAAATGTCTGAGAAATTAAGCACATTTTTTTTGTTTTCTTTTTCCTATTGTCCAATTTCAAAATTATTTATTCATTTTTAAAAAAGTTTTTTGAAGATTTTTTATTTATTTATTTGACAGAGAGGGAGATCACAAGCAGGCAGAGAGGCAGGCAGAGAGAGGTGGAAGCAGGCTCCCCACTGAGCAGAGAGTCCAATGCAGGATGCAGGGCTCATCCCAGGACCCTGAGATCATGACCTGAGCTGAAGGCAGAGGCCTTAACCCATCGAGCCACCCAGGCGCCCCTTATTTATATTTTATATTGCTATTTCCAAATTACTTCTAAATGGAAAAAAAAGAAACATATTTCCTAAAAGTTGTATATATTTTTTTATACTTTCCACATAGCCAAATTTCCCACAAAACTATCTTTTCTCATAATTCATAACTCTCATAATTCCTTTTGCAGGTCTTTACCTGGCTTTTCAAATACCTGTAAGCTGAATAAACTGTGTAGTTATTAAATATATTTTATTTCTTCTCAATTTTTCCCCCAAACAGATGAATTTTAGGGACTGGCTGACATGGTGCAGCATATTGTACAACACGATTCTTTGTTGATCTTTTATCTGAAATGTTCTTTTTTTTAATGAGATAGCCTCATCTTTACCCACTTCTTCATGCATCATTTCTTCTTTTTTTATTATCTGTTCATTCAATTTTTTTACACCGATCAGTATCATCTGGGTGATTTGTTTAATGATTGCTTTTTAAAAACTGTCTTACACAGGGTAATTGTCTCTAACAAGAGATGGGAAAGAATCTTATTGTAAAAGCATTATAGTTCTGATTGAATGAAAGGGGAATTCAGTTATTCTTTGCAAAGATTATTTCAAAATATATGGTTTCAAAGTATTTTTGATTCAGAACGGTTAAAGCAATCTGGTCTCAGGCAATAATATGAAATAGTATAATCTCTCAGCCATAGAATGGTTTCTCAAGCTCAGTATTTTTTTTACCTTTACCTAGCAAAATGTAGAAGAACTTGTTTAAGCAAAGGTTTTTTTTTTTTTTAATCAGAAAGAGGAGAGTAAAAAAATGCACATATTGTACAGTTACAGGACAAATACACCTATACTTTAATATGTGGCAGGAATAGTAGCAGAAGATGAATCTGAAAATATGTTTAATATCATGCACATAATTTAATGACAGGAAATTAGGACGTAATTCAGCAGTCGATGGGGACTATTGACAAGTTTTAGTCAGAAAAGTTACATGATTAGAACTGATTTTAAAAATATAACTGAAAATATGACACAGAATTTACAAGGAGGAGAGTCTAAAAAAGTAAAGATAGGCAAATAGACCATTTTATTAGTACAAGAAAGCATGAATGGAGGGCTGATTAGAGATTAAAGTCTTCAGTGTGGAAAGACAAAGAGCAATATGGGAATATATTTCATATGTAGAGTCAATAACACATGGTTTCTGAATTGTGATGTTGTGAAGGAATGGGAAAAAAAAAAAGACAAAACAATAGCAACAAAAAGTCACTGAGCACTATTTTAGAAAAAAAAGTAAGCAAAATGATAATGATAATAATAATGGCAACAAAAAAGTCACTAAATTTTATTGCTTTAGAAAAATCATATAAGTAATAAAAAATGTAAGCAAAAATGTAAGAGGTCTTTAGGTTTGGAAATTGAAAGATTACTGCAAATAGAATTAATGAAATAAAAATGTTCACGAGTCGGCATTTTTCAGAAATTTTTGAGAACCACCCTATTTCCTACCTAAACAAAGCATAAAATTCTAGCATTGACCTTAATGTCCTCTGGAAATGGATCCAATTCAGTATTGCCCAACTTCCCCCACCATGCAAGAACCCACATATATAACTACAGTATATATATTTTTTAAGATTTTATTTATTTATTTGACAGAGAGAGAGAGACATCACAAGTAGGCAGAGAGGCAGGCGAAGAAAGGGAGAAGCAGGCTCCCTGCTGAGCAGAGAGCCGGTTGTGGGGCTCAATCCCAGGACCCTGGGATCATGACCTGAGCCGAAGGCAGAGGCTTTAACCCACTGAGCCACTCCGGCAACCCCAGTATTTTATTTTTAACAACTGACGCAGAAGTATGCAGTGTTAACCTGATATTTTCTTCCGTGTGAAGAGATAATGAATAATTTATATCTCCTAACTGTTCTCTAAACTCCTCACACACACTCCTCAGGCTGAAGTAATGAATTATCTTGATACATTTGGAGGAGAAACTCATTGTATATATCCCAACAGCTTTCTTCTGTAGGGATTAGGCTACATACATCTGTTTTTGCCTTTGCTCCTATACATAATAAAATTTAACTGCAGTTCACTGTGGCCTGTATTTTGATACGTAAGTCTATATAATCCTGAATTTTAATATTAGGAATCCTAGAGGTTATAGCTTCAAATCCAGCTGTTTTTCATCCTTCAATTTATTAATATTGTCATTTTTCACACATTAAATATTCATTGAGCATCTACTATGTGCAACACTGTTCTAGAGATGAAAGATACAGAAGTAAACTTTACAAAAAGCACTATATGGATCTCATTAGATACGTGTTAAAGGAGATATGTTGGCTCCTGACATCTTGTCTTATTTCTCAATTGTTTTATAATTTGATTGAGGGTAGGAGTGTATTGAATCTTACTTCCATTGCCCATCACTCAAATCATCTTGGTTTTAATCATGTCTCTAAATTCTAATTCTACTGTCATGTCTTGGTTGTGTTTTTCTCTACACTTTCAGTTTAACCTTCAAATCTATCTTACACGCCACCACCTCTAAACCTTGTCATTGTTAGTGAAATTATGTTTTCTTTTTTATGCTTCTCTAAAAGTTTATATTTTAATTATTTTCACTACTGTGTCTTTTATGTTATACACAATTTAGATAGAAAAAGAATAGATTAGATAGATGGGAAGAAAAAAAGAAAGAAAAAATATTTTTTATTGTGGAAAATTTGAATATTTACAAAATGATATATGTATATTTATTGTATATTGACTGGTATCTTGAATATTGTATTGAATATTGGTATATTGAAACCCCATTTAATCTATGCTCAGCTTCAGCTATTATTAGCATATGGTCAATTTATTTTATCCAAATTCCCTAATAACTGTCACAAAATATTTTGAAAGAATATGGACAACTTACTATTTAATCAGTAATTACTTTGATATTAAAAAATATTTTGAGACTTTCTCAAAAGAATGAGAACTTTAAAGCAAAGAAAGATATATTTCTTTTATTCTTTAATGTATAAAATGTCATGAACATAATATTTGAGAGACTGGTTTTCTAATTATAAAATTTTAATTTGGAAATGATTTTCTATACAAAAGTTTGAAGACAATATTTCAATGCTGTTTACTATTAAAGAAGTCTGATAATGATATGTACCTTAAAACCTTGTGTGCTTTGCATGTGATCTATAATCTTTGTTTTTGTAGGTTTTGAATTTTTTGTCTGACAATAAGATTCTAAAAATATATTAAGAACTGACTTGCCAGGGCGCCTTGCTGGCTCAGTGGGTTAAAGCCTCTGCCTTCGGGTCAGGTCATGATTTCAGGGTCCTGGGATGGAGCCCTGCATCAGGCTCTCTGCTCTGAAGGGAGCCTGCTTCCCCTCTCTCTGCCTGCCTCTCTGCCTACTTGTGATCTCTCTCCTCTCTGACAAATAAATAAATAAAACCTTTAAAAAAAAAAAAAGAACTGACTTGGCATGAGGTTTCCCCATCTCAATTTTTTGTGCAGAAGGTTGATATTTCCCATTTCTAAAATATTGTGTATTTTATTTTTGGGAATTGTTTTTTTGTATTCTTTCTTTGAAAATTTCTTAACCACAAATTTTGTAGATTTTATTTTTTTGAAACATCAGTCATATGTTAAATCACTTTGAACATTGAATTTTTACTGTTTTATACTTTTTTATAATTTTACTCTGGAAAATATCCTTAGCAATTTTTTTCTAAATCATTGATTGTGCTTTTGAGGTTTACAAATAGCACTCTCAACTCTCTGATTGTCTCTGTTAAATTATATCTTTTTAAAATGGATTCAATACCATATATATGAAATTACAGCTATTACTAAAATTTTTTCTCTCTTTATTTTCCTATGTTGTGTTTGTTTTTATTTTTTAAGATTTTATTTATTTGAGAGAGAGAGAGAAGAACTCATGGAGCAGATGAGCAAGGGGAAGGAGCACCATGAGAGAGAGAAGCCAACCCCCCTCTGAGCAAGGAGCCAGATTCTGGGGTCAATCCCAGGACCCTGAGATCATGACCTGAGCTGAAGGCGGATGCTTAACCAACTGAGCCACCCAGATTCCCCTTTTGTTTTGTTTTACTTCTTCTTTTTCTTTTACTTTTTGTTTTACATTTTCTTTACTTTGTTTCACGTTTGTACTCCAAAATTTATGTTGAGAAATATACTTTCATTAAATATATGGCATTTTTTTCAGCCTTTCTTTAAGAAGCATTAAAACCAATTATTGGAAACTCTGTGATCATGAGTATTATTTGTAACAATAATTCATCAACAAACTTTGGGTCTTTTCCTTCTGATAACATAAAGACCTGGGCACCTCTTTACTAACAAAACTTTCATTAATTCCTCACATCTTTGGATGATACGTTTTTCCTTTGTCTTCTTCTGTGCTTTTATTTAATGGAATGCACCATTTTTACTTCAATTTCTACATGGAATAAAACTTCTGTTACCTGCAGGGTTGGAGTCTGTTTATTCACACCAGTAAACTGGATAAGGAAAGACATTTGGGGACATAAATCTTTTAGAGAATTTTGACCAATTCTTCTATTTTCTTTATGATGCTTCCCTTCAACCATTCACATTTCATGATGCTTTCTATATCTGTACCTGTGCTTGGTTCTGTTACAGATTGGCATAATCTTATTGGCATTCCCTCTATAGGTGCTCTGTATTTATTCTTTAATTTTGCTAACTTCTCTATAGACTATGAGTCAAGAGTCTGATAAACTTTCTTTTCTATTTGTCATTTAGGTTATGCCTTTTAATTCTCTATTCATTTTTAAATGAATTTAGGTAAAGGAAAAAGTAAACATATTGAAGAAAGGTTCAGTTCCCCACTTTCAAATGGAAGTCAATGCTGTCTTTCTAACTTAAAATTCTTGGTTTTCTTTGATTTCCCAATCTTGTAATGTTTCTGTGTATCCTGGATTTTTGTCTAATTATAATCACATCATATTATAATCAATAGTAAGGAAGAAACCTACGTAGAGAAAGTCACTACTTAAAAGGTTATTGAAGAATTTGAGTGCAGATTTATTTGTTTATTTATTAGTTAGTTAGTTAGTTATTATTTATTTATTTTTTAAAAAGATTTTTTTTTTTTAAAGATTTTATTTATTTATTTGACAGAGAGAGATCACAAGTAGGCAGAGAAGCAGGCAGAGAGACAGGGGGAAGCAGGCTCCCCGCTGAGCAGAGAGCCCGACGTGGGGCTCGATCCCAGGACCCTGAGATCATGACCCAAGCCGAAGGCAGAGGCTTTAACCCACTGAGCCTCCCAGGTGCCCCTATTTTTTAAAAAGATTTTTAAAATTTATTTCAGACAGAGAGAGAGAACAAGCATGAGTAGGGGGTTGGGGAGGAGCAGTGGGACAAACAGACTCCCTACTGAGCAGGGAGATCCATGCAGGGCTGATCCCAAGACCCTGGGAACAGGACATGAGCCAAAGGCAGACACTTAATGAACTGAGCCACCCAGGTGGCCCTGGGTGAAGTTTTAAAATTAATTCACTTAAATGATTGATTCAGTTAGCATTCACTGTCTAAGAAAACACTCCAAAATATAATATCTTAAAATAATCACTTTTTTGCCTATGAATCTGTAGGTGATTAATTTTATCTGAGTTTGACTGGATTCTTCTACTAATTTGAGTTTAACTCAACTATTGTCTGCTACCTCAACTGGGGAAACCTAATCTCACATCTTCCAGCAAGATATCAGGGCTATTTTACGTAATGCGGGAGAGTGTAAGGAGCAGCAAGTGTATAAACTCCGATGAATAAGCCAACACTTACTATATATACATTTTTTATACTCTCTCATCATATTTCTTACTGTCCCATTGACTAAAGCAAATCACATGATCAAGACTAGATTCACAGGATAGAATAGTAGACTTCATTGCTTTGTGTAAGATGTTGCAGTCACATAGCAAAAGTAGAATACAAAAATTTAGTGGTCATTTTTCCATTTAAAACATGACTGGGTATTTTATAAGAAAAAAATACATTGTTATTGACTAGTATTTTCTTGGACTTATTTCTTGGTAGCCGAGCCAAATCTGTTAAGATTTTTCATATAGAATTTTCTATGTGGGGATATTAATAATATTCACTATTATAGCCCACAGTTAATTACAAGTGGCTAATCCATGAACTAATATTTTTAACCACTATCCCTATAAGAAATATTTTTAGGCAAACATCGTATTTAATTTCCAAAGTGTATTGCAGTGAAAATTAAATCCATTTTTGTTGAATCAAATCATAAGGAAACATTCACAGAAAATCTGAAAATTGATCACAGAGACAGTTTCTCATTACCTTTTCAATATGGTGGAGTTCACAACTACAAAAGGGATTCCTTTACTCTGTTTCAAGCATAACACGAGAGAAAAGTGAGATATGAAATGCTATTAAGTTATAGGATAGCAAGTAACAAGGTTCCTCCTTAGTTATAAGTGCTACTTTATTTTTTAAATATTTGTTAAAATGATATATAGAAATAAAATGTTGTGTGCTCTAATTACAGTATTTCCTGGGAAATATATATGAAAAAGTTGAGGAAAGGAAACTATTAGGTAGATATGGATCTGTCAAATAAAGATTAAAATGATATACATACTTGTCAAAAAGTTGTAGAAAATACAATATATCATACAGGTATAGAAGTCATATATCCATAAAATTCAACATGTGCATGTTAGGATGTTATTATTGTTTTTGCTTTATCTTTTTGTTTTAAACCTTTTGCTGAAGATTATATGACATACAAGTCAGAGGAAAGATCATCCAATGATTAAGATATATATTTAATTCTTCATATAAATGAAATTATATGATATTTGCCGATTTTTGTCTAATTTCACTTTACTTAATACCCTCTAGGCCCATCCACGTTATCTTGCCACAAATGGCAAGATAGATATAGGTATAAACACTACGTATCCTTTATCCATTCATCTATGGGTAGACACTTAGGACTTATGGACACTTGCTTCCATACTTGACAATCAAAAATAGTGCTGCAATAAACATCAGGGTACATATATCTTTTCAAATTAGTCTTTTTGTTTTCTTTGGGTAAATACCCAGAATAGAAGTTACTAGATTGTATGGTATTTTTTCTTTCTCTTTTTTTTCTTCTTCTTTTTTTTTTTTTTTAGATTTATTTATTGAGGCAGAGAGCAAAAAGGTGGGGTCCCGGGGAGAGAAAGAGAATTAATTTTTTTAAGATTTCATCTATTTATTTGAGAGAGCAATAGCCAGAGAGCATGAGCCAGATGAGAGAGCAAAAGCAAGGTCAAGGGCAGAGGGAGAAGCATACTCCCCGCTGAGCAGTGAGCCCTATGCAGCATTCAGTCCTGGGACTCCAGGTTCATGACCTGAGCTGAAGGCAGACACTTATTCAACTGAGCTATCCAGGCACTCCAGGGGAAGAGAATCTTAAGCAGACTCCACGCAGAGCACAGAGCCCCAGTATGGGGTTTGATCCCCAAACACTAAGATCATGACCTGAGCCGAAACCAACAGTTGATTGCTTAATCGGTTCCACTACCCAAGTGCCTCCTGAATTGTATGGTATTTCTATTTTTTAATTTCTTGAGGAACTTCTGTATTGTTTTCCATAGTGGCTGTACAATTAACATTTCGCCAACAGTCCATGAAGATTCCTTTTTCTCCACATCCTCCCTGACACTTCCTATTTTTTGTCTTTTTGATATTAGTCATTCCAACTGGCGTGAGATGATAGCTCACTGTAGTTTTGATTTGTATTTCCTTGATGATGAGTGATGTTGAGCATTTTTCCTGTGTCTATCGGCCATCTGTATGTCTTCTTTGGAAAGATGTCTATTTAAGTCCTCTGCCTATGTTTTAATTGTATTGTTTAACTGTATTGTTAAGATATAATTAACATTTTAGAATGCAAGCATTATGGAGGATAACAAGAAAATCAGATAATTCAAAATTACTTTTCATTGTAAGATAAAAAACATTACACTGGTATGAAAGGTTAGGCACATGTGAGCATACAAATGATTTCAAACTCAGTCCTTTTGGTGATGTGCAGAACTATAGGACTCTAAGTGAGATCTTCAAATAGCACACAATAATACCACAAAGTATTTCCTTTATGCACTGAATCGTACCACAACCAAAGTGATATTAAGAATGACCTAATAGTGATGAATTATACCTTAAGTATTCATATTCATTTCTAATTAAAAAATTACCTACAGAGGCAAATAGGAAAATATTTAAGAGTTATCAAGTGCACTTATTAATGAAATATATCTCTCTTGTTAGATGAACTATAACCATTATGATGTTATTATTATAATTCTATAAAGTCATAGAGTTTTGTTTTTGTTTTTTATTTTTTCTCTGCTATCTCCAATGCCTAAAAAATTGCCTGACATATGATGAACAATACATTTTGAGGAAAAAAAAATCAATCTTTTCTATATATGTACTTTATATCATTTTGCAAATCTACATACATGTGAAAGCTTATTCAAAACTCGCTTTAGGTGGATCAGATTAATATTACTGATTAATTCATTGTTTTTTGTTGAACATCAGGTTTTATATTGCTAGGGTTTTTTTTAGCTGTATTTGTCAGTGCTTCCACTGTTCTGTATCTACATACTGTCATGAGTTGTAGTACCATTAATTCTTCAGTAGGCATCTGAAATGAAGCTGGCTCTATCTGCACAGTGATTGGTACTTCTTCAACTTCAATGTTAAGAAATCAGGGGCGCCTGGGTGGCTCAGTGGGTTAAAGCCTCTGCCTTCGGCTCCGGTCATGATCTCGGGTCCTGGGATCCAGCCCCGCATCGGGCTTTCTGCTCAGCGGGGAGCCTGCTTCCCCCTCTCTCTCTGCCTGCCTCTCTGCCTACTTATAATCTCTGTCTCTCTCTGTCAAATAAATAAATAAAAAATCTTTAAAAAAAAAGAAATCATTTATCTTTGACATTCTTGTCATCATTTGATTTACGGAGGAAAAGAAAAAAAAGGTCTTTAGGTAGAAAAGAACCTTTAACTTTGCAAATTTTTTGTTTTTAAACATCAGTAATGAGGTAAATTGTGAAAAATAAACTGCACATATTGAATAGTAATATGAAAATATAAATGCAGATGTGGATATATCTCTGAAATCATTAATGTGATCAAAACAAGAAATATATCTATCATCTCCCTAAAATTTCCTCTCTCCTCTAATTTTTCCTTTCTCTCTTCTTCATTTTCAAGCAACCATTAACCTGCTTTCTGTTGCTATGTATTAGTTTGCATTTTCTAGAATGTTATATAATTGGAAGCATGCAGCATGTGCTCTCTCTTTGTTTATTTACCACTTTATGTCCTCCCTACTGTCTTGTTAGTGTTGTAATTTCCTTCTTCTAGTAGTACTAGTGTAAACTTTACTATCTGTCATCTATACTTAAAATTAAAAATAGAAAATTAGTTGGGAACAAAAAGTGTAGCACTTCTTAGAGAAAGTACAAATTTGAAGTAAAGGTAGATACATGACTATGAAAAACGAAAAGGCAATATAACTTTCAGAAATCAATTCTGTAGAGATAGCAAACTTCTTTATATTGGTGAAATGTCAAGAGTTTGTGTTGAAAGAAATTTTTACTTATTATAACATGAATTCAGACAGGTTTCTACTTTTCAAATGTTTGTAGTAAGATATAGATATTAATCAGAGAATCCCTGGAGAGTTATCTATTGAAATTTCTGCTTTTAAGATTCATTGATTCCACAACTTGCTAGTTTGTATATATCCTAATGAATCAGGATAGCCTTGGGAGATTTTTGGAATGCTGATCAACAGAATGCTAAAGATTTTGTAGTTTCAAATTCTTCAATGTGTGTCTTTCATAATCAAATTTTTCCAAATGAGGACTCAACAGTGCATTTGTGCAGATGCATACCTACACCCAACACCCGCTCCCTGTACCCCCCTCCCCGCAACACGCACACCATATACCCGTTACTCCATTACTCATTTAGGTTTGGGACAAGTCTAAATTATTTATGCCAAAGATACAAATACTATTTGATTATCATGACCTAGTATGCAACTGCCTCTAGACCAAGACAGAGCACCTAACTGTGGGAAAATGAAGTGACTATGTAGACAGAATGCCTATTGAAAAAGTCGTGGTGTAGACCAAAAATGGTATGCTTAGTTGCACCTACCAACAATCTACTATGTAATAAATGTAGTACATTCAGTATTTGTCATATGCAGAGAAAGAGGGCAAACATGAACTGCATGAACAAGGATTAGGATTTTATACTACTTACAATCTAATAAGCTAACCTACTACTTTTAAATTGATATAGACAGAAGACACAAAACTCCTGACACATCAAAAAGGAGTTTTTCATACATGGCACAGCAAGCAGAAGGAGATTCTTGTTAACATTGACTCCTCTTATCTCCCAAGTCCAGAAGGATTGATTCAGAAAGGAGGAGATGATTATTGCACACACTGTGCAGCATAACAGCTGAAAAATACTAATGTTGTTAACACTCCTTTAAAATTACTCTTTTTAAACAGTCTTTTGAAAGCAAACTTCACCTTTGTTCTGGGAGAAATATTATTTCAACCTTCAGGGTTCTTCATTGTGAACACAATCTTAAGAAATGGTCCAGGTAAAGAGTGGTCTTTACTTTACTAATGATCTGCCATTCTTGTCATACTCAGGAAAACATGTAGAAGCATTAGAAATCCATGGAATATTGTATCTTTATTTAGCAAGTGGTCCAGTACACTGTGTTATCCACCACAGTTTTGCCAGTGGTCCTCTCTCAGCTCACACTTAAACTACATAAGGCAGTTCTTTATGATCAGTTGACAGATGAAGAAAAAGCATAGTTTTGATTCATACATCAGTTAGTTTATTATATAGATGCAGACTTTCTAAAAATGGGCTGCTATTATAAAATATCATAATTCATTTGTGTGTCTGAAAGATCAGTGAGGGAAAAAAAAATCTTCCAGGTCAGCATAGCTCCAAGCAGTGAATGTCATATAGAAAGAGAAGTGACCTAAAGTAAGACTATAACCTGATTCAGAACCCTTGGTAAATAGCTTAGCAAGTTAATCAATGGCCTAAAGGAGAAAGATTGAAAGTTTGGTGACTTGAAGGTCCACAGAGAAGACATATGAAAAAGTACAGGTGGACATATGAAAAAGTACAAAAAGCATGATCTTGTATCACACATCCGTCATAGAGCATCGAACAAAGAAGAGATCCAAGTAGACAAAATGTCTTGGTAAAAGTTGATATCAAGTAGTCTCTGTCATCAACCCCCAATACAAATAGTAGTGTGCTCATAAACAGAGTAGCCATGGTGACAAGGATGGAGAATATTTATGAGCCCAAGAATATGGACTCTTACTCAAGGGTAATTTAGTTACTGAGTCTCCCTAGTGTCCTACTTTCCCTCAACAGGGGCAAATACAAATTCTGAGCCTTCAATATGATACCCTCTCTCAAAAGTTTTAGGAGACACTTTGTGATAAATAAATGGCTTATATTGATTCTTTCCACATGGAATGGGTAATGATTTATCTTGACTGTGAATGACACTATTCAGTATATGGATTTATTTTTCTGCCTACAGGGTCTCAGCTAGCACCACTTTCTGAGAGCTTGCTTAGGGTTTACTCCAGAATTCCAGGAACCACTAGAATCTGGAAGAAGCAAGGGATGATTTTTGCCTAGAACATTTGTAGGCAGCCTCACCCTGCCTACACCTTCATTTCAGACTTGCAGCCTCTACAACTATGAGGTAATAAATTTCTGTTGTTTAAGTCACTATTTTATAGCAATTTGTTACCACAGTTCTAGGTAATTAATATCCATAAAGGTGCTAGCCCAAATTAGAGGAATCTCCAATGAATGAAGCTGAAAGGTGGCAGGTATTAATTATCACTTGAGATCAGCTGTGATAGTTTCTCTTATGTATCTTTTTGCAGTTTTCCCGGAAAGAGTCCAACCAGTATCCTGGAGAAACAGTTCCCTCAACTCAATAAAACGGGCTTGACTACTCCAAGGGAGGATCATAGTGGATATGGTAATGCCCAAACTAGATCCTGTTTTATATCGAAATGCTCATCTGGCCATCTGAGGTGAATGTTGTTGGTTTTATGCTATAAACTGAAACCGTCCATGAAAGTTGTTCTTAGTTGAAAAGATTTATCTGGCCAAGATCATTCCTTTCCCTTCATGATGCTGCTTGCATACAATGTCAGTTACATATGTGGTACAAAGGCCCAGACCCCTTGCTTTAAGGTGGGACGACTCTGAAAAGTTATTTTACGTCCAAAATGGTTCATGAGACAGTCTTTGCATCAAAGCTCAACCTTTCATTATGCTCAGTTCAACTTCCTTTACACTCTCAAAGGTGCATTTGCCAGTACATTTACACATCCTTATTTTCTTTCTTCCCAGGAAATCCAACCTAACAAGTTAAATTTCACATTTACCTTAATGACTTTTGACAGATAGGCATTATTTATTTAAGCTAACCCATGTAGAAACTAAACCATCAAGTAATCCACAATTTTAAAATAATTTTAATAATGTTAAAGTTTTCTTAATAGAAAGCAATTTGTAGATGTTATTCACACTACAATATATTTTTCCATATTGTCATATTATCAGCATTTAAAAATTTTTTGAAGATTTTATTTATTTACTTGTCAGAGAGAGAGAGTACAAGCAGGGGGAACAGCAGGCAGGGGGAGAAGCAGGCTCCCCACTGAGCAAGGATCCTGATGAGGGACTTGGTCCCAGGACCCTGGGATCACGACCTGAGCTAAAGGGAGACAGCTAACTGACTGTGCGACCTAGGTGTCCCAGCATTTTAAATATTTTTACTGCACTTACTTGTGAGTGAATATGTAGGGAATATTCTGATTTTGGACCATACCCTGTGCAACCCTATTTCTAAACATCCATCTATTGTCCAACTCCAGACGTTGGAACCTATGAAGAACTCTGAAGGTGATGATTTATTTTTAGTTGTATTATTAACAATTTAAAATATTCAAAGAGTTAGGTTCTCTAGCCTTGTGTGGGACAAAGAAGAAAAATAAACTCAGATGTTATTTTTGGCATACCATTATGTATGCCTTTTCTTTGTGGCTTATTTTCTAGGAAAAAAAAATCACTGTCAATCTGAATCTTTTTATTTTCATGGATATTCATTGGACAGTCTCTTGTGAGGATTTTACAGTGAGTAGTATGCAATGACCTCCAGTACTGTCATATTTGCATTTAAGTGGTGAATACATTGGTTTATGTATTTAAATGTACAAATCAAAACAATAAATGTATTTGCAACAAAGTCAGTTTATTTCTGAAATTATTAAAGTATCACCTTAAAATATAATACATTTATAAATGGATATTTTTCTCCATCTTTAAAATTTTTCTATAACAATGTTATTCTTTTTTTTTTTTAAAGATTTTATTTTCTTATTTGACAGAGACAGAGAGATCACAAGTAGGAAGAGAGGCAGGCAGAGAGAGAGGGGGAAGCAGGCTCCCTGCTGTCTGCTGAGCAGAGAGCCCGATGTGGGGCACGATCCCAGGACCCTGAGATCATGACCTGAGCTGAAGGCAGAGGCTTTAACCCACTGAGCCACCCAGGTGCCCCTATAACAATGTTATTCTTAAAGGGAAATGTTATGTTGTCTTTGGAGCACTAAATAGTGGAATGAATTCTCCAAGGAGATTATCTGGATCACTGGAGCTTTAAAATGTAGGCTAATCCCTTGCAAGGATTATTCGGTCTTTGGAGTTTTTGAAATGATTTGGAATAAAGGATTTAGTATAAATATTCTCTGAATTTATGCTGATTCACAATAATAATAATAGTTTGACTTTTGTATAAAAATTAACTTTGGGTAAAACTTTCACATTATAGCCTTCAAATAAACAGAGATAATTATACATGTGATTTTAGATATGTCTGAAGTTCATATGTTAGTTAAATGTTTCAATGGTATATAGCAAAAGGAAGAAAAATTCTCTCCATTTGGAACAAAGAGTAGCTTTTGTTGTTCTGGATATTAGAGGATCATTGCATATAACCCTCACTATGGTCACAAGTAGAAAGGGTGAGATGATTCCTATTATTTCAATTTCCTCACAGAGATTAAGAACACTAGTCGTTGAATAAATGGCTTTGCACTAAGTTCCAACTACTGCTTGCTGAATATGTAAGCAGATCATTTGATCATTTAATATCTTATGATCTATATTTTTGATGTGCATATTAGGGATTAAAGAGCCTATTATGAATATTAAGGATTATAATCTATGTAAAATGACTAGTACAATGTCTGGCACCCATCAGATATTGAAGCCAGTTTATGTTTTGTTTCTCAGGCTCTTACATGTTATCTCACAGGCCAGACAACTAAGTTCTTGAAAGCCTTGATGAACGCTATGCTTACAAAACTATGCAAATGTTTAAATAAGAAAGGAAAAGCACTTACTTAAGTGCATATCTGTATTTTCCAAGACATAAATTAAACTTATTATTCAAAAGTATACTTTTGGCCAAAATGTATTAAAATACGTTTTCCATAAGAAATAATTTTATAACAGAGAACTGTGACAAATACAGGGCTATGGAGAGAAAAATGTAAAATTATGAT
The DNA here is from genome assembly GCA_028646535.1 of Procyon lotor. Taxonomy (NCBI): domain Eukaryota; kingdom Metazoa; phylum Chordata; class Mammalia; order Carnivora; family Procyonidae; genus Procyon; species Procyon lotor. Next base: position 42,135,504 of record CM053604.1, read on the forward strand.
AAATTGGGTTACACATTTTTGTTCAACAAAGAATCAGAAACAAGACACTTAAAATGCCTCATAGCATTTTAAGACATTAGGAAAAGGAAGGGTAAAATGAAGAAGGGGGAAATCAGAGAGGGAGACAAACCATGAAAGACTGTGGACTCTGAGAAACAAACTGAGGGTTTTAGAAGGAAGGGGCATATGGGGATGGGTGAGCCTGGTGGTGGGTATTAAGGAGGGCACATATTGCATGGAGTATTGGGTGTTATAAGTAAACAATGAATCTTGGAACACTACATCAAAAACTAATGATGAGTACTATATGGTGACTAACATAATATTTAAAAAAAAAAAGACACTTAAAATGCCTCTTGACTACAGAGTATGACAGTCTGTTTTCTGCACCTCCCACCTTAGAACCAATGTTAATAAATGTAGTTTAGAATACTATGGATGACAACGCACACTGTTGATATCCATATTCCCTGTGAGTTTTTAAAATCTTGTAAAGTTATATTTCATTCATAACAATTCATGATACTTATGTATATTACACTTTATGTTAACATAAATTTTAGATGTATGCAGTTTTAATTTATGTTTATTTTCTAATTATTGGTGCATGAACAAAGCTATTATAGTAGCTGTTTTCAACTGATGATACATAAAACAACATAATATTCTTTCCTCTACCACCTCTAACTGAATTGGGCAAAGGAAACAAAAATGTACTTAGACAGTGATTACATCATCTCAGAAATTTCTCTGAAGTCAGGTGGAATGAATCTGCCAAATGAATGAAAGTGAGCCACAGCTGCTGCCCCAAAATGGATCTATTTAGTAGGATATATCTGTTTAATCTCTCATGATGGGTCATGACACAAAAAGCATCTTGACATGAACTGAACCTGACATTTGCCAAATTAATTTCTCATTTTCTCTTCAGAAACAAGAAATGTTGTTAATTTGCAGCATATTCACAGCATATACCAACATTTATGTAATTACATAACATATGGCAAATGATAAAATGGTCTATGGGATATTGTATTCCAAATGAACAGTCATTCAAATAGAACTTAACTATTCAATTTTAACTAAGTGTCTATATGTGATTTCAGCAAAATACTTAGCTCTGAACATATTTGTTGTTCTTAATTTTTATTTTTCTAACTCCTTGTCAGTGAGGCTGATTTATTCAACTTTTATTAATTCTCCTGTAAAATTCACATATTTTCATATTAAATTTAAGTATAAGGGTAATTAATAAGAAATTATAGTAATTTTACAAAGTAAAGAATATCTCTGCCTGGTTTTTTCATTGTTGTTGTTTTGTTTATTTTTAAAATAATATATCAAACTTACAATTTAAAAATAAGTTCTGAGCATTATGCAGATCAAAGGTTAGAAAGAATCAAATCTGGAAGCAGAGGAACCAAGAAGAAAGTTATTTGAAGAAGCCAGGGAAAAAGATAAAAGATGATAGTGTATTATATGAATGTATTGCACTGGATAGAGAAAAATATATATAAATATAAAAGTAAGAACGTTTTGGGAAAAGTTGATGAATTACGTTTTAGATATGATGATTTTCTTGTTTATTTGTTTATTTTATTTTATTTTTTTGGTGTTTCAAGATTCATTGTTTATGCAGCACACCCAGTGTTCCATGCAATACACGCTCTCCTTAATACCACCACCAGTCTCACCCATCCTTCCACCCCTCTCCCCTCCAAAACCCTCAGTCTGTTTCACAGAATCCACAGTCTCTCATGCTTCATCTCCCCCTCTGACTTCCCCCAATTCACTTTTCCTTTCCTTCTCCTAATGTCTTCCATGTTATTCCTTATGCTCTACAAGTAAGTGAAACCATATAACTGACTCTCTCTGCTTGACTTATTTCACTCAGCATAATCTCCTCCATTCCTGTCCATGTTGATACAAAAGTTGGGTATTCATCCTTTCTGATGGAGGTGTAATATTCCATTGTATATATGGACCATATCTTCTTTATCCACTTATCTGTTGAAGGGTATCTTGGTGCTTTCCACAGTTTGATGATTGTGGCCATTGCTGCTATGAACATTGGGGTACATATGACCCTTCTTTTCACCACGTCTGTATCTTTGGGATAAATACCCAGTAGTGCAAATTACAGGGTCATATGGTAGCTCTATTTTTAATTTCTTAAGGAATCTCTGCACTGTTTTCCAAAGCGGTGGCACCAACTTGCATTCTCACCAACAGTGTAAGAGTGTTCCCTTTTCTCCACATTTACTCCGACACTTTTTGTTTCTTGTCTTGTTAATTTTGGCCCTTCTAACCGGTGTAAGGTAGTATTTCAATGTGATTTTGATTTAAATTGCCCTGAAGGCTAATGATGAGGAACATTTTTTCATGTGTTTGTTAGCCATTTGTATGATTTCTTTGGAGAAGTGTCTGTTCATGTCTTCTGCCCATTTTTTTGAACTGATTATCTGTTTTTTGGGTGTTGAGTTTGAGGAGTTCTTTATAGATCTTGGATATCAGCCCTTTGTCTGTAATGTCATTTGTGAATATCTTCTCCCATTCTGTGGGTTGCCTGTTGTTTTGTTGATGGTTTCCTCTGCTGTACCAAAGCTTTTTATCTTTATGAAGTCCCAAAATTCATTTTGGTTTTTGTTTCCTTTGCCTTTGGAGACATGTCTTGACAGAAGTTTCTGTGGCCAATATTGAAGAGATAACTGCCTATATTCTCTTCTAGGATTTTAATAGATTCCTGTCTCACCTTGGGGTCTTTCATCCATTTTGAGTTTATCTTTGTGGATAGTGAAGAGAATGGTAGAATTTCATTCTTCTATACATCGTTGTCCAATTTTCCCAGCACCATTTTTTGAAGAGACTGTCTTTTTTCCATTGGATATTTTTCCTTTGTCAAAGATTATTTGACCATAGAGTTGCAGATCTGTACCTGTGGTCTCTACTCTGTTCCACTGGTCTATGTGTTGTTTTTGTGCCAGTACCATGCTGTCTTGGTGATCACAGCTTTGTAGTAAAACTTGAAATCAGATAATGTGATTTATTTTTTTTTTTCAACTTTGTTTTTATTTTTCAACATTTCCTTAGTGGTTTGGGGTCTTTTCAGTTCCATGTAAGTTTTAGGACTATTGGTTCCAGCACTTTGAAAAATGCTGGTGGAATTTTGATAGGGATGAAAATGTAGATTGCTCTGGGCAGTATAGACATTTTAACAACGTTTATTATTCCAACCCATGATCATGGAATGCTTTTCCATCTTTTTGTGTCTTCTTCAATTTCTTTCATGAATATTCTGTAGTTCCTTGAGTATAGATCCTTTATCCCTTTGGTTAGGTTTATTCCAAGGTATCTTATGGTTCTTGGTGCTATAGTAAATGGAATCGAGTCTCTGATTTCCCTTTCTATATTTTCATTGTTAGTGTGTAAGAAAGCAATTGATTTTTGTGCATTGATTTTGTATCCTGCCACATTACTAAATTGCTGTATGAGTTTTAGTAGTTTGGGGGTGGAGTCTTTGGGTTCCCCATATAAAGTATCACGTCATCTGCTAAGAGAGAGAGTTTGATTTCTTTTTTGCCAATTTGAATGCCTTGTATTTCTTTTTGTTGTCTGATTGCTGTTGCTAGGACTTCTAGTACTACATTGAACAACAGTGGCAAGAGTGGTCATCCTTGTCATGTTCCTGATCTCAAAGGGAAGGCTGCCAGCTTTTCCCCATTCAGAATGCTATTCGTTGTGGAGTTTTCATAGATATATTTTATGAAGTTGAGGAATGTTCCCTCTATCCTTATACTTTGAAAAGTTTTTATCAGGAATGGATGCTGTATTTTATCAAATGCTTTTTCTGCATTAATTGAGAGGACCATGTGGTTCTTCTCTCTTCTCTTATTGATGTGTTCTATCACATTGATTGATTTGCAAATGTTGAACCATCCTTGCATCCCAGGGATAAATCCCACCTGGTGATGGTAGATAATCTTTTTAATGTACTATTGGATCCAATTAGCTAAGATCTTGTTGAGAATCTCAGCATCCATATTCATCAGGGATATTGGTCAGAAATTCTCCTTCTTGATGGGGTCTTTGCCTGGTTTAGGGATCAAGGTAATGCTGGCTTCACAAAAAGAGTCTGAAAGTTTTCCTTCTGTTTCTATTTTTTGAAACAGCTTCAGGAGAACAGGTATTATTTCTTCTTTGACTGTTTGGTAGAATTCCCTGGGGAATCCATCAGGTCCTGAGCTCTTGTTTTTTGTCAAGTTTTTGATCACTGATTCAATTTCGTTACTAATTTCTTCCTGTTTCAGTCTTGGAAGTTTATGGGTTTCCAGGAATGCATCCATTTCTTCTCGTTGCTTAACTTATTGGCATATAACTGTTGATAATAATTTCTGATGATTGTCTCTATTTCCTTGGTGTTAGTCATAATCTCTCTCCTTTCATTTATAATTTTATTAATTTGGGTCCTCTCTCTTTTCTTTTGGATTAATTTGGCCAGTGGTTTATTGATCTTATTAATTATTTCAAAGAACCAGCTTCTAGTTTCATTGATGGGTTCTAGTGTATCTCTAGTTTCTAACTCATTGATCTCTGCTCTAATCTTAATTATTTCCCTTCTTGTATATGGGGTTGGCTTAATTTGTTGTTGATTTTCCAGTTCCTTAACTGGAAAGGTGTAAAGAGAGTTGATGTGTTCAGGATTTTTCTTTTCTTTTCTTTTCTTTTTTTCTTTTCCTTTCCTTACGTTTCCTTTCCCTCCCTCCCTCCCTCCTTTTTCTTTCTTTCTTTCTTTCTTTCTTTTTCTTTCTTTCTTTCTTTCTTTCTTTCTTTCTTTCTTTCTTTCTTTCTTTCTTTCTTTCTTTCTTTCTTTCTTTTTCTTTCTTTCTTTCTTGAGTGAGGCTTGGATGGCTATGTATTTCCCCCTTAGGACCATCTTTGCTGTATCCCATAGGTTTTGGACTGATGTTTCTTCATTCTCATTGGTTTCCATGAATGGTTTAAGTTCCTCCTTGATTTGCTGGTTGATCCAACCATTCTTGAGTAGGATGGCCTTTATCTTCCAAGTGTTTGAATTCCTTCCAAGCTTTTTCTTCTGGTTGAGTTCCAGTTTCAAAACATTGTGGTCTGAAAATACACAGTGAGTAATCTCAATGTTTTGGTATCGGTTGTGCCCTGATTTGTGACCCAGAATGTAGTCTTGTCTTGGAGAAAGTTCCATGTACACTCGAGAAGAATGAATATTCTGTTGTTTTAGTGTGAAATGTTCTGTATATATCTATGAGGTCCATCTGGTCCAATGTGTCATTCAAAGCTCTAGCTTCTTTGTTGATTTTCTGCTTAGATGATCTGTCTATTGCTGAGAGTGACATGTTAGGATCCCCTAAAATTAATGTATGCATGTCAATATGACTCTTCATTTTGATTAACAGTTGACTTGTGTTGTTGGCTGCTCCCATGTTGGGGGCATAAATATTTACAATTGTTAGATCTTCTTGGTGGATAGACCCTTTAAGAATGAGTTAATGCCCTTCTGTATCTCTGACTACAGTCTTTAGCTTAAAATCTAATTTATCTGATACGAGAATCACTACCCCAGCTTTCTTTTGAGGCCAGTTGGCATGAAAGATGGTTCTCCATCCCTTCACTTTCAGTCTGGATGTATCTTTAGATTCCAAATGTGTCTCTTGTAGACAGTATATGAGTGGGTCCTGTCATTTTATCCAGTCTGAAATCCTGTGCCATTTTATGGGAGCATTTAGGCTGTTCACATTGAGTGATTATTGAAAGATAAGTTTTTATTGACATTATATTGCCTGTGAAGTCCTTGTTTCTATAGGTTGTCTCTGTGGATTTCTGTTCTATATCAGTCTTGGGTTATTTCTTTTTTTATAGAACCATTCCCTTAATATTTTTTATAGTGCTGGTTTGGTGGTCACATAGTCTTTTTAACCTTGCCAGTCTTGGAAGCTCTTTATCTCTCCATCCATTTTGAATGTCAGCCTTACTGGATAAAGTATTCTTGGCTGCATGTTCTTTTTATTTAGTTCCCTGAATATGTTTTGCCAGTCCTTTCTGGCTTTCCAAGTTTCTGTAGACAGGTCTGATGTTATTCTGATAGTCTTCCCTCTGTACTTAAGGGATCCCTTCCCCTTATCTGCCCTTAAGATGTATCCTCTGAAATTGTGATTCATGATTTTCACAATTATGTGCCTGGATGTCTTTCTAGCCTTGTTGATATTCAAGTGAGGGTGTCCTCTCTGCCTCTAGGACATGAACACTTGTTCTATTGCCCAGATTGGGGAAATTTTCATCCAGTATTTTTTCAATTATATCTTCTAGTCTTCTCTCTTTCTCCACCCCCTCAGGGATCCCAATAATTCTGACATTGGAATGTTTCATGGCATCGTTCATTTCCCTAATTCTGTTTTCATGGCTTCTAAGCTGTTCATTCCAGGCCTCCTCTTGATCCTTCTTCTCTATCAGTTTATCCTCTAGATCACTAATTCTATCTTCTGCCTTGGTTACCCTGGTTGTTAGAGTATTTAGATTAGATTGGATCTCATTGATAGCACTTTTAACTTTCGCCAGATTGGCTCTCACTACCACCCTTAGAGCTTCTATGTTGTCACTAATGATCTTCTCCAACCTAGCCTTTGCCTGGATAATTGTCACCCTGACTTCCTTTTTTGATATATTGTTTATGTCCATATCCAATAGTTCTGTGGGCAAAACAGTGGTTCAAAACAGTCTTTGAATTTTTCCTGTTAGGTGTTCCTCCTCCTAGTCATCTTGGTAAGAATTGGTTGAGAGGATGTATAGCTGAATATATCAACCATGATCTACACAAGATGCACCTTGAAAAGTTTTAGAGCAATCGGAAGTCACCACCAAACAGAAAGAAAAAAGAGAAAATAAAGGGAAAAAAAACCCCACCAAAATGGGTCCCAAAAGTAAGATTATAATGTACAAAGACAAAAATGAACAGATTGACAAAAGTAAAAGAAAAGCAAAAAAAAAAGAAAAACCCTGCCAAAATGAACCCCAAGAATAAGATTTATGTAGTACAAAAACAAAATCATGTACACAGAAACACTGACAGAAGGATGAGATGGGAAGGTGTTTATAAATCCTCAATGTGGGTGAGGAAGTTTATTTCAGTTCTTCCTGGGTGCATCTTGTTATCTTTGTTTAAGGACTCAACTTTCCAGAGATACAGGAAAATTAAAACTGGTTTATATATAAGGGTAGTACTGAATAGGGAAAAATGATTACCATATCTATATGTATATTAAAAAAAAACAGGTATATGTATGAAAAAAGTTCAAGTTAAAAAGTTATTAAGGAATACGTTTTGTATTAAATCTCTAGCTGCAATAGTTAGTAGGTTAAAAAGATTAAAAGAACAAGAGTCGTGAGAACAAATTTAAAAAAAAAGTTGTATCTATGAAATATACAGGTTTGGGGGCAATACCAGGAGCTTTATATATTGTTTTCCTCTGATATTGGGATTTTACAGTTTTATGGGGACCCTGTGGTTGCTGTCTTCTTGTTCTTTTGGTTTGTCCTCTGGGGGAGGGGCCTGCTACATTGTTTTCCAGTCAGTCCTGGTTTGGCTAAGCTGCCCTGCACCCCATTGGCTGGCTACTGTGCCAACCAGTTTTTAAGGCTTCTGTTCTCTAGAAGTTTCTATTATTTGGCAGCTTTTTGCAGCTTTTCAGAGGGTCAGAGCAAAGTAACCTGTCCGCACCCAGACTCCACCTCAGAGAGAAGCCTCAATCTGCTCCCCTTTGGATGGTCCAGAACACAGAGACTCCCCCTCTGCAAACTCCACCTAACACCACAAATTGCCACAGATGATGCGTCCCTGAACCACCATCTCAGTGGTCACCCAAGGCCCCCACTTGTCTCTGCACCCCTGTGCCACTAAAACCACCAGCCATATTGGTCTGCGCAATATGACTATGAACCCAGGTGGCTGCTGTTGCCAGGACTGCTGTCTGGAGCCCAGTGCTCATGCCAGGCGCACTCAGACCCAGCAGTGGTGCAGGTTGCAGAAGGCTGTGGGCCCAGAGACTGCCAGCAGGTGCCCACGCTGGGCTCTCTCAGGTGCAGGTGAGAGTGTGCCCAGTCTGAGTGGTGGTGCAAGCAGTGGAAAGCTCAGGGACCATGGACTGGTCAGGCTCTGGCATGGGTAGCTGCTGGCAGTGACTGTCCTGGGAACATGAGGTTAAGCTCGTGCCCATGACCACCTGGTTCCACCAGTTGCTCCTTAAGATCTTTTGCTCTTTTTGAGTGCTTTTAACCAGACTCCAAGCTAATGCTGGTCTCCAGTACAGGGTACTTTTGTATTGGATTATTACTTTTCAATGGGTCACTTCTGGTGACTCCCTCCCCCTTCTATTTATCCTGATATCAGTCCAAGTATTCCCACTCCACTTTACCTCTCTGCTGATGTCTTCTGCCCCCATAGAGATCCAGAAGTGTATAATCATACATCTCAGGTTGATTTCATGGGTGTTCAGAGTTTTCTGGTAGATATTTAGCTCACTTTGTGGGACCCATTGAAACAGGGCCTCCTACTTCTCTGCCATCTTGCCCCTCCTCCAATAAGATGGTTTTCAAATGCCTAGATTTGTATTTACTAAGCTAAAAAAAAATGTGCTAAAAATTGGTATAAATTGCAAAGAAAAAAAATGTGAGCATGATTTTAAGTCTCTAGTGAATTACTTTAGTCTCTGGTCATGGGTGAGGTCACTCAGGCAAAAAGAGTGTTACTCTCTTTTATACTGGGCGAATTCTTTCCTCAGATTTTTCATTAGTAAGTGAGATGCTATTCATAGCTTACATTTCAATTTACATAGATTAATAAACATTCTGCAATACTGTATTATTGGGTATTTGATATGATGATCTAATTAAACAAAAAACAAAACAAAGAGCTACCACTCTAAAATACATTGCATCCAAGTTACTGAAATGCTTGAAAAAAAAAAAAAAGGATTCTTTGGGTCCATATACTTTATCTTGTAAAATTGCTTCTTAATAATTTACAATTTAGTTGAGGGGAAGGAATATTATCTGGCCATTTCAAAGTATCTCATCATCTCTGTTTCTGATAATACATAGGTAGATTGTATCAGACCAAGCTCTATAAAACACTTGTAAACAATAGGAGACATTTTAGAAAGCAACTATTTGTAGGCATTTACAAGAAAAGAAAAAAACAAAAACAACAACAACAAAAAAACATAAATGTATCATGAAATACATAATACATAACATGTATCATGAAAGAAGAGAATTGAGATTGAATATTTAATAATTCTTACTTGAGAGCACTCTCTATACCACAGATGCCGGAGAAGGAAGGTGGCAACTCAAACAGAATGCCCTGGTTTTCTTGCAATGGTAACAAGATATTGAAGTTTGGGGTTGCCAGAGCAGCTGAAAGGTGAAAATGAAAACTATGTAAGAAAGGAACTGCAGATGGAGAAGTTTAAATATTTATATAAACTCACATTCTTGGCTGATATTATAAACTGCATTTATAGAGGAGAATCCAAGGAGCTAGCAAACTGAATGAAGATTCCAGCTGCTGTCTATTGCTGGGAAAACGAAGTTTACAATTTTAGTCTAGCCACGCTGTCTTCCTCGGACAAAATCCATTCACTTCAGGGACAGAAAATCAAATATATTACTATTCACAATGTCCTAGGTAAGAAAACAAAAACAAAACAAAAACAAAAAACAAATCTAAGCTTTTTAAAAAACAGGAAAGAGCAAGATAGCAATACAAAACAACCTAGAGATGACTGAGATGTTGGAATTATAAGACAAGGATGTTAGAGTAATTATCTTTTTTAAATTATCTTTTGTTTTGTGCTACTTAAAGCTAAATATAATCATGATGAGCAGATATCATGAAAGGAACAGATATGAGAAGAAAAATTGAAATGATAGATAGCTGGATAGTTGGATAGATAAAATTCTAAAACTAAAACATACAGTAACTGAAAAGATAAATGTATTAGATGGGTATACCACCAGATTGGAGGTGGCAGATAACAGGGTTGGTGAATTTGAATATAAGGACTTCTTTCACTGGGGTGCCTGGGTGGCTCAGTTGTGAGATTGAACCTTGTGTCAGGCTCCGCGCTCAGCATAGAGTCTTATTGTAATTCTCTCTCTCCTCTGGCCATCACCCTGCTCTTGCTTTCTTTCTCTCTCTCTTAAAATAAATAAAATCATATATATATATATATATATATATATATATATATAACTTGCTTCATAAAAAATAATTGAAAAAACCATGAAGATAATTACAATGACATAAGAGACAATATCAAGCTATCTAACATATATATAATAATAAGAGTCTCAGAAGGAGGGGCGCCTGGGTGGCTCAGTGGGTTAAAGCCTCTGCCTTCGGCTCAGGTCATGATCTCAGGGTCCTGGGATCGAGCCCCACATCGGGTTCTCTGCTCAGCAGGAGTCTGCTTCCCCTCTCTCTCTGTCTGCCTCTCATGCCTACTTGTGATCTCTCTCTCTGTCAATTAAATAAATAAAATCTTTAAAAAAAAAAAAAAGAGTCCCATAAGGATAAAAGCAAGAGAATGGGACGAAAGAATATCATAAAAAAATATTGGATACATATTTCAAAGGTCTATTTAAAACGTGTTAGTTTACAGGTCTAAGAGATTCAGCCCATTTCAAGCTGGAGTTAAACATACATAAAGCATCCCTAGGCTTATCATCACCAAACTGCTGAAGACAAAACAAAACATAATGAATAAATGAAAAAAGCATTAAAATCTCACATACTACAAGAAATCAGAGAATGAAAAAAAAGGGTCATTTACCTACAGGGAAATAATTGTATTAATGATACTGACTTTTAATCAGAATAATGGGAACTAGAAGTCAGAAAAGTGAAATATTCAAAGTGCTAAATTGAAAGAATGACAGAGCAACCCTGTGTTCTATATCCTGAGAAATCATATTTCAAAAATAAGGACAAAATAAAGCATTTTCATATAATTTTAACTGTAAGAATTCATCTGTATATTGTAGTAAATGCCAAAGGGAGAGTTTTGGGCTGAAAGAAAATAATACCATGGAAAACTCAGCTCTTCTGAATGAAATGAAGAGCAATAATGAACATGGAAAATGTAAAATATCATTATTGTACTCTATTTAATGTTATAAAGATGTGAATATAATATATGTGACAACTACACAAAAGACGGGACAATAAATTGAATTGTACTAATAACTGGTTCTTAGATTTTATGTGAGGTTGTAAAATATTAACTCTATGCAAATTTGATAGGTTAAAGATGCATATTATAATACCTAGATCAAGCACTGAAAATAAGCAAATAGGAATAGCTTAAAATTCAATAGAATAATTAAAATACAGTACTATTTAAAAAAAATAAACTAGAGGATAAAGGGAAGAAAAACCTAGGAACAAAATAACAGGAAAAATGGAAAACAAACAAAATTTTAAACCTAAAGCCAACTATAACAATAATCAGATTAACTTGAAAAAAACTACACTTTTTAAATAAAAATATAGAACCCAAAATATAGTTGGAGAAAGATGGCTTCTTTATTCTGTTTGGTGCACACTTTTATGTCAGTCTTGTGATTGACCAAATATCTTCTTTTATTCTACTACTGTGCCATGCCATGCCATGCCTGTTCAGTGAACATTAACGTTGGTAGCCAGGGTCTGTTTTAGTCCTCATCTTTAAATTTTATAACTTGTGAAAATTATTCACACATTCATTGTCTTTATCAGTATTAGAAGCTCAGTTGTATGAGGACTTTTTTTCGTTTTCTGTGTTGTATTTGTACAGAGATTTTAGTAAGAATTTGGAATTGATTGCAATAGAGCCAGTTCTACATATACCATTTGATATTAATATTTCAGCCTATTAGGGAGAGTGGGTGGCTCAATCAGTTAGGTGTCTGCTTTCTGCTCAGATCAGGATCTCGGGGTCCTGGGATGGAGTCCCTCATACGGTTCCCTACTCAGCAGGGAGTCTGTTTCTCCCTCTCCCTCTGCCCCTCCCCCTACTCATACTCACTCTCTCTCTCTCTCCATCTCAAATAAATAAAAATTTTTAAAAAACCCAAATATTTCAGCTTATTGTGATTTTATTTATAACTTATATAATTAGTATATTTTTTATTTTATTAAGGATAAGTGTTATTTATCAAATACTTCCCTATATTTTCTTTAAATGATTTTAAGGTATAATTTTCTTTAAATCTAGATTGCAAAATTCTGAATTTTGTGTTAGTAAATGTTATGTAATGCAGAGATAGCTACTGTTAATATTACCATTACTTTCCATTTATGTTATATAATTTTAATTCACAATTGTATGAGGAGGGGATAACATGGTAATGGAGGATGATTGGAAGAAAGGCAGGCAGGGGCAAGGGGCCCCATTCTAAGAGGAAACTACCCTTTAAAGGAAAAAGATTCTATACCACCCTGGAAGGAGCACTTCTCCCTTTCTCATGTGAACAACTACTTGATTGGTAGATGAGCAAGAAAACAAAAACCTGATTGGGTGACTGGTGCAAGGAGGGCCTCCTGCCAACAAGCCCATAAAAACCCCTAAACTTAGAAACGCCTGTGGCAACTCTTTTGGATCTCTTCTCTTTTTGGTAGCTATGTACTATATCTCAATGAACTTTACTATGCTTAATAAACTTTGCTTTGGTGTCCACCAATCTTCCTCTGGTCTACCCGTTCATTCTTCGAAGCAGAGTGACCAAGGAACCATGGGCACAGAAGAAAAGAAATCCTGCAACAGAAGCACAGGTAAAGAATGACCTATTTTCTAATAATACTAGAGATTAAGATTTTTAATGTGTATAAAATTCATACATCTTTAGTAAGGATAAGTTACTCAATGAAATAGCTTAAAATCATTTTAGTTTCCTAAAAGATTTAATGGGATTAATCTGTTCTTCCAATAGGGAATTCCCCATATAGAGCCATCAAGGTGTAGAATTGGGGCCTTTGTTGAATAAAGCTTATATTACAGCCCTTTATCACAAATGAGCTTTTGCAGATATGTATTTTAACAAATACACCTCTAATCCTTATCACAATTATTGTTAGCCAGACTCTAATTTTCCATTGAACAAGAGATTGAAATAGCATAACCTAGAGATTACCGAAGTTGATTATGAATTGAAAGATTAACTAAATAACCATTCAACCTAGAGATTTTTTTTTTAGTAAAATTGATATGCTGGAGATAATGTTTGTAATATATTTGGTATATTTGAAGGACAATAAGAAATAAGTGAGGAGGAGGAAAGTGGGGAGCAATTTGAAGGAGGCAATGGTTTCTTGGAAATGACAGCAAAAGTGGCAGCATCGGAAGAAAAAAAAGATAAACTAGTCTTCATCAAAATTAAATATGAATCAACCGACACTATTTTAGTCAATTTGATCTACTCTAACAAATTAACGTAGACTGGGTGGTTTAAACAACAAACATTTCTCCTAGTTCTGAAGGCCGGAAGTCTGAGATCAGGGGGCTGGCATGGTTCAATTCTTGGTGCTTGGACTATACTTATTCTCCAAAGCAGCTATGTGAAGATAAATTAAATTTGACCTCTTGATTCAAAAATTCTTGTTGTTTTAGTGCATTATAAAACTATGATTTTATTACCGTAAAAAAAAAAAAAATTGATGGTTTATAACCATCAATTTCTTTTCTAAAATTGTACCCAAGAAAATTGAAAATATATTTATATATATTAAAAAATACCCCACAAAACAACCTTATGCATGGATGTCCAGAGTGGCATTATTAATAAATCTAAAAGTAGATTTAATTCAAATATCTATTAACAAATGTATAGCTCAACAGGCAGTGGTATATCCATTCAATGGAATATTATTCATCAATGAAAAGGAATAATCAATATAGGCTACAATATGTATAAACTTTGAAAACTTTATGCTAAGTGAAAGAAACCAGACACAAAAGGACACATAAGATTTTATTTGTGTGAAATATATAGGAAAGATAGACTTTTATAAAGTACAGAGTGGTAGCCAGGAACTGAGAGACTGGAAATGGAGAATAACTGCTAATGGGTATGGGATTTGTTTTGGAAGTGGTGAAAATGTTCTAAAATTAGACGGTGATGATAGTTGCAAAGCTTTGTGGGTATACTAAAAAACCACTAAATTGTACATGTAAAAAGAGCTAACTTTATAGGATGCATATTATATTTCAATAAGATAAGAGGAAAAATCGAATGCCCTATATTTTAATTTGTGATTCAAATAGTCTAATCTCTTATAAAATATAAAAAACTTTTTTCAGTTGAATAATAATTAAATGGAAGATATTTATAAATGACTATTTTAAAAAATAGTATCAAGCAGGACATCACGTACTAATTTTTCCTAATTATATTTCAAAAATTACCTTTCATGAGATACAAACTTGATATGTAATTTAATGAAATTTCAAATTCATTCAATTAAAAAAATTTACACACAAAAAATAAATTTAAAAAATTTACTTAATAAAACATGAGGTACTGTGGGAGACCCAGGAGTTTAAATACTCACAAAATAAGCATGGAACTTCCCCTGAGAAATGTCACAGACTAATGTGAAAGACTGGCAAAAAGATGAAAAGAATATAATCAAATATGGTCACCACTAAGAGGGAAAAACACTGTAATGGGAAATAGGGGAACCTATACAAAGTATCACAAACTGAGTCACTCAAAACAACAGACATTTTTCTATTACAGCTCTGCAGGCTAGGACTATGAAATCAGTTTTTGGCACAGCTATGCTTCCTTGGAAGCCTGAAGCCTCTGGATGTTTCCCTGCAAAATTTCCTTGCTCGTGACAGCATGCCTCCTATCTCTGCATCCATCTTCACATGGCAGTCTTCTCCCTGTATTTCTGTCTCTTCACAATATGTTCTCTTCATAAGAATACAAGTCACGCTGGATTTGTAAATCACCCTACTCTAGTATGATTGTATCTTAGCTGATTACATCTGCAACGACCTTGTTTCCAAAGGTCACATTCTGAGGTACTAGGATTTAGGGTACAATCTCAACATAACTTTTTGTGAGGGATATAATTCAATCCATAACAACACTTAATCTGGATTTCTTTCTTTTTTTCCCAGAGGAAGTCTGATACCTCAGGATCTCGGGAGTTCTACCATCTACCTATAAGCCCTGGTTCCCGAGGGCCCTTGTCTCAGACTCCACTGTAAGCAGGCTGCCTCATGCCACTTGGCAAACAAATCTGCAGTACTGATCAGTGCCCCCTATCACACTCAGGGTCACAATTACAGGAGGGCCACACCCCAGGGGCCAGCCAGGTATGGAAAACAGGCTCCAGCCCCAAGTCTGTGCAGGACAGAAATGCCAAAAGCCAGCCTAGAAAGTAAACTGCGTGTGTGTATGCTGCAAATCTCTAGCCTTTCAGGGAACCAAAGGCTGGGGACAGGGAGGATATTCTGGAGCAGAACCCAAGGCCTCAGTCTAACTTCTGCCAAAGTCCAAGGCTGCAGCAGCCAGAAGGCTGAGTCCCATTGTCTTCAAGGGCAGTTGAAGACAATGGGACTGCCATTGGAAGGGCTGACTTCCTCAGACTGCTAAGAGGTATCTCAAATTCAACTCAGGAGACTATC
This sequence comes from Procyon lotor, assembly GCA_028646535.1. Taxonomy (NCBI): domain Eukaryota; kingdom Metazoa; phylum Chordata; class Mammalia; order Carnivora; family Procyonidae; genus Procyon; species Procyon lotor. The sequence continues at coordinate 42,151,208 of CM053604.1, forward strand.
AGTGCCTGTTCCTTGAGACGTTTTCCTGAGGAAGCCTCAGGGCATGATTTCATCCTCTCCTTGTCTGTCTCCCTTTCTGTCTTTATCCATCTGTGTCTGTATCTCTAATTTTTTTTATTTTTTATTTTTTTTAACACAACTGTTGCAAGGTAAACTCCCACTGTTCCTTTTGAACTAACATCCTCTTGGGATCCCCTTTGCTGCCCCTCTTCCTGCCTTGCAGGGCCCTCCAGCACTGACACCACTGTGCAAGCCCAGATGTACCAGGGCCGAGGGCTGAGAAAGGGTTAATGACTGGCAGTGCTAAGTAGGGAAAGAGAGAAGTGAAAATCCAAGCCTGAGTTCAGCTACAAGGAAGGAAGTTTATGTTTGTTTGTTTGTTTGTTTAAGATTTTATTTACCCATTTGACAGAGAGACAGAGATCACAAGTAGGCAGAGGCAGGCAGAGAGCGAGGGGTAGCAGGCTCCCCGCTGAACAGAGAGCCCGATGTGGGGCTTGATCAGAGGACCTGAGATCATGACCTGAGCGGAAGGCAGAGGCTTTAACCCACTGAGCCACCCAGGCGCCCCGGGAGGAAGATTTTTTTAAAAAATAGATTTTAGGAGCACCTAGGTGGCTCATGGATTAAGCCTCTGCCTTCGGCTCAGGTCATGATATCAGGTTCCTGGGATCGAGCCCCACATCGGGCTCTCTGCTCGGCAAGGAGCCTGCTTCCTCCTCTCTCTCTGCCTGCCTCTCTGCCTCCTTGTGATCTCTTTCTCTCTGTCAAATAAATAAATAAAATCTTTAAAAAAATAGACTTTGTTTAGAGAAGGATAAATACAAAAGAAATCTAACACAGAGCTCTAACTGCCTGCAGAGGGCATTTTGGTTTGGGACGGTAACATAAATTTTTATAATTACTGTGGCATATACAAAACTCTTTCACCTTTACTTCACTGAATAACTCCTTGGGTTTGTGGTTATTGCATTCATTTTGCAGAGGTGGGAAAGGACCAAAGGGGGTAAGTTGAATTTGTCTCAAGTTATATAACTCCATACTGAAGACAGAAAACTTAATGTGCATAATTTTTTATTATGTATATCAGTTGATTAAGATATTGATAAAACTATTTCAACTAAATTTCTTTTTTTTAAAGATTTTATTTATTTGACATAGAGCGAGAGAGACAACGAGAGAGAGAGGACAAGGAGGAGCTGCAGGCAGAGGGAGAGGGAGAAGCAGGCTCTTCACTGAGCAGGGAGCTCGATGTGATTCCATTTGGTCAGCACTAATGGTGTCATGAGTCACACCAGTGATGGTGAAGAGAGGTCCAGCTAACACAGGATGTCTATTCAAATACAATCTACTTATCATTTGAGTTCTTGTTTTTCAGTAAGTATATTCATAATTTATAACTGGAAATTAAATTTCAGAAAGTAGTTTCTATATCTGCTGATATATTAAAGAGATGAATTAATAACTTATAGTTCAACTTAACAATACATCCGGCAACTGTATTCATTAAAAATAGGGTTTTGATCTTGAATGGGTGATTTTATTTATTTATTTATTTGTTTGTTTATTTATTGAAAAGATTTTATTTATTTATTTGACAGAGAGAGAGATAACAAGTAGGCAGAGAGGCAGACAGAGGGAGAGGGAGGAGCAGGCTCCCTGTAGAGCAGAGAGCCTGATGTGGGGCTCGATCCCAGGACCCTGATATCATGACCTGAGCCAGAGGCAGAGGCTTTAACCCACTGAACCACCCAGGCGCCCCTTGAATGGGTGATTTTAATCTCACTTTCAGTAGTAAATGTCACTTAGCATTCATAAATCTATTTTGTTATTAACAACGTGTGATAAATGTTTAAGATTAATGCTTACCTTAACTCTACAATGAATATATTATTTCATATTATTAAAGATTAAATCAAATTTTGTAATGTTCCTTTTTATTAATGTAAATTTTAATGATAATTGAAAGTTTTATGAAGATAATTATTAACTTTCAGATTAATATTTAAAAAACCTTTTTAGTGAGATATTCCCAAGAAAAAGTTAAAGGTATATAGGGCGTCTGGGTGGCTCAGTGGGTTAAAGCCTCTGCCTTCGGCTCAGGTCGTGATCTCAGGGTCTTGGGACTGAGCACCACATCAGGCTCTCTCATCATCAGGGAACCTGCTTCCCCCTGTCCCTCTGCCTGCCTCTCTACCTATTTGTGATTTCTCTCTCTCTGTCAAATAAATAAATAAAATCTTTAAAAAAAATTAAAGATATGTAATTTTTTCTATATGACAATGAGTTAGGAGGTAAATATAACACCTGTAATGGTTAAGAAGTTTGAGAACAGATAGGAGACAATAATATATTTACTCTAAATTCTAAAATACTATGTATGACATTATCTGATAAAATACTTAATCTTAAATATGTTTTCCTAGTTCTTTTGGAAATGTTTTTCTTTTTTTTTTTAAAGATTTTATTTATTTGACAGAGAGAAACACAGCGAGAGAGGGAACACAAGCAAAGGGACTGGTAGCGGGAGAAGCAGGCTTCCTGCAGAGCAGAGAGCCTGATGGCGGGGCTCGATCCCAGGCTCCTGGGATCTGACCTGGGCCGAAGGCAGATGCTTAATGACTGAGCCACCCAGGCGCCCCCTTTTGGAAATGTTAATGATGCTCCTAGATAAACACACAAGCATACACAAAAATATTCACAAATCTTGACAAAGGAATACTTATAAACCATGAAAATAAGAACATATAAAGATATAAAATTGTTTGTTTATCAATATAGTAATATTTTTACAACTCAAATGTTATCTAGGCCTGTGAGAATGTTAATTGAGATTAAAGAAAGGGAGAAAGGGACAAAGAGAAATGAGAAATCCTGCTATGAAGGAAACTGAGTATTTTCCCAACAGCAATAAAATTTGCTTGTAGGGGCACCAGTAGGTTAGGCCTCTGCCTTCCGCTCAGGTCTTGATCTCAGGGTCCTGGGATGGAGCCCCGCATTAGGCTCTCTGCTCAGCGAGGAGCCTGCTTCTCCTCTCTCTCAGCCTGCCTTTCTGCTCATCTCTCTCTGTCAAATAAATAAATAAAATCTTTAAAGAAAAATTTGCTCGTGAAAAAAAGTGGCTGTTTAAAAATAAATAAATAAAAATAAAAGTGGCTGTTTATTAGGGATAGGTAAAAATAGTTCAAGTTTTACACATAGTAGAGATAAGTTTGTGAATGTTTTAAAATTATATGCCTATTTATCTTGAGTAGATAATACAAGTACATGTTACGAATAGCCGAAGTTTCTAAAGGGCATAGAGGAGAAAAGAATATCAAACTTCTCTTTTCCTACCCAGTCAGAGATAACTACTATTATCTGTTTCTTATGTTTCTACATATCTTCACAAAAATATCATGTGCATCTCTGTATATACTATTTTGTATGTCCTTTTACCTTTTCTTTTTGCCATATTTATTTACGAAATCTTTACTTCTCTACTGTTATAGAGCTCACTCATTCTTTTTAATGGTGTGTACTATTTCATTATGTGGATGTACTATATTTAATATACAAAATATTCTATTGGTGAACTTCTAGTTTGCTTCCCTCCTTTTGCTACCACAAGCCTTTTGTAGTGAATATTCTTGTAGAAACCTCATTTGGTACATGAGTATGTATACCTTTATAATAAATATCCATGAATAGAATTACTGGGTCAAGATTAATGTACATTTAAAATTTTAATCGTATTTTTTCCACATAAAGGGCCTTCCTACTAAATTATAGTCTTATCCAGTGTATGAGTGGGGGCATCTTTGAAATCTTAAGTCCTATAAGAGTGCACATACTCTATATTTAAAGACTGATTTGTATCATGCATTTACAATCCCTTATTCTAAATGAAAATGTCTGTTCTACCCATAGCTACGTTAATCCCACACAACCTCTCACCTCATTCTTTAATCCCACTCCCAGCCAAAGCCAAATTAAGTTGTTGCCTGAAATCTTACAAAAGGGGACACACAATCCATATACAGTTCAGAAATCTCAACAGAATATTCTCTTAAAAATTTGAATTCAGAGATACTAAAAGAAAGGCAGTTAGTGTTACCTTATTTGCACACCACAATGAATAGGGGATGAGTTGGCGAAGGGATGGTATGATCTGCACAAATTATGACTATTTGGCAGCAGAGACCATGAATAAGTACAAGAATCAGAGGATTAAAACATGAAAACTGAGCAGATACATAGAATTTCAGACCCTATGTGAGTGGAGCTGCCTACATTCCTTATAGATTCCTAAGTTCAAGTTTAGATTTAATGAATGGAAACTTAACCCTTTCATTGGGGTTAACCTAAAAGGAGTTTTTAACTAATTTTCTCAATTGTGTTCTTTAAATGCAAACATTTAAAGAAGTTGATGGCTTACCTGAGATCACATCACAAATTTGTTACAAATTGGGACACTGTTAAAACGTGGTCCCCAGTGGTGCCACAGATCTATGAATCTGATCTGTCATCCTTCTACAAAATGATGCAATGAGAATGACAACATGAAATGCGAAATCTTTTGTTGGCTAAACAGTCTGGCATGCCTCTTCCCCAGCCTCATTCTGAGCTCATGCATTCTCACTTTTTTGTTTCAGTTGTAAAGGGAATATTCTTTTGCTCCTTATAAAATGTGATCTCTCTTTACTTATATTTTACTCCTAAGAGAATAACTTTCTTTTCCATTTCACTTGGCCACTCTATTAGCTTTCAAATTATGAAGTCTTTTATCAAAAAGGCTTTCTCTGAACTTACTCAAGACTAGTTTATTCACCCTCTCCACCCTATGCCCACCTCCACACCCAACAATATAGGACCATAGCATTCCACAGCATCATCCTTTCAATTATTTGTTTGATGTTAAGCTTCTCCACTAGCCCAAAAGCTCCATGAGTGAAGTGGCTTTATGTTTGTACATTGTGGTACATTCAACAACCATCCTAATGCCCTGACAAAGAAGATAATTCCAAAATATATGTGCTAAATAAGTAAGGCTAGTTAACATGCATTACTATGTCCCAGACACTGTTCTACAGAGATGATAGATATATAGATTGAAAAATAGATAGATAATAGATTTCAAAGGTATATTTTTATGGCACCAATCTATGATGTAAATGCTACTATTATCCCCACTTACAAATGAAGAAACTAAGGAAGAGAGAAATTAAGTAACTTGCCCAAGGTCATGCATCTAATAAATGAGAGAGCTGAAAAGTAAACAAGGTGATTCGACTTCAGTGCCTGTGCTTTCAGCCCTGAAATATACATTATTTCAGCCCTGAAATATGTAATATATAAAATGCATATATTTTCAATGGTTGCATTGCCATTGAAATGCTGATATAAGAATGTCAGGTGTGGAGTTTGTAGCAGGACGATGACTCAGAATGACTTCAGATTAAAAAAAAATATTCTTTAAAGAATAAAATACATATTTAATAAATAGAACACACAAAGTCATAATTGCCACAGAAATTATAAATAAAAGTTTTTCGTTTTATAATGTGTGTGGGTTTCCCCTGTTTTTCTCTAGAACTGAATTCATAAAGAGACTTCTTTGTATTCAGGCAAAGGAATACTATATTGTTTGCTTTTTGGTGTTTCTCACTAGGATGAAACATTTATTTTAATCATCTTATTTGAGGTGCCAAGGCAAGCCACATGATAAATCAGCTTTGAGTGTTTTCTGGGACTTCATAAAGCTCACTCTTTATTCTTCTCCTTCAGTTTTAAGCTGGTGGTAGCTCAACATGGTGTTCTTCAAAAAATGGAATCCTACTAAGATAACATCTGTTCAAATCACTTTCTCTTTGTTTTGAAGTTATTAAAGATAAAATATTTGAATATGAATTAAAACAATACTGCTTTAACAGCAATATGAAGTTTTCTTCATATTAAAGTTCTCATCTCCATTTGTCATTTAATGTTACTTAAATATTTACCAATTTTAAAATGTTTACCACTTTTTCCTTCTCTCTCTCTCTCTATATATATATATTTATATAAACTCTATATATAAACTCTATAGATCTCTTTCTCTCTCTATGTGTATATATTATTTAATACATATTTATACTTCAAAAGGGTATCATTTTATTTTCCCCATGGCTATTCAAGCTTAGTATAAGATTTATATAATAATTATTTCATAAAGAAAACTTGTAAATAGACTCCATGGAATTCTAGTAAACTACTTTAAATGAAATGATTTGTTTATAATTTTTCCAAAATGAGAAGTAAATACTTGTAGTAGGGTAGAAATATTCTTATTTCATTTTGAGACTAATGCTAATCTGGTGACAATTGGGCCAGTATGAATTTTTATTGCACCCATTAGTCATGTAGCAGAGACATCCATCTTTCCACGAAAATTATTTCTCCCCTTCACTCATATTACTAGAAGTACCAGTCACATGTTTAGAATCTCTCCTTCAGTTATGTGAAACTGTTAAAGAAAAATTATTCTGAAATTTGTTAAAATAGTAAGGAAGACATTATTCAAGTCTGCTGCAGTTGGAACATTGCATAGGGAAGAAAGATCAAGCTCAATTCCAAATATGAGGACAAGTGGAGATTTATAGTCAAGGGACAGGATGAGGGGGTCAGTATAGGGAATATTACTGAGAAGACATAAAAGGAAGGAAGATTATTGGTAAACTGGCCTAACAGGATTCATGGCTACATACAGGTCAAGAACTTTAATACCAAAAGTGGAGGATTAAAAAAAAAAGTAGGAGATGAAAAACATGATTGGTTATCAAAGGTGATCAGATATGGGAGCCGTGGTTCCTCACTAAACTGGCTTAGCAAGATTCTTGCTAAGACCAGGCTTGAAGACTAGACAGAGGCCAAGAGCAAGGCTTATACCGGGCAAAGGCTTTGAGGAACCTGAGTAAAGTTTGGTTAAGGAGAAAGTTTTTTAATAAAGCTAAGTGGCTGTGTTATCTCCAGTGGAAGACAAACAAAAGTGGTATGTAGGACTTTCAGGATGAGATCCTTAGGGATAAGCCATGCTTTCTGCAAGTCCTCCTTCTTTTTTCTTTAAGCCATGGTACTGTTGTGCATGTGACCTAGCTTCAATAATGCAGATAATGATACTGCTTTAGGAGCTGACCATAAAACAACAAACAAAACAAATCATTGAAAACAAGAAAATAAGGGAAAACTAGCTTTCTGAATGTTAACATAGAACAGACACATTCTATATCAGAAAAGTAAAATTCCATTTTACTGATTTAGTGTATTTTGGAGCTATTAGAGCAGATCAACATGTTGGAATGGAGACTGCCCATCAATAAGATAAAATATGTTCCACTGGCATAGTTATTTAACAGTAGGAAAAAAAGAGGCAGAGATTGCAGGTGGAAAACTTACAGGAATTAAGAAGGTAGTTCAACCACGCCAACTTTCAGGGAGATGGTAGGCACAACCAAGGATGATTACTTAGTAAACTTTTACACACAAACAAAAACCATAATGCAGCAATTTGCAAAGAGAGGTGAAAGAAGATAGAATCTAGAGATCAAGGGACTCAAAGATCTGGAAAGTTCAGCTCACCAGGATCCAAAAAATGGGAGATTAGTATGATGTCTTTCACTAGTCTTTTTCCAACCATATTATTTCAGATGCCCTCAAGCTAAAGGTCTTTAATATGACAAAGGAAGAGAGATAGCATTTACTTGTTGTGTTACAAGCCACTCCAAAACTTAGAAGCCTAAAATAATGATTTATTATTACTCATGATTCTCTGGGTTGTCTGGGATCATCTGAGCTAGTCTTTTCTTTAAGGGTAAGAGAAATCACTCATATAGCTGCATAAAGCTGGCTGGAGCTAGAATATCCAAAAAGGCCTCTGTCTTCCCTCCCCCTATGCATTATCTTTATCCATATGGACTTTCATTGAGAAGTCTAGTCTGAGTTTCTTTTCTTCATCACAGTTGTATTCTAATAAAAATGCATGAAATAAAAATGCATGCCAAGAAATCAAGTCCCAATGTGTAAGCATTTGCCAAGTCTTTGTAATACACTTGCTAATGCCTCATTGGCCAAAGAATATCACATGATTAGGATCAGGGTCAGTGTGGGAGGACCACACAAAGGTGTAAATACCATGGTGTCTTTCACTGTGGTCTACCTGACAGAGTCAGAAGTAGTAGGAAAAGGAATAAGGTAAATGCAAAAATGATGCATATAAAAGAACATAGAGAGTAGTCACTGATACATGGAACAGACTGGAAACAAAGTTACTATGAGGCTACAGAGTTGAGAAAAATCTATTTCCTAAGAAAACATGAGTTTCTGTAGCAAAAGCCAAAAATAACTGTTAGATTACTAAATTTTTATTAATAGGAAGCAGTATGTGAAAGTTATATGAACTCTAGTAATTTATACCATATAGTTCTACTTCAGTTATATTTAAGGAGGTGATGGTAAATGAGCACATCCCTAAGGACAAGTCATGGTGATAGGATTTCCTTCTTATCTCCTTCTCTCTTCTATCCTCCTCTCTCTCACTCCTTCTTATCCTTCCCTTCCTACCTTCCTTCCCTTAAGCAAGGTAGATAGAGTTTTTCTTTCTTTTTTTTTTTTTTAAGATTTTATTTATTTGACACAGAGAGAGATATCACAAGTAGGCAGAGAAGCAGGCAGAAAAAGGGGGAAGCAGGCACCCTGCTGGGCAGAGAACTCTATGTGGGGCTCAATCCCAGGACCCTGAGATCATGACCTGAGTCGAAGGCAGAGCCTTTAACCCACTGAGCCACCCAGGCGCCCCTCTTTAGAAAAATTAAAATAGAGTCATACCATTCTCTTACACCATACACAAAGCTAAACTTGAAATGGATAAAAGACCTCAATGTGAGGCAGGAATTTGTCAAAATCCTAGAGGAGAACATAGGCAGTAACCTCTTTGACATTGGCCACAGTAACTTCTTTCAAGACATGGCTCCAAAGGCAAAGAAAACAAAAGTGAAAATGAACTTTTGGGACTTCATCAAGATAAAAACTTCTGTACAGCAAAGTAAACAGTCAACAAAACGAACAGGCAACCCACAGAATGGGAGAAGATATTCACAAATGATGCTACAGACAAAGGTCTGATATCTAAGACCTATAAAGAACTCCTCAAACTCAACACCCCCCAAAAAAAAAAGATAATCACGTCAAAAAATGGGCAGAAGACATGAACAGACACTTCTCCAAAGAAGACATGCAGATGGCTAACAGACACATGAAAACATGTTCATCATCACAGCCATCAGGGAGAGTCAAATCAAAACCATATTGAGATACCACCTTACACCAGTTAGAATGGCCAAAATCAACAAGACAGTAAACAACAAATGTTGGAGAGGATGTGGAGAAAGGGGAACCCTCTTACATTGCAAGTTGGTGGAGATTCCTTAAGAAATTAAAAATAGAGCTACCCTATGACCCTGCAATTGCACTGCTGGGTATTTACACCAAAGATACAGATGTAGTGAAAGGAGGGTCATATATACCCCAATGTTCATAGCAGCAATGGCCACAATCACCAAACTGTGGAAGGAGCCAAGATGCCCTTCAATGGATGAATGGATAAAGAAGATATGGTTCATATATACAATGGAATATTATGCCTCCATCAGAAAGGACGAATACCCAACTTTTGTATCAACATGGACAGGACTGGAAGAGATTATGCTGAGTGAAATAAGTCAAGCAGAGAAAGTCAATTATCATATGGTTTCACTTACATGTGGAGCATAAGGAAAAACATGGAGGACATTGGGAGAAGGAAAGGAAGGGTGAATTGGGGGAAATTGGAGGGGGAGATGAAAAATGAGAGACTGTGGACTCAGAAACAAACTGAGGGTTTTGGAGGGGAGGGGATGGGGGTTGGGTGAGCTTGGTGGTGGGTTTTGAGGAAGGCATGTATTGGATGGAGCACTGGGTGTGGTGCAAAAACAATGAATCTTAGAACAATGAAAAAATAAAATAAAATGTGAAGATTCTAAAAAAAACCAAATAAATAATAAATAAATAAAACAAAGTCAAAAACTTAATGAGCAAATTCCAGAAATAATGTATTTCTAGCATCCATGAAAAGCTATGACAAGCAAAATCTGAATAAGGATCTCAGTATGTCAGAAATTCTAGTAATTGCACAAATATTATATAATATATACATTAAGGATATGTATATTTTAATATATATATTAAATCTCTAATTCTGTGTTTTCATCTTAGAGATTAATAGAATTATTATTTTTTAAATTATTTTAATTTATTTGACAGAGAGGAGAGATCACAAGCAGGCAGAGAGAGAGGTGGAAGCAGGCTCCCCGCTGAGCAGAGAGCCCGATGCGGGACTTGATCCCAGGACCCTGAGATCATGACCTGAGCTGAAGGCAGAGGCTTTAACCCACTCAGCCAAACAGGCGCCCCAAGATTAATAGAATTATTGAAGAAACTAGATAGTATTAATTTTTTAGCATACACAGAGAAAATTAATTATATGTCATGAGGCTCACTATGAAGGAAAAAAAATTGAGCATCATTGTAGTATCATCTCTTCAAATAATTAGATTCTAATGTAAAAATGTTTAAGTAATATCAATTTTAGTCCTTTAATGTATTCACTTTAGAATCTTTA
>CM053604.1:42162379-42181401 GCA_028646535.1 Procyon lotor
AAAATTTGCAAGTCAGGAAACAACGGATGTTGGCGAGGATGAGGAGAAACGGGAACCCTCCTACACTGTTGGTGGGAATGCAACTTGGTACAGCCACTCTGGAAAACAGTATGGAGGTTCCTCAAAAAGTTGAAAATAGAGCTACCCTATTACACTACTGGGTATTTACCCTGAAGATACAAATGTAGTGATCTGAAGGGGCACGTGCACCTGAATATTTATAGCAGCAATGTCCACAATAGCCAAACTATGGAAAGAACCTAGGTACATCAATAGATGAATGGATAAAGAAGAGGTGGTATATATATACAATGGAATACTATGCAGCCATCAAGAGAAATGACATCTTGCCATTTGCAAGGACATGGATGGAACTAGAGGGTATTATGCTAAGTGAAATAAGTCGGTCAGAGAAAGACAATTATCACATGATCTCTCTGATATGAAGAATCTGAGTGGCAGGGCAGGGGGTCGGGTGGGTGGGGGAGAGAAATAAAGCCAGATGGGATGGGGAAGGAGATAAACCATAAGAGACTCCAACATTCACGAAACGAACTAAGGGTGGCTGGGAGGTGGACATTGGGGATGTCCTAGGGATAGGATGGCTGGGTTATGGACATTGGGGAGGTATGTGCTATGGTAAGTGCTGTAAAATGTGTAAGCTTGACAATTCACAGACATGTACCCTGGGGCAAATAATACATTATATGTTAATAAAATAATTAAAAAAAAGAGCAGTGGAAAAGTTGACACAAGCAACAAAAAGAGACAAATGATGCATTAAAATGTATTTGTAGCTTTTAATTTTTGAAATATTTATTTTATATCTTATTCATATATTAATGTATCAGTTTCTAAATGAATTCTATACATTTAGAAAAATGACAGTCAGGCATGAATACACTTTATACCTCATGTTAAATAGACCTAATTCTTATTTCTATGTGAAATAAAGCAGCAAGATTAAGTCAATTTTGAATTCCTAAAAGTGTAAATAATTGCACTTTGATATAATTGTATATCAAAATTGAATGACATAAATACATTTACAAAGATTATATTCACTAGTTGATGAACAGTGATAAGTCAATAAAATGTAATGTACATCAAGAAAATAATGAAATGCAATGATTGGAGTAAAGCACGGAAAGCAAATGCCATGGCATTCTGTTACATTAATAGAAAAACATGGCTAGTACTTCAGTAGCTGTTTAACTATTTAAGTAAAAAAGCTAACACTAAAAGCTAATTAGTGTCCTTTCATTTCAGCTTAAAAAACTCTTAAGCATTTTTTTGTAAGGCACATCTACAAGTGATGAAGTCCTTCAGCTTTTCTTTATCTGGGAACATCTTCATTTCATTTTCACTTTCTGAAGAACAACCCGGCTGAATAAAGTATTCTTAAGACAGCTTTTTTTTTTTTCTTTCTGTATTTTTAATATATTATCCCACTCTCTCCAGGCCTGTAAGATTTCTGCTGAGATAGCTGCTGATAGCTTTGGGCAGGGGTAGTGGGGAGGGGGTCTCTTGTGAGTGATAAGCTTCTTTTTTTTCTTGCTGCTTTTCAGATTCTCTCTCTGCATTTGATTTTTGACAGTTTTATTATGATGTGTTTAAAGGAAATCGTTTTACATAGAATTTGTTTGGAAGCCTATATGTTTCATGAATTTGGATGGGCAAATCTCTCCTAAGATATGGGGAGTTCTTGGCCATTAATCTTTAAAAAAGTTTTCTGCCCCACCTCATTCTGTTTTCCTTCTGGGATTCCAATAGTAGATTCTTTCTCTTGATAGTTTTCCATAGTTCACATAGGCTTTCTGTATTATTTTCATTCTTTTTCCTTCACTATTCTCTGAATAATTTCAAAGCTGTCTTTTTTCATGGATCATTTTTCCTGCTTGATCCATCTGATCCTGATGTTTCTACTGCCTTTTTTTTCCTCACTCATCAAATTCTTCAGCTTCAGGATTTCTTTTTGGTTCTTTTTATATGATTTCTATCTTTTTGTTAAACATCTTATTTTGTTTATGTATTGTTTTCTTGATTTTGTTGTATTGTCTTTCTGTGTTTTCTTAAAGCTCATTGAGCTTCCTCAAAATAGCTATTTTGAATTCTTTATTAGGTAAAGTGGAAATCTGCATGTCTTTAGGGGTCAGTTAATAGAAGATATTGTGATCTTTTGGTGGCACAATGTTTTCTTGATTTTTCATGTTCCCTGAAGTCTCCTGTAGCTGTGTCTTCCCCTTTGAAGCAGGAGTCACCTCCTCCAGTCTTTACTGACTGACTTTGAGAGAGAATTAACTTCCATCAGCTTCGCTAGAGATTCTGAGGTTTTCTCAGACCTTCTATGGATATACCTGTTCCATTCTTCTTGCCTGCTCCCTCCCGTGGCAGAATTCTTAAGATTGTATTTTTCCTCTTGATCCTGCAATGTATCAGTCTGAGGGCTTTCTCTCTCTCTCTCTCTCTCTCTCTCTCTCTTTCTCTCTCTCTTTTGTTTTTCTAAGAGTAGTGCTAAGTGATCAAGTTTGCAGTCTCTCCTTGGTCTGCAGATTTGGGCTAGTTTCCTGTGTGTTCTCATTAGCCATCTGGCAAAGCTCTCTCTCACAGCTTCTGGAATGCACACTGTGCACAGGGTAGTGAGGGATGCATAGGTATGACAAGCAGATTGCTGAGGTACCTATGGGCCAATCAAGGGGATCCACAGGTGAAACATTCTGGCATTGGGCTGGCCTGCTGATGGAGTTTGATGTAGTTAGTAGAATTGGCATTCTTTTGATAACTTCCAAACCCTGGCTAGTATTCTCCCAGCTGCTAACTGCCTCCCAGTCATGTAGCTCATGACTCATACTCTGGTTGGTGTGAGGGAGAAATAGGCCTCTTTGCCTACATTTCACACAGCTTGAGAAGTTGGGCACTCACTCATGTGCTTTCACTTTTCCCCATGCTAGAAATCAAGACCAAAAAGGGTTTTCTTGGCACTGACCTGTACCATTGTGGTGGAGAGGGAAACATGGGTAATGGCAGTTTTCCCATTACATTCTCCAATGTGTCCAGTGTTAGATTTTCTGCTCCAAAAATGTTTTGGACCTTTCCTGACAAAATCCTGAACTTCCACAAAAGCTTTTTCTTCTATGGGTGATTTCCTAAATCAGTGTTTTCCAGGGGTTTTTAAGCAATGGTTGAGAGGGGCTAGAGCCAGTTCACAGTCCCCTTCATGATCCATAGCTGGGACCACAGTCTATATGCTTCTTATCTGATGCACAAGTAGGTGAGATTCCTCCTGGATCCCTTACAGTTTGGTGCAGGATCCCATAGCTTCCAATAAAGCACTTTTGTCCATGGATGGATGTTAAACTTTGTTCAGTAGTGAGGTAGGGATGCCTTATTTGGGTATCTTACTACTGTCACTACCAGTTAAAACTTTTTTGAAAGTTATATTGCTATTTCTTGCATGTGTATTTTACTTGAAAATGCCTAATGAGTATAGAAAAGCAATATGAATATTTTAATATCTAAGCCTTTTCTCAGATAAATAAGCATACTTATCTTTTTTTATTTCATATTTGTGTAAAAACTAAAAAAATTCAGATAAATTTTACAAGATTATTCACTTTTTCTCTCCCTTTAATACCAGCTATTTGCTTTATTTCCTTTATTTCCTCTCTCTTACCCAATAGAAGCCATTTAGGTATAAAATTTTATTTTGAAATTATTTTCTAAAGTCTATATAACAAATACATAATTTTATATGAGGATACAAAATGACAATATCTGATTTTCCATTTTTAATCAAGTGCTCAGGAAGAAAATAAGCAGTATTTTAAGTAAACTAAAATGGAATTTATTTTTTACCATGTCTTGTAAATGCCAAACAATGAAATGATTTAGTTTTAAAAGTTATTATGTCCCAATTGATCTTCCAGACAATGGACTTATTATCTAATTATGAAGATATGCACATTTATCAAAAGTTAGAACCATCTGTCTCAATTCTGCTTAATTTCATTATATATTCATCATTCAGACAGTTAGCTTATGACATAAGCCTCTACCAACGAGTAATTCTATACTGATTATCACTTGAGAATGTGCACAGGCAGACATCAGTCAACTCTTGTTAGTCTACTTTGAAATTAAAATTCTACTAGTAATAGGCTGCTGACTGGCCAGTCATCACTAATAAATGTGAGGAAATCTCTGGCATTCCCCTGAAGAAGCCTAAAACTATCAGTGTGTTTCTGTCAGCAAATTATATGAACTTAGCATTCATAAATTCTTCTTGAATTTAGACTCATGTATATAATATATTCAAATTTTTGGCCTATGTACATATATTCAAACTTCTTATTTTTAGATAGGGAGAGATCAAGAAAGAATAATTACAATTTAAAGCATCTTTGACTAAAATATTTGTAATATTCATAAGATTTTATATTTGCTGGGAATTTAACAATAATTCTGGTTAGTGATTTGGGTCAGAATATCAGGTTAGATACTGAGTACAATTTCCTTTCCTTTTATGTGTAATTTTTATTAATATAAATGAGTAAGAATATGGAAAATTATTTACTTAAAACATTTTTTAAAGTATTTAGGTGCTTCTTTTGTGTATCTAGAAAGAAGATGAAAAATACTTGATGTTCTATTGTAGGAATACCAAACGTCATTAGAAAAATATCTTAAGTCATCTCATAACTAAGATGTCACCATGAGGACAAAATGGGTTGTTTTTGACATGGCTCCCCCTCATAGGAAAAACGACTAACAACTATTTAAGAATAAAACACTGCTAAGAAAATCCTAGAACATGAATTGGAGCTGAAGCACCCCCTCACACACACACCTCAGAAATGAAGACAGACTGTACTGCAAAGGTAAACAAAGCTGCTACTCCATTGGACACATCACCTTCTCCCAGGCCAGTGAAGCACATGTGGAGAAGTCTCCCTTGAGTCTCAAGATCTTCTAGTGGGAAAAGACAACCTAGGGGGACAATCAGCCTCCCCTAGCACTGAGACCACATTGTGGGAAGCCCCTATTCTGATCTTACACCATGGGGATTGCAGGGGGATCTATGGGGCCCAACCACTAGAAATTAAACTGCAATGGAAAAGCAGGGAGGGGTTTGCAACAACAAGAACACAGATCTTGTCAGACCAAGTTCATACCTGTGGCATCCAACTAGTAATTCCAACCAAAGATTTTGCTCATCTCTAGGACCAAGTCAGGGGCACACTCTGGACAGGGAACGCAGTGAGATACAGGTCTGCATGATTATCAAATAAAGAGTTTTTCTGGCTATGAAATTGTTTGCCTATGATAAAGCAACGAGCTGAATCACAGCCCCACCCATTGTGGTATGACTTCCAGCCCATCTGATCAGAAGAGCTGAAGATAACCTATGTTCACATAGGTGAACAGAGTTGATCACCCACAGAGCAAAGTCCTTATAGAGAGTGGATCATTTCCGTGTAACACACAGGCAGGGGGATTAAATTCTTAGCCTCAACTGAGGAAAGCTCCCACCCAGTCCCTATTGAAGATCTTATTTAGGAAAACGAGATTAACCTGGAGTGGCCATGTCCCCTCCCACAAAGCTAAAAGGCTGAAACAGCTCTCCACTGTGGAGAGTGTCTTCTAGCCTTAAACCAGAAGGCCTGGCAACAACTCCTGGAAGCTGTGGGCTCAGGAGTACTGAAGCTAAGAGATGGGCAAGCAGAGCTGAATGTCTGCAGAGCAAAGCAGGTGTCCTTATTTGGTCAGGAAACTTAGATTGTGGGTCAGTTTGCATTATAAAAACAGGTATTTACCAACTTTAGAGATGCTTCTCACACTTGCTTCAGGCAGGGCATCCAACTCATAATAACGCTCCACTGAATATAGACTTCAGCCTGTTTAGCCAGGGAATCTAAACAGAACACAGGAAGCAGCATAGCCCACTCCATATCCCTCTATACAGCAATACTTGAATGGAGAGCACAGCCTTGGGCTCCCCTCATCTATAGGGCAAACTGATAGCTTCACCTGACCAGAGAATTCAGTGCATACTCTGATCTGATTTGGGTCCCCAAACAAAGAGATGCACATTTTTGAGTACTGTCTGGCTGCCCTGCCAGGACAGAGAAGTTAAGCCATAGCCTTGTATGCTATGATCACCCAAGAGCAAAGTCCTTATAGAGGACTTAATATAACACACAGTCCCAACTATCTAGTAAGCCTAACTAGAGAGTCCAGGCAATGCAGAGACCATCCTACAGTCTCACTTGAATAGTGAACCAACCAGCAGTCTTATCTAACTCTTCTCAGCCAGTGACACATACCCCGAACCCCATGCTCAAGAACTTAAACAGTGGCCTCAACCAAAATTAGATCATAAGAGCAGACCCTACCTGCCCCAAAACATTAACAGTGGAAACACCCAGAAACTCAAACTAAGCTGACTGGAGAAGAACTGAAGTCTGGAAGAGGGCCCAGATTACTCAAATAAGAAGATCCCAATCCAAGAAATCAAGGATCATGAAAAATCATGTAAATATGACATCACCAGAGGAAGCTAATAAAACTCTAATAACTGACCTTAAAGAAATTGAACTCTATGAACTGTCAAAGAATCCAAAATAATCCTCTTAAGTTTTATTGAACTACAAGAATACACAGGCAAGCAGCTAAACAAAATTAGGAAAACAATGTATAAACAAAATGAGAAGTTTGATGAGGAAATAGCAACTCTCTAAAGAAATAAAAACAAAGAAGTTTTAGAGCTGAAAAATACAACAGAACTGAATAATTCAATGGAGTTTCAAAAGTAGACTTGGCCATGCAGAGAAACAAATCAGTGACTTGGAGGAAAGAAAAAACAAAGAATTAAAATAGTGAAGAAAAGCTACAGGAATTATAAGATACAATTAAAAAAAATTCACATTATAAGAATTCCAGAAGAAGAGAGAGAGAACGAACAAAAATACATTTAAAGTACAGTGGCTAGAAAAAATAAATAAATAAAGTATAATGGCTGAAAACTTCCTGAACCTGTGAAGAGAAATGGACATCCAGATATCTCAGGCCCAAGAGACCCCAAATAAGTTGAATGTGGAGAGAACTACACTAAGACATATTATAACTGGATTATTGAAAGTCAAACAGAAAAAATAAATAATTTGAAGAGCAATAAGATGAGAGAGAAGTTACATACAAGGAAACCCCCATGAGACTCTCAGCAGTTTCTCAGCAGAAACATTTTAGGCAAGGAGAGAATGGGATGATATATTCAAAATATCAAAAGAAAATAACTGTTAAGCAAGCATTCTATTTTATATCCAGTGAAGTTGTCATTCAGAAATGAAGGGGAGATAAACTTTCTTAAGCAAACAAAAGCTCATTGACAATATACCTCAACACCCAAGACTTCTGATGGAGATGGACAATGAGATTAATGTTGTTTTCATGACTGCTAACTCAACACCCATTCTGTAGCACATGGAGCCATTTCCACTTTCAGGTCTTATTGATTAAGAAATACATTTTGTAAGGCTGTAGTTACCATAGATAGTTATTCTCTAATGGATCTGGGTAGAGTAAATTGAAAACTTTCTGGGGAAAGTATTCATTCTGAATGTCTTTAAGAACATCTGGAATTAACAGGAAAAGGTCAAAATATCAACACTCATAGGAGTTCATAAGAAATTGATTCCAACCTTCATGGATGACTTTGAAGGAGGGGTGTAAGACTTCAGTGGAGGCAGTAACTACAAATGTGATAAAAATAGCAAGAGAACTAGAATTAGAAGTAGAGTGAAGGGCGCCTGGGTGGCTAAGACTTCAGTTCAGGTCATGATCTTGGGGTCCTGAGAATGAGTCCCACATCAGGCTCCCTGGTTGGTGGGGAGCTCGCTTCTCCCTCTGCTTCTTCCACTTCTCCCATTTGGGCTCCGTCTCTCTCTCAGATAAATACATGAAATCTTTAAAAAAAGCTGAATTGTGGCAATCTCATGATAAAATTTGAACATATAAGGAGTTGCTTCTTACAGATGAGCAAAGAAAGTGTTTTCTTGAGATAGAATCTATTCTTGGTGAAGATGTTGTGAAGATTGTTGAAATGACAACAACGAATTTAAAATATTACATAAACTTAGTTGATAAAGCAGCAGCAGGGTTCAAGAGAATTAACTTCAATTTTGAAAGAAGTTCTATTATGAATATTTATTTTAGAGAGAGCAAATGTGAGGGTGAGTAGAGACAGAGGGGGGAGAGAATCTTCAAGTAGACTCCCCACAGAACATGGAAACCAACATGGAGCTTGATCTCAGGACCTCAAGATCATGACCTGAGCCAAAATCAAGAGCTGCCGGGTTAAACAACTTTATTGTCTCAGAAAAAAAGGGTTTTTTTTAAAAAAGATTTTATTTATTTATTTATTTATTTGAGAGAATGAGAGATAGCATGAGCAGAAAGAGGGGCAGAGTGAAAGGGAGAAGCAGACTGCCCACCAAGCAGGGAGCCTGATGTGGGACTCTATCTCAGGACCCCAAGATCATAACCTGAGCTGAAGGCAGACATTTAACTACTGAGCCATCCAGGTGCCCCAGCAATACAGCATTTTTAATTAAGTTGTGTATACTCTTTTTTTCAGGCATAATGCTATTACACACTTAATAGACCACAGTACTGTAAAAACATAACTTTTACATGCACTGAGAAACCAAAAAACCCACTAGACTTACTTTATTGTGATACTTGCTTCATTGCAGTCTGGAACTGAATCTACAGTATCTCCAAGATATGTCTGTAGCCAAAGGAAACAGAAACACTAACTTGGAAAGATATCTATACCCTGTGTTTATAGCAGCATTATTAATAATAGCCAAAACATGGAAACAAAATGACTTAAGTGTTCATCAATGGATTCATGAATAAAGATGATGATGATGATGATGTGTGTGTGTGTGTGTGTGTGTGTGTGTGATGGAATATTATTCAATCATAAAAATGAGGAAATTCTATGATTTGTGATAACCATGAAGGCCTTATGCTAAATGAAATAAGAAAAAGAAAGACAAATACTGTATGATTTCATTCATACCTGAAATCTTAAAACACACATACACATACACAAACTTAGAGCAAAAGAGATCAGACTTGTGGTTACCAGAGATGCAGAGTGGGGAGAAGATAAATTGTAATAAGGTGGTCAAAAACTAAAAACTCCTAGTTATAAGATAAATAAGTACTAGAATATAATAATCAATATAAGACAATAGCTAACATTCCAGTATGATATGCAGGAAAATTGCAAAGTGAGTAAATCCGAAGATTTTTCATCACAAGGAAAATTTCTTTCCTTTTTTTCTTTTTATTTTATCTTTATTGAAAAATGGATGTCTGCTGAAACTACTGTGGTAATCATTTCACAATATATGTAAATCAAACCAAACTGCTGTATGTTTTGAACTTATATAATGATATGTCAATTATTTCTCAGTAAAATTGGAAAAAAAGAAAGATATCTAAACAAATAAACATAAATCTAAGCAAAAACAAGTAACTTATGTCTGGCACATCTTTTTGTCTGTCATTGTGATTAAAAGTAACAAAAATAGTAGTCTCAAAAATTGTCAAAAGGAAAAACTATTCCCTGCAATCAAATCAAATATAATGATTATATATATATAATTATACTCATATATTACAAAACATATATAAATGAGAAGTAAAATATCTGATAAAATTATTTTAAATATAACCTATTTTAATTCAACAGCAACTTACATTAAATGACTAAGAGAAATTGTGTCCCTAATCAAAGGTAAGTTTTATATATTATATGGGAATCCAACTTTCCCAACTTCTATCTTTCTGAGAGTTTTACTGTCAAAATAATTGCAATCTCATCCAAGAGCTTTGGTAGGAAGCCAAAGCCAGTGACAGTAGGGGAAATTTGGACCAAGCAGCCAAGGACCTAAAATAACTACAGTTAACCTATTGAATATGTAGCAAGCAGTGTGTTATTTGGCATCCAAAGGGGTGTGATACGCTTAGAATTGATATTAGCCAACTTTAGTACTAAAAAAGAAACAATATATTAGCTGGGATAGTATTATAAGCAAAAAAGAAATGTGAAGAAAGTCAGATATAACAGTCGTTCCTCTCAATTCCTTCTTTTTAGAATAGATTTTCAGCCAGCAACTGATTTATTATTAGTAACAAGGTCAAATTTCTCCAATAGAAAAATATAGGTGAAAATACTCTATTAGAACTTCAACCACTAGGGGTGCCTGGGTGGCTCAATGGGTTAAAGCCTCTGCCTTCCGCTCAGCTCATGATCTCAGGGTCCTGGGATGGAGCCCCGCATCAGGCTTTCTGCTCAGCAGGAAACCTGCTTCCTCCTCTCTCTCTGCCTGCCTTTCTGCCTACTGATGATCCCTCTCTCTGTCAAATAAATAAATAAAATCTTTAAAAAACAAAACAAAACTCCAACTACCTAGACAGTAGTTTCAAACCCATAGTGATACTGTAACCCTTACTAAGATAACAAAAACAAAATATAAATTGTACTTTGAAGATTGTTAATTATTTCACATGGTATATACGTAAATAGGGCTAATTTCAAACAACATTAAATCACCATTTAAGGATAAGAGCAATTAGAAACTACCTTCACATAACATGGAAGCTCAAGACTGATTCTCAAGACTGATAAGGAGAAAGATCTGGGCTGTTGTTATAAGTTAAAGCCTTTGGAATAGAAAGAGGAAATGTGTTATCTGAGACCAAAAGCCCTAAATTTTTAGTATGTGTCAGAATATTTAAGCAAATATTTTAAAACAGGCAGTAAGTGGTTCACACTTTGAGATTTACTGTTTTAGGCAAAGATCATAATGATTGTTTTAAGGTATTTCTTCAAAGAATTTTGACTGTCTAGTCAGATTACATGAAAAATTACAAAGATGGCAACATGATTTAGAGAAGTACTAAAGGCACCAAAAAACATTCTTGGTCTTAAGGATTCATTTATCTTGAGTTAAATAGACACAGGGAAAAAGTTTTCTACTTTTTTTGTTTTCTGAACCACCTGAGTCATCAAATCAGATCTAATTACCCTAACTCATAGATGTACTAGACTATCCAATGAATCAAAACAACCTCAGGAAGGTAAGGAAAACAATTAAATAAGATCAGAAAAAGATACACGGACACACAAACCAGTAAGTAATCTTCCCTTGGAAATGCTTAATTATTTGAAAATTGTGCATTCTTTATTTATCCTTAACTGTAGAAGGCAAGAGAATCTACACACATTCCATGACAATATTAGCCACAGTATAGCCCTAATGTGGTTAATTATGAAGTTGAAACTTCAGAAATTATTGAATGAATGATTTTATCCCAGCTCTTGGGTATATGAGATCTCTTCCACACCTTATTGAATCTATAAATCTCCTTAACAGAGAGACTATAACACCACTGATTGTAGAAAATTTGAATTGCCATTTCAAAGCAAAAAAAAATCCTTAATTTTGAGAAGTTATACTGATATGAAAGATGTATTGTCTTTAAATCTAAATCTAAATTATAAGACCATAGATGTCAAAACAGCAACTTCCTAGCTTCTCCTACCTGATCAATCTATTTAAAGCCTTGTTCAACCTGTCTTTTAGCAACTCAGTAAACTACAAAGAGCTTTTACTAATTTAATATCTGTGCATATAAAGAGATTTTATATTAATTATTTCGCAATTTATCTTGAATATATATACATTTAATGTATATTCTTACTCAATTTTAAGGAGAAATTATACTCCTTTACTGTTGATCCAAAATATTCGGTGTTACTTTAGATACTGTCCTACCATCTCAAATGAAATTTAAAGTGGGCAATAGTAAACATCCTAAGGATAACTTCAAATTTGAACTTAAAAAATAAAAATGACAATTTTTAGCATATTTATCTTCTTTTTGTTTGAACCCATAATAAAAAAATTTAATTTTTTTCTGCCATTGCAAACAGGAAAACTACAACATATGCAAAGAAAAGTATTTTTTGAATATATCAACCAATTGTCTTTGGCTTATACTGATTTTGCAAAAGTCAGTCAGTTTTACTATTTCTCTTTTGAAGCATAATGTCTCTTTTTTCTCCTCAGACTGTTGCAAGATGTTTTATTTTAGTCTTTGGTTTTCAGTAATTTTTCTATTATCAGTACATGGTATATACTACTCTGGGAATTGTGAGTCTTCTTGAAGATGTAGGGTAATTTATTTTTCAATAATAAAAATTCTCAGCCATTATTTATTCAAATAATTATTCTATCTTATTAAAGCCCATCTTCTGAGACTTAAAATGCACATATGTAAACCTTTTCACCATAGATGTACTTCACCATCATGCTTCCCTATGTTTTTTACCATTTCTTTTTTCCATGTTTTATTCTCAATTTTTTTTTTCAGATCTTTTCTCTAGTTGATACTTTTCTCTTTAGGAGTTTGAAACCAATGCTAAACATAGCCATTGAGTTATTTTGGTTATTTTTCATGGGCTCTTTATTATCGTTTCCTGTTTTCCATTAAAGCTCTGATCAGCTCCTCTAATAAAATTATCCATCTTTTATTTCAATTCTTTATCATAATAAGCACAGTCATTTGAAAGTATATGACTGATAAATCTAGTTACTTGGTTCACTGCAGTTTTTTTTCTCTACTTTCTGTACTTTCTTCTCAATATTGGTTATATTGTTCTGTCTTCTTTTATATCTAGCTAATTTTGACAGATTCCTATGAACTCTAAGTTAAAAATTACATAGTTCAACTTCCAATTTCAGCTCTAATATGTAAAGAATGTGGAACTTGTCACTCTCATTATTACCAAAAGAAATATGTGAGCAAAATGAAAATTAAGAATTTTTCTTCTTTCTAATCTCAGAGAACTGAGATTGCAAGGTAAACCACCACTCTGAAATCTCAATAGGTAGGCAAACTGAAAGACTTACTGCCAAGGTCCTACTTAGAGCAGAAATTCTATCAAATGAAGTAATAAAATAGTAGGGATACTTAACTGGTAATTCTGACTAACTGCTAAGGCTGATTGTGAGCTACACTGAGTGAGAAACTTGAGAGCAGCCATCTTGGAGGGACTCACATTTTCATGGATTTAATCTCCAAAAACTCCACAAATTTCTCACTGTAAATAGTCAGAAATGATTTTTCAGTGGCTCTGACAAAAGCTGGGGAAAAGTGACCAGTGAGTTTTCATTAAAATATTTTATCTTCCAAGATAAAATAGCCAGAGCCTTGTTACTTGTGAACTAAGAACATTTCACTGAATCCAGCATCCTTTAGCCTTCTTATTCTAGCTTCCTTCTAATCCTCTCTTCTCATTTTCTAGGTTTCTCATCTAAGTAGGGGGAAAATACATGTGAAGATAATAGTCCAGAGACAAGCCGGAAATACTGATATTTAATTATAAGACATAGAACATTTCCCTTCACACACATCTTACATCTGTTGATGTGGTTACCAACAAGGTACCACTCTAACTAACAGTGGATTATTACTGAAAAAGCAGGAAGAAACAATATTTGATGAAAAGGTTCTTATGGAATCCCACACACAACAGAGGGGATGAAAATCAAGGACATTAGAGGGTTTGAAGTTTCTGACACACAAAGTTACTATAATCAATAAAAATTGCCAATTCCTAGAAAGATTTACATAAAACATCATTTTAAGACCTATTTACCTCAGTTCTTATTACCTAATACATTATTTATGGCTTTTAAAATTATAAAACAAAATTACAAAAAAAAAATTACAGAGGATGCTAAAACAGAAAAAGAATTCTGAAAAGACTAAGTAGGCATCAGAGGAATACTCATAATAAGACACAGATTGTCAGATAATATAAAGTATCTATGATTAATATGTTAAAAGTTCTAAGTTAAAAAAATAGAATGTAAGAACAGACAGAAATTTCAAGCAAAGGGATAGAATCTCTAAAGTAGAAGGATGGAATCTCTAAGACAAAAATCAAAAGAAAAAAATTTTTTTCAAAAATGTCTTTGATGGGAGCCCCTGGGGGCTCAGTTGGTTAAGCATCTGCCTTCAGCACAGGTCATGATCCCAGGTCCTGGGATCAAGCCCCATATCAAGCACTCTGCTCAGTGAGAGCCTGCTTTTCTCTCTGCCTGCTGCTCCTCCTGCTTGTGCTCTCTCTCTTTCTGTCAAATAAAGAAATTAAATAATTTTAAAAATGACTTTGATGGGCTAACCATAAGATTATATACAGCTAAAAAAAGCATAAATGAGTCTAAATATATGTCAACAAGAGATGTAACATACAAATAATTGCAATAACAGGAGATAAAAAAGAAAAATAGAGAAAAAGAAATATTTGAAGTTATAGTTGCTGAAATATTTTCCGAATTTAATGATAGACACTGAACAACAGATCCTGGAAGCTCTGAAAACGACAAGCAAGAAAATATCAAAAAACCTACATTTGATGTATCATATTCAAACTAAATACCAACCATAGAAAATCTTGGAATAACCCTGACAGTTAAGACAGGAAAAAGTCTTAACTTGAAAGTAACAAGAATGAGAATTACAGTAGATCTTTCATCAGAAACTATAAAATCAAGAAGAGAGTCAATGAAATATTTAAAGTGTTGAAAGAGTGGGGGAGGGGCGCCTGGGTGGCTCAGTCGTTGAACGTCTGCCTTCGGCCCAGGTCAGATCCCGGGGACCTGGGATCGAGCCCCGCATCGGGCTCTCTGCTCTGCGGGAAGCCTGCTTCTCCCGCTGCCACTCCCTCTGCTTGTGTTCCCTCTCTCGCTGTGTTTCTCTCTGTCAAATAAATAAAATCTTTAAAAAAAAAAAAGAAAGAGTGGGGGAAAAAAGTACCAATCTAGAATTATATGCCCAGGAATATTATCCTCTAAATGTAAAGAAGAAATAAATATATATTTTTCAGGGAAAAAAAAACAAAAACAAAAACAACAAAGTTGAGGGAAATCACTGTCAGAAAGCCTTCCTTGTAAGAAATGTTAAAAGGAATTCTTCAGCAAAAAGGAAATTAGGTCAGAAACTTAGCTCTACATAAAAAAGGAAGAGCATCAGAGAAGAAAAAAATTAAATAAAGGTAAAATAAATCTTACATTTTTCTTATTCTTGGTAAAAAAGTTAAGTCTTTAAAGTAATAGTATTGAAAAAGGTGTCAGCTGATCATAAAATATGAACAAATGAAATGAATAACAATAATATAGTAATATAAAAAGGGATAATTGAAAATATTCAGTTAAAATGTACCTACACTAAAAATAATAAAGTATATGTGATGGGGTATGAAAGGATATAAAGTAAATTATAGATACTTCTCAATTAAAATCAAAGAAGCCAAAAAATATAGTGAAGATGTAAAATTAAGAACAATGAAATGAATAGAATATCACTACAAACATGGTAGATATTAATATAACTATTTTGATAATCAATTTGATATGAATGCTCCAAATACACTATCTGTAAGATAGACATTGTCAGAGTGGATAAAATAGAGAAGACCCAAGTATAAATTGTCTATTAAAAAACACTTAAAATATAAAGACTGTTCGAAAGTAAAGGGATAGATAAAGATACACAATGCTAACCATAACAACAACAAACAAATGAAACACCTGGAATAATCATATTAAATTCAGACAAAATGTGCTTCAGAACAAACAAAATTATCTTTTGCAGAGGGATGCTGCATGATAATGAATGGATCAATTCTCCAAGAAGACATAAAAATCCTACATGCACCTAACAAAGGGAGTATGAAAATATCTAAGGCAGAACTAGGCACAACTGAAAGGGTGGATAAGTCCTTTAGTATAGCTACATAAATTAACATTCTTCTTTCAGTGACTGATAAAGCAAACAGAAAGAAAATTAAGAAAGATAGAGTTGTTTTAAGGAATATCATCATCAGGTCACCTGGGTGGCTCAGTGGGTTAAAGCCTCTGCCTTCGACTCAGGTCATGATCTCAGGGTCCTGGGAGAGAGCCCCACATTGGGCTCTCTGCTCAGTGGGGAACCTGCTTCCCCCTCACTCTCTGCCTACTTGTGATCTCTCTCTCTCTCTCTGTCAAATAAATTTAAAAAAAGGAACATCATAAAAATACTTTCTAATTGACATTTATAGAAAATAGAATATCCCATCTAGTAACAGCAAATACATACACATTCTTTCCAAGTCCTCATGAAAATTTTCTAATATAGGTCACCTTTTGGGCTATAAGACACTCCCTAACATATGTTAAATAATAGAAATTGTACAAAGCATCCTCCCAGACCACAATGGAATTAGACATATAGTAATATATAACAGATAGTTTGTAAAAACAACAACAAAACAACAAAATATCCCTCAAAATAGAAATTAATAATTATTAATTATTAATTAATTAATTAATTAATAGAGATTAAACAACATACTTCTAAATAGGTATAGTTCAAAAAAGAAATACCAAGAGAAAATTTTAAAACAACCTGAATTAATTGAAAATGAAATGCAGGGATACCCGGGTGGCTCAGTCAGGTAAGCATCTATGTCCTTTTGGCTTAGGTCATGATCCCAGGGTCCTGGAATCCAGCCCCTCATCAGGTTTCTTGCTCACCTGGGAGCCTGCTTCTCCCTCTGTCTGCTCTGCCCACTCTGCCTGACACTCTCCCCGCTTGTGCTCTCTATCTGACAAATAAATAGATAAAATCTTAAAAAAAAAAAAAAAAGAAATGAAATGCAATGAAAAGAAAAAAAATGCAATGAATCCAAATGTGTGGGATGCAGCCAAATTAGTGCTTAGAGGGAAATTTATAGAGTTAAGTGCATGTATTAGAAAATACGAATGATCTAAAAAGGATCACTTGAAGAAAATAGAGAAAAAAGAATATTTGAAATATAAAGCAAGCAGAAGAAAATAAACAAAAATTAGAAATCAAAGAAATTGAAAACAGGAAAAAAATTAAGTCAAAAAACCCAAAAATGGATTATTTGAAAAGGTCAAAAAAAATGATAAACCTCTAGCCAGGCTAACCAATTGAAAGAGAAGAAGACATAAATTACTAACATAAGCAATGAAAGAGGAGTCATCATTTCTAACCCCATGAACTTTAAAAGGAATAAAGAAATATTGTGAAAATCTCTATGGCCATAAATTTGATAATAGAGAAACAGTCTCATATCTTCAAAGGCATGAACTACAAAATTGAACCCAAGGAGAAATAAATTATCTGAAAAAGTCTGTATCTGTTTAAAAAATTGAATTTATAATTAATCACCTTTCCAAAAGGAGCTCAACAGGTCAAGATGGTCTCACTAGTGAATTCTACCAAAAACATTTAATGAAGAAATTTTATTGTTTTCCACAATCTTTTTCAGAAAATAGAAGATAAAGAAACAGTTTTAAACTCATTCTTTAAGGCAAGCATTACTCTAATACCAATAATATGCAAAGATAATATGAGTAAGGAAACTTGAAGATGAATATGTCTCATAATCAGAGGTGCAAAAACGTCAACAAAATATTAATAAATTGAACAAACAATGTATAAAAATAGCTATTCACAATAAATAAATGGAATTTTTTCCAGGTAAACAAGGCTGGTATAACATTCTAAAATGAATCACACTGCATCAACGTGGTAAAGTAGAAAAATAATATGATTATATAAATTGATGCAGAAAAAATTTGGCACAATCCAACGTCCACTCATGACAGAAATTCTCAGCAACTAAACATAGTTTAGAATATTCTCAACTTGATAAAGAACATCTATTAAAAAATGATGAAAAAAACTAGATGCTTTCTTTCCAAGACCAGGTAAAATGTTGACTCAATACTCCAAACTAACATCAAGAAGAGTAAATATAAATTATTTAGATTGGAAAGGGGAAATAAAATTGTCATTGTTTACAGAGGATATTATTATATTTGTAGAAAACCCTAAAGGGCCAACAATAGAACTCCCTGCATTATTAGAAGAGTATGGCTTGGTCTCAGGATACAAAATTTATACGTATAGTTGTATATAATTGTTATATACACTATATACATATAAATTGTACATATACAAATTGTTTGCCTATACACCATCAATAAATAATAGGAATTTAAAATTAAAAGATACATAATATCATGTACATTAGCAACAAAAAATGAAATATGTAAATAAAATTCTAACAAAATATGTATAGGATCTATATGAGATCCTATATGAATAGGGTCTACAAAATCCTGAGGAAATAAATCATGGAAAATATAAATGAATGGAGAGATATTTTGTGGTCATGGACAAAAAAAGACTCAATATTGCTAAGATGTCAGTTCTTCCCAACTTTTTCAATAGACCCGATGCATATAAAAGAACAGACACCAAGATTAGTGGAAAACAGAGAGACTAGAAAGAGACCCAAACAAATATAATCAATTGATCTTTGAAGAATGAGGAGACATAATTCAATTGAGAAGGAATAGACTTTTTCACAAATAGTGGTGGAAAATTTGGATGTCAATAAGCATAAACAAAAGAGAAATAAAATTAAACCCTAGACACTGACCTTACGTCATACACAAAAAATAATCAAAATGGACTTGGACCAAATGTAAAACCCTAAATTATAAATTTTCTAGAGGAAAACATACAAAAATCTAGTTCACCTCTGGTTTTGCCTTGAGTTATTATATACAATATAAAAAGCATCATTGATGAGAGAAGGAAAAAATGAAATGAGGCTTGATTTAAATTAAAAACTTTTGTTTTGCAAAAGTACTGCTGGAAAATGAAAACCCAAATTCACAGACTGGGAGGAAATATTTACAAAACACTTATCTAATAAAGGACTTAAATTCAAAATATACATAAGACACTTAAAACTTAACAACAGGAAAACACACAACCCAATTAAAAAATTGGCAGAAGATCTGAAGAAGATCTGAACAGATGTCTCACAAAAGAGGATATAGAGATAGGATATATATATATAT
>CM053604.1:42181901-42203482 GCA_028646535.1 Procyon lotor
CAGAGAGCCTGATGCGGGGCTTGATCCCAGGACCCTGAGATCATGACCTGAGCTGAAGGTAGAGGCTTTAATCCACTGAGCCACCCAGGTGCCCCTGATTTTTTTTTTCTTAATTTGTTTCAATTTTCCCTTTATTCCTAAAGAAATGTTTTGTTGTATACAGAATTCTTGAGTGATAGTTTTTTTAAAAACCACTTTGAATGTGGTAACCCAGCACTTTCTGGACTCCAAAGCTATGAGAAGCCAGCTATTAATTTACCTTTACTAATAATTTAATAATAATCTTATTGATGATTCCTTATATGTAAGAAATCATTCTTTCTTTGGTTTTCTATTATTTCACTATGATGTGTGTAAGTGTGGATCTATTTGAATTTAGTTGAAGTTTGTTGAGCGCCTTTGATTTCAAAATATATATGAAGTTTTTAGCCATTATTTTTCAGATAATCTTTCTTTCTGTTTTTCTTATCTCTAGAACTCCCATTATGTATATGTTGTACACTTGATGGTGTCTCACAAATTTCTGAGGGTTTGTTCACTTTTCTTTATTTTTTCCTTCCAATTCTTTAGACTAAATAGTCTCGATCTATCTTCAATTTCACTGATTTACCCCTCTGCAGATTCAAATCTACTATTGTGATTTTCTCATGAATATTTCATTCAGTTATTTTACTTTTTCAACTCCACATTTTCTATTTGTTTTTTAAGTAATTTTTAACTTTTTATATTTATCTTTTATTTGGTAGAACTTTGTTCTCATCCTTTCTTTTAATTGTTTGGATGTGATTTCCTATGGTTACTTGAAACTATTTATGACAGTTGATTTAAATGCTGTGCTTAATAATTTCAATATATGAGCCTCATCAAGGAACCTTTTTTATTGACTTTTTTTGCCAATTTATGGACTTTTCTTTTTCTCTGTATGTCCCATATATTGTTGTTTCTGTTGTTGAAAACTGGACATGAAAACAAACAAATAAATAAATGTGGCAACTCTAGAAGTCAGAATAATTTACCAATAGGGCTTGTTGTTTTTGTTGTTTCTATTGTTATTGTGGTTATTCTTTTTTAATAACTTTCTTGGTCTCATTTGATAATGTCTGTATTTTTTGTCATGGGCAACTTCTGAAGTCTCTGCTTAGTTATGTTATTCATCAGCTAATTATTAAATGTCTTTGATCAGTATATCTCCCGCCCTTTACTAAGCACCTCTGTGTTTGTGGTATGGCACTTCAAGGCTTCAGCAGTCTGCAAATCTACCTTAAGCTCTACTCCTTAATGGCCGTGAGCCTCAAGACTGACCAGAGATGAGAGATTAGGGCCTTCTTGGGTCTTTTCTGGGCATGAATATGGTATGCACATGCATATAGCCTTCCACACCCCAAGGAATATTTTGGAGTTTTCCAATGCTCCCTATGGATATCTCATTCTGTAAACTTTCCTTTTAAGCATTTCATCCAGCCCTTTTCTGTCAAAAATAGTATCACCATCTAGGGGAGTTGCAATGTTAAATAATTTCTAATTATTTGTAGTAAGTGATTTGGGAATAGGATTTCTCAATGAAGAAGCTGAGTCAGGTCAAATAATGACAATTGCTGAGAATTTTTATTTTTCAAGAGTGATTCCAGACAAATAGCAATCTGGGAATGGGCCTTTTTGGGGATTCATAAAACCATTCTGCCATTCAGTAGCTGTTAGGCTGTTGCTTTTCACAGTTGCCATGAGTGTAAAACTGCTGTTTTTCTAAGCTAGCACAAATCTGAAGAGAGTGGGGTGGTAGTGAGCCAAGTTAAAATGACAAAAAGTCTCTTGTTCTTACTGGGAATCAGATACTTTTCTTGAAGAAACACTCCTCAAATTGTTTAAAGACTTTAACTTGGTGTTAAAATTGTTTAAAGACCTAACATTGCTCCCCAAATCATTGAAAGACTTTAACTTGTTCTGAAAATGTTGATTTTGGCATTTTTTTTTCCAGTGTTCTAATTGCTTTTGTGGAAAAGTGGCTCTACAGAGGCCCTTACTCTACCATTCTGGAAATTCCTTTGTACTTCTCCATTTTTAAATATGGTCTTTAAAATAATGCATTATATTAAACACTACGTATTAAACACTATGTATTGTATGACAAAGAACAAAACATACTTTCATTCTTTTAAATATGTTTTTTTACTCTCTGATGGAAAATGTATTTTAATATATAATTTACATCAAGAAGAAAAAAAATCCAATATGTTCAGAATATATATTTTCTATATTATTTAAGATTATTTAGTTGCAATATAGAAAATAAGAGACACTATGAATACAATCAAGTAGTTTATAAAATATATTAAAAATAGGTAAAATAAATAGTTCATATGTGTGCTGAACATAGAGTAAAAGAGAAGAACTAAGTATACATCAAGCACTCATAAAACAGTTGGGACCTTAAACATTCACAAAGACTTCAACTAGCCATTTATTTGCATTACCCCATCATGATACGTGTACCTTCTGCTCTAAATATGCAGATAAAAGCAATAGCGCCTTATCAGATAATCTATGAGTTATGGTTATTGACAAGAAGTATTTTTCTTGTTTAAATATTCTGCTTTCTCATTATTTCTGTTTATTCATGGATTCCACTTATACAAGGCTTCTATTGCTTTCTCATTATATTCTTTTTGTGACTTACAGCTTTTTGCTCCACTAAAAAATTAAGTAAATAAGTAATCCAAGTCTTGTTTTTGTATTCAAGAGAAGAAAGTGTAATTGATTCCATTAATCACAGTCATCACTAATTAGGTAGACATTTAGTGCAGGACTTTTCAAATATTGCAATGGGAGAGGTATACTGGTGGATATCAAGACAACTCAATTGTGATCAGTGGACAGGATTAAAAGTCTATAGATCAAAGATGTCTGGCAGCTTACTTCTTATAAGCCATGTCACAATTGAGGATTTTATTATTTCTTTCTTGCCTTTATCCTTCTTGTTAGTATGTTATCAATGGACAAGTTCATCTGATAGCCATTATATTCTGAGAAAATTTGGCTTTGTATAGGTAAATATCTCTTCTCAGAGAATTTCCTGCCATATATTGGTTTGGGTAAACATGTGTCAAGTGAACTTGAATGAGCTTTGGAAGGCATAAGTGAAGCAGCAATCATACTAGATATGTACAGTCACCAGAACTTGTTGTAGATCCTTAACTTTTTGATGAAATGCTAGCTCACTCTCTTATTTGCAATAGTATTTGGGTCCATAGCTCCTCCAAATCTTCTTCATCCTATCCAACTCCTGGATCATGTGCATATTTAGTTCATGATGAAAGTGTCTAGCTTCTTCTGAAGGTCACCTGTATTACCAATGCTGGTAGCTTAGAAGCAGGGGGAGACCAATGCAGGTTCCAGCTTTTTCTTATAGGTTTCAACTTTTCTTTGTTCTCCCCACTATATGTCCATGTTTCCTTTCCAACTGCCTTATTTTCTGAATTCAGACCTAGCCAGATGAAAAAAGAAAATATGATGTTTTACCCGTTGGCACAATTGTGTAAAGTCAAATTCCTCTTAAATTCCATATTCTATACC
Source organism: Procyon lotor (assembly GCA_028646535.1). Taxonomy (NCBI): domain Eukaryota; kingdom Metazoa; phylum Chordata; class Mammalia; order Carnivora; family Procyonidae; genus Procyon; species Procyon lotor. The sequence goes on from CM053604.1 coordinate 42,185,472, forward strand.
TTTCTCAGTTTTTGTTTTTTATATAGATATAATACGGGGCACCTAGGTGGCTCAATGGGTTAAAGCCTCTGCATTCAGCTCAGGTCATGGTCTCAGGGTCCTGGGACCAAGCCCCACATCTGGCTCTCTGCTCAGCAGGGAGCCTGCTTCCCCCTCTGTTTCTGCCTGCCTCTCTGCTTACTTGTGGTCTCCCTTTCTGTCAAATGAATAAATAAAATAGTGTTAAAAAATTAAAAATTAAAAAAAAATAGATATAATTCTTCATTCCAGTAGATCTACCTTATATCTTTTTTTTTTTTTTCTGCCTTAAGGTTACACTATGATCCTTAACATTATACTAAGGTTACATCGGCAGAAATTTATTACCTTCATTTCCATACAGTTACTCAATTTCTCTCTATTTTTGCTATCTACAGCTACCAATAAGCTACCTTAAGAAAACTGAAAGCTATCCTAAAAAATATATAGCAAGGGGGACCTTTCAAGCAGTAGACTCAATAAGCAATAGGAATTAAGATAATCTATAGTTTATAGTTATCTAGTACCTAAATTATAATAAATTCTATAACACTATCATATATAAAATACTTTAGGAATATTTATTTCCCTCAAAACTGCTCTTTGAGGAAAAAATGATGTGCTGAAGGCTTGCACCACCTTGCAAGAGCCTATTGTGTATAGGAGAATTGTCTTCTTTCAACAGAGTGTCATTTATACCACAAAATTACCAACACTACACATCAAGGTCTTCTAACCAAGAACTGAATTTCAGATATTTACCTGCATGCCATATCAGATGCATTTCATTCCTATATTACAAATCTCAAAATTGAAAGATATAGTATTTAAATATTTTTTCTCAGTATAAAACCATGTGGTAAAAAATACTACAAAAGGTATGATTATTTTTTTCACCACGGTTTTTTTTTTCCATTAAATCTGTATTTTTGACAAAAAAATAAAAAGATAAAGAGGCATGGTTTTGTGAATACTATTTTTGAAGTAAGTCTCTCAAAAAAAAAAAAAACTAGTTTAGGGAGCGAGTGTAGATCATAGAAAAATAAACTGGAGAAGAGAGTGCAAAAGTATTTTATATAAATTGACCCTAAAGCTTTTCAAAGAACAAAATCAATCAGCAGTTTTTCTTGTGAGATTCAAGTTATCACCTTTACTAGTTTGATTAGTTAGCACCTTATAATTTGCCAGCTGCTACTTACATGCTTCTTATATACATAGGTTTTTCATCTCATTGAAATAAATTATATTCATGAACACAAATTTGAATTTCCACATTACTAAATAATCAGAAAAATGACATGGAAAGTGATAAAATTCCTCAAAATGATAAATTTCTTATGACTCAGTGCGTTAGAATAAGGTGTTATTTCTGTTAAATCTATCACTGAAATGCCCTCCTCTTTCCCATTAAAAAAAAATCAAGGTATCATTTTTAAAGTTTTAATCAGCATTATTTTTCATTGAATTTCCATTTAAATTTGTATTTGATGGAAGAGCTCTAAATATATTTTTGAGCAAAATTCAAGGAAGAATACAAAAATGTTTATTAGCTTATACCTCACATTGGTTAAAAAATACTGCATAAACTAACACAGTTTTGGTTTTAGAATTATTTTGCTTCCTAAAAATAGCTCCTTACACCTGTATTTAAGATAAAAAGATAAGGCAACATGCAAGAGAAGCACATATAAGAAAGAATACATGTAATAACTCTAAAAGGACAGTTTAAAGAAATAGTAACCATCAATTTTCCTCTACATAAGCAAATACAACTTAAGTAACGTGAAATTGATTTTCTGTAAATTGCTTTTTGTTTCTTGTGTTTGTTTCTACAGGAAAACTGTGTTAGTTTCATGTAGCTATGCTTTTTAGGACATAAACTTGTTTCAGTGGATGACTACTTTTCAGCCCAAAGTGAGCAAATAAGTAAAAGATATATTTGAAGCTGGAATATTTGATTTGTGTGTAAATAGTATTCACAAGAAGCCAAATTAGCAATTTTGGTCTTTTTCTCTGGAGGTTATTTCCAAAAAGCATAGATAAAGTCACAAAAGAAAGGTCAATTAGCCACAAACACTTTAACATTATCCAATTTACAACAGACACAATTTTTTAGAAAGCTCCTAGAACTAGCAAGAGCAAAATGGACTTTCATGATAAAATGTATGTTTCCAAGTGTACTTCATAGAGGCATATCTCAATAAACTACAGCACTAGCAAGAAGCAGGAATTGTTGTCACTATGTGCACAGTATCTAGCAAAATGAAATTAAGTGAAACTAAACAATCTAGTCAGAAAAAAACTTCCTGAACTTAGCACAAAATCTTCTATAGAAAAGATTTATAGATTATACATAATTATATGTGATTTTCTAATGTGGGATAATAGGGCATATGAAATTCTACATTATATGACTGTTATGCCCAGATTTTGAGATCCCCAAAGACCACCAGGGAGCCAAGTCCAATGCAAAAGCAAAAAGCCTTTATTTGAGCTAGCTCAAGCTCAGTCTCCCACACTCACTGACACAGCGGTGTGATGTAGAGAAAGAGAGCGAGTTTCAAAAAGCACAGCAGTTTTATAGGGGGCTTGGTAACAGTTCATGGAGTGATGCTCGTGGCTTGTGCCAGTTGGCCACAGGTCAGTTGTGCAGTTGGCGAGATGTCCTTTCACATTTTTTTGCTAACTCAAACTAACTCAAGGAAGGCTAGGCAATATTCTAACATTCCAACATTCTATGGTTTTTTTATCAGGAGCCAGTAATGTGGGGGTTATACACAAGATAGCCGGTGTAGCACAGAACAGATTTGGCCTTGGGTTATACACAAGACAGTGAGTGTAGCATAAAACAGAATTGGCCTTGCTCTGCTCTTTCATGAGTATTCTAACAGTGACATCACTCTTGAATTAGTTTTCAGATAGAAGACAATGAGTTCAATATCTGGTCACAATCTCTTGGTAGTAGAGAATTTAGCACTCTTTTGAAATTAAAAAAAAAAAGGAAAATTTCTCAGTCTGATGATGATATAAGTCCTAATCTTATTTGCATACAAATAGAAAGACATTATTAGATATGGGGAAAAACACGGTAGAAGAATATTAATAGATTAATACCATTGGAAATGTGATCAGTGCATTTGATTCTTTGCAGTGCCTGTTCTTTAGATATTAGGATGACAGAGGAAGCAGCTGTTGTAGAATGCCTGATATTCTTAGGAGTCCTGGGATCTCAGATTTCAGAAGCTAATTGTTTCTTTACATAATGCAGCATACTTTGAGCAATGAAGAAGTGGCATTCAGGATGATTTGACATAGAAGTAGCTCTAGCACTGGCTAGTAAATAAATTTCTAGGACCAAGGTAATCAATTAGATGACTAAAGTTTTGCTCAATTTGTTGAATAAGAAAAAACTAAAAGATACAATATAGTACTCCCCTCATACTTTTGGGATATGTTCCAGGAACCCCAGTGAATGGCACAAAATGCTATGTCATAAACATACACACCTATCATAAAGCTTAATTATGAATTAGGCAGAGTAAAAAATTAACAATAACATAATAAAGTGGAACAATTGTAACCGTATGTTGTATTAAAAAAAAAGATAATCTCCTTTTATTATCTTATTAAGTATCTTATTGCACTGTACTCACCCTTCTCTTTCTTGTGATGATGTGAGGTGATAAAACATTTACATGATCACATGAAGTGAAGTGAATGACATAGGCAGCATTAAGCAACTATTGACCTTCTGACTATATGTCAGAAGAAGGATCATCTGCTTCCAGACCATGGTTGACTATGGGTAACAGAAAGCATGAAAAGTGAAACCACAGATAAAGGGGGACTCCTGTATTAAATAGCCACCCCAGTGGAATATTTTGGTCTCTTGAAGTGATCTAAATCCTGGCTGAATCCTATTGAATAAGGTTCAAAACACATAAAAGTAATTTTAATATATAGTCCTTCAAATCTTCTGGAAAAATATTTGTAGTTATATGATGACTTATGCTATACAAGGGAGGGAAATTGCAGCTATTTCAAAGACTTAGATACAAGTATGAGTTAATATCAATGCCAAGAACATGAACTGTTTGATGGTTTTCTGGTTCAAGTTGGTGTTTATGAAAGCAGGGGGATAGATGGACTATTGGTCCAAGTTTATCTTGTAGAAGTCAGCTCCAGATTTACATTTGATTTGGTAAGTAGTGTATATTTTTATAGTGCCCATTTTTAATACATCTCTTTATCTTTGATTTGTATCAGTTCTACTAGGAAATAAGTTAATGTGATTTTTCTTTGTATTTAATTTGGTTCATAGTAATTTTTTTATTCCCTTTAACTATGTATTTTTCCATAAGCACAAGACATATTTATACTTATATTTATTTATAACATGTATTTACATTTATATTTACATTTATATTTATATTGTGGTTTCAATTTGTCCTTCCCTATCAAGTAGTGATGTTGAGCATCTTTTCCTGTGCTTATTGGTCATTTATATATCTTTTTGGAGAAGTTTATTTAAGTTATTTTCCTGTTATTGAATTGGGTTGTTTGCTTTTTCTATTGTTGTTGTTGCATTGTAGGAGTTAGTATATATTCAGAGTATAAATTCCTTATCTGATATATAATTTATAAATATTACTTCCATTTTTTTCCTTTCAGTTGATTCTGTACTTTTATGTACTAAAATTTTAAATATTTATGAAATTTATTTATTTTTCTTTTGTTGCCTGTACTTTAAGTATCATATGTAAACATAATTGCCAAAAAAATTAATAATTGCCAGATCAAGTGTCATGATTTTTCTCACATAGAGAAAAAAAAGAAAAACTCCTAAGAATTTTATTTGATTTAGATTTTATGTTTTAGTTTTTAATTAATTTTGAGTTATCTTTTGCATATGGTATAAGTTAAAAGTCCAACTTCTTTTTTTTGCATGTGGATATCCAGTTTTCCCATCACCATTTGTTGAAGAGCATCCTTTCTCCTTTGAATATTCTTGATACTCTTGTTGAAATCCTTTTGCCATAAATGTGAGGCTTTATATCTGGGCTCTCTATTCTACTCACTAACCTATTTATATATATATACACTTATGACAGTATCATACTACTTTAAATATTGTAGTTTTATATTAAATTTTGAAGCCATGAAGTATGAGTCCTCCAATTTTTTTTAGATTATTTTGGTTATTCAGGGCCTTTTGCAATCCCACATAAATTTGCAATTCCACATAAATTTTACAATTTATTTCAATTTCTATTGAAATATAGAAATATTTAGGTATTTCAATTATTCAATTATTATTGAAATAATAGGTATTTCAATTTCTACAAAAAAAGTCATTGATATTTTGATAAGATTTCATGAATCTGGAGATTTCTTTGGATAGTATTATCATTTTAACAGTATTAAGTCTTCTAATCCATAAGCATTTCACTACAAAAATTTAATAAAAGACAAAACAAGGTAATAATGGTGGAATTGAAAGACCCAAAAAACTATAAGACATACAGAAAACTACTACAAATCAGCAGAAATTAGTTTTTCCTTATTAGTAATTACTGTAATGTAAATTAATTTAACACTGCAAACAAAAGACAGAGACTGCCAGAATGGACCAAAAATGATCCAAATATATACTATTTATGAGAGAGTCATACTAGATCCAATCACACATATAATTTGAAAGTGACAGAATGAAAAAGGATATCCAATGCAGTAAGCAAAGGCAACTGGCATGGTTATCTTAATATCATACAAAGTAAACTTTAAGTTAAAAATCTATTATAAATTGATAAAAGTCTTATTTCATGAAGAATATTACCAATTATAAATATATATCCAAGCAAAACAGCCCTAAGATGGATGATGCAAGTTTTGCCCAAATTAAAAGGAGAAATGAACACTTTTAATTATTAGCGACTTCAATATCCCCCTTCAATGATAGGTAGGAAAAAAAAACAGATTAAAAACAGGTTAAATATCAATAAGATCAATACTGTAAATCAACTGAATTTTATATACATAATATGATATACTATATACATATATATATTTAGAATGAGCCACTTAGTAACAGCTGAATACACACTCTTTTCAAGTGTACATAAAACTTCTTATGGAATAGACCATATGTAGGCCACAAAATAAGTCTCAACAAGTATAATTATACAATCATGCAAAGTTTCTTCTCCAACAACAATGAAATAAAACTAGAAATCAATAATAGCATTAAAATGGGTAAGTACACAAATATATGGAAATTAAACAGCACTCACTTAGGAGTCAGAGAAGAAATCATAAGTATATTAGAAAATATTTGGTTCAACATAAGGAACTCAAAGTGAAAAATTCTTTGAAAATAGCATAGGTAATTTTGAGTGTGGCAAAAACATGATCTATGAGAGAGAAAAAAAATAAGTTGGACTTTCCTGAACTAGAACCTTCTGCTCTATCAAAGACACAAAGAGAATGAAAAGACACAGCCTTGGATTGCGGGAAAACATTTGCAAAATACATATCTGATAAATGACTAGTATCCAAAATATGGAAATACTTTTTGTTGTTTATTTCTAATTTAAATCCAATTAAATAATATATAATCTATTATTAGCTTCATAAGTAAATGTCAGTGATTCATCAATTTTGTATAATACCAAGTACTCATTACGTCACATACTCTCTTTCATGTCCATCGCCCAGTTGCCCTATCCCCCTACTCCCCCCACCCCAGCAACTGTTTGTTTCCTGGGATTAAGAGTCTCTTATGGTTTGTTTCTCTTTCTGATCTCATCTTGTTTTATTTTTCCCTCCCTTCCTTTATGATACTCTGTTTTATTTCTTAAACTCCACATGTGAGTGAGATCATATGACAATTATCTTTCTCTGATTGACTTATTTCACTTAGCATAATTCCCTCTAGTTCCATCCACATTGTTGCAAATGGCAAAATACCATTTTTTTGATGGCTGAGTATCATTCTGCTGTGTATATATACCACATCTTCTTTAACCATTCATCTATTGATGGGCATCTGGGCTCTTTCCACATTTTGGCTATAATGAGTATTGCTGCTACAAATATTGGGGTGTCAGGTTCCCTTTTGGATCACCACATTTGTATCTTTGTGGTAAATCCTTAGTAATGCAATTGCTGGGTCATAATGTAGCTCTATTTTCAACTTTTGAGGAACCTCCATACCCAATTATAAATGTAAATACACTTAAAACTCAACAATAAGAAAAGAAGGAACCCAAATAACAAATGAACAAAAGAACTGAACAGACACTATACCATAGAAGATGCAAAGATGGTAAATAAACATGTGAAAAGATACTCAGCATCAGAAATTAAGGAACACACCTATTAGACTGTTTAAAATCTAAAGAACCAACATCAAATGTGATCATAGATGCAGAGCAACAGGAGCTCATTCATTTTAGTAGGAATAGAAATAATAGTCACTTTGAAAGACAGTTTACTGGTTTGGTGCAAAACTAAATATAGTCTTAAACATATGACCTTGCAATTAACCTTCTATCTATTTAGACAATTGAATTGCATCAAATTATTCAGTATAATATTGTAAGTGTGGATACATGGCTTTATAAATTTGCCAATACAAACAGAACAGTACTAAACAAAGAAGCTATTTTAACTAATAATGATGTATCAGTAATTGTTCATTAATTGTAAAAAGATGTTAATAAGTGAAACTCTGTGTGTGTGTGTGTGTGTGTGTGTGTGTGTGTGTGTATGGTACATGAAAATCTCTGTATTTCTTGTTTATGTTTATGTAAATCTAAAATTTTCTAGGATATAAAGTCTACTAATTCTTTAAAAAGACAAAAACAAAAAAGTGCTCTGTATACCAACTTTTTCTATAAACTTTGAGCAAATGATTTTCTTCTGAAAATGGTGCCAAAAAAGAAAGTATTAAAGGAACAGTGAACTCTAAATCATTCTCCTCTCTCTAACCTACATTCCCTATTTATTTATATTATATGTGCCTTGATTTTTCTCAGTATTACTATTTCCCAAAATATCTCCTTGTAACCTGTGACCACCTTCTTTCTAAATCCTGTGAACGAAGGAAGAAATGTAGTGTTGGATTATATGTATATATATATATATATATATATATATATATATATATATATGTATATATGTATATATGTATATATACATGTATATGTATATAAATATATATATATGTATGTATATATGTATATATACATGTATATGTATATATATATAGTTTTTGTTCTGCTTATTCACCTGTCATTTCTTTCTAGCTACTCCACTGATGTAAATACAATGTGATTAGACTAGAAGGCATGTTAATACTTAATTATTTACATAATTTATTTCAAACTCCACATATTTAGTCAGTATGAATAAAGGAGAATAGCATGCCTGATATATATGAATAGTCCAGTTGTACTAATAAACCCTAAAAATTTCAACTCTGATTCAGATAATGAAACATAATTTAAAGGGTATTTTTAGCATTTTTCTTCATGATGATGACTATTTTAAACAAAATGATCATTTTTGAAAATAATCAAGCTCAATAAAAAAATTGGAACATGCAAAGGTCACCAGATAAGAAGGAAAGAAAATGTATACTAATTGAAAAAAACAAATTTGTGAGCTGGAGCAAAGTGAAGGAGGGTGAGTGACATGAAACGTAGTTGGAGATGTAAATAGGGATCAATTTATACAGGGCATAATAAAACATGTGTGAAAGCTTGAGTTGTGTACCCTTAAAATCTACCTATACATGGAAGACCCAACCCTTAATACCTCAAGATATAACTGTATTTGGAGAAAAGGACTTTAAAAAAGTCAGTACATTAAAATGAGGCCATTGTGTCAGGTTCTAATTCAATATGATTGGTGTCTTTGTAAGATAAGAAAGAAACACACCAGGGGCACCTGTGCGTAGAGGGGCAGCTGTGTCAAGAGGCAGCAAGGGGACAGCTATCTGCAAGTCAAAGAGGCCTCAGAGGAAACCAAGTCAGCTGGCACCTTGCTCTTTTATTGCCTATATGTAGGCTTTGAGAAAATCATTCTATCGGATAATAATAGCTTTCCTTTAGTTTTATAAATGGGAATCTACTTTTTCTCAGTAAATTCAAGTGGAGTTTCTTTTTTTATTTTATTATTTTATTTTATTTTATTTTATTTTATTTTTTATTTATTTGACAGAAAGATCGAGATCACAAGTAGGCAGAGAGACAGGCAGAGAGGAGGATGCAGGCTCCCTGCCCAGCAGAGAGCTCCATGAGGGGCTAGTTCCTAGGACCCTGAGATCATGACCTGAGCTGAAGGCAGAGGCTTTAACCCACTGAGCCACCTAGGCGCCCCTCAAGTGGAGTTTCTTGAAAATAATCAAAATAGTATAGAGAGGGAGAAAGAGAGAGAGACAGAGAGACAAAGACAGAGAGAGAAGTCAAATGGAGTCAAACATACACGTTTCTTATCCCACATTTATTAGTATTTCTAAACACCTTGTCTGAACATATCATTGGTGTATATTCAAAGGATGAATTATTTGTAATATTTCTATTCCATAACTTTTCAGAGTGATGGTCAGACATATCACACATGCATGAATCAATTAAGAAACAATGAAAGTCATTATATAGATAAATTCCAAACTGAAGTTTTCTTTTGAAGGTAATTGGATAATTTATCATTATTTTCACACAGGGACTCAGTAATGCCTATTATATAATTGAGTCCATAGATTTAATGAATGTTTTTGATATGAGGTCTTCAATGTAAAATATTGTACAACTGAAAATTGGGCTGCTTAATGTCATTTTAATTACAAATAGATACAAATTGCCACTGTATGAGAAAATGGAGAAAAAAGTCTAATAAAAATGTCTTGTTTGCTCCATTGCCTGATATTAAAAGAAATACCTATATAAAGCACACAGCATGAACCTTAGACATTCTGTTCTATCATCTATGTCATTAAGGGTATTTCCTATTTTCTTAACAAAATTACTTTTTGTCCCCTTATGACTACCACTCCAATACTAATACTGATCTGTTATTTCCCACAGAAAATTTAATTCATTTGTCACGCATGTATCATTTTAATTTAGTATTTATCATTTTATAATAGTATTTAAAGGTCTATGCTTTCAATAATACATATGTTGAGGGTACTGCAGTGCTATAAACCCACCGTAACTGTATCTACTTGTGAAGTAATTTTTCTGTAAAGTAGTTATCCAAAGAAAATCAGCTTATTAAGTATGAAAGTAAAACACAGTGACAAAGCTGTTAAGTTAATTATTTTTAATGTTTAATTAAATTTTCTTTTTATTTGTTTGCTTGTTTGTTTGTTTGTTTATTGCTTTGTGTTCCCCAGGTATCAGTTAGACTTGATTCATTTTTAATGTATTTGCCAGCCTCACCGTTAATAGCTTTCTATGCTATTAAGACCTTCCATGTTTGGCCCCCTGCCTATTTGTTTACTTCAGCTAAAATTGTTTTCTTTGTTTCTTTCTACCCTAAAGCCTTGTTCTATGCAGACCCCATTATTCTAGTTAGTTTCTGTTCATTGCATCTTTCAGCCTAAGTAGCCTTCCTCAAGAAAACTCTGCCTGGCAGCCTTCCTGCACCACCATATGGAGGCTCCACCAACTGGAGCCACAGTTACCATAAAAGCAGGAGAAGGATGGCTCTGCTCATGGTTCTATCACTGTGTCCTAGAATGTTCTAGGTACTCATATGTGTGCTGACTTATCTGAGAGGACAGTCATGGTTGGATGTAGCTCAGGCCATAAGCTGTTTCTAATCTCCCTCATGATTCTGAGGCAACTCATGGTTCTGATTAGACCACCTCCACTACACATCTCTCTCTAAAATTTCCCCAATCTCTGCAAGTTGTCATTATCCATCCTGATAATGAAGTCAAAGTTTTGGGAGTTGCGTTTGGCCCTCGCATTTTTTCACTCTTCTTTTCTGTCTAGTTTTTTTTAGCAAATAATATCAATTTTATTTACAAAGTGTATCTCAAATCTGTCTAATAATCCAACATACCATCATCTCTTAATTTCAAGAGACTTCTAAATGGCCTCTGAACTTTCTCTAAATTATTCTTCTTAAAAGATATAGTTATTTTCTTTTATTCATTTCAAAATAGTGTTTGATTAGGTAGTTATACCTACTTGGATTAAAATTCAAATGTTTCATAATTAAATTAGGTAAAAATTGTCTCAGCACTGATCTGTCTCCCCATCATCTTGGGAGACTACCAAGGGCAGCAAACATCAGCAGTTTTCTTTATATCTGAGATATTTTGAACATATATGAGCAAAAAATACATATTTTGCCATAATATGCATAATGATAAGCACAAATTTTTTTACTCAATACTACAAAGTAGAGAAAATTTCATGTCAGAATTCAATAAACTGTTTAATATATTCTATTTCAGCAGAATATCCCATTAGGTGTATATGAAATAATTTATTAAATGAGGTCCTGATTAATGAGAATTTAAATTCTTTCAATCTATGATATTACAAATCATGCTTCAATCTTGTATATATGAATTCCTACAGGGTGATGATCTTTAGAGAAGAGACACTAGCAGTCTGACGCAGAATTAGAGGATATATATTTTTTAATTTTAATGGATGTTGCCAAATCCAGAAAGTTGTGGTAACTTATAATTTCATTAGCAATGTATGTTTGATTGATCTTTGACTTCTAAGTACTGGAAGAAGAGTATAAATGCTTGTAAGTAAAGGACAGTTGACAGTAGACATGTTTATCTTGCCTTCCTTGTTTATTTAACACTATAGTACTCTTTTTCAAGCCAGCAGCTTCTGAATCACTCAGGGATACCTTTCCCAAAGAGCAGGAAATGGATGAGTTGCCCATAAATTATATGTCTCTTGGCTCAAAAGTATAAATTGCCAAGTCTAGTCATATCACACTAGTTTTTACTAAGAAGTCCTGAGAATATGAAGCAGAGAGTGTTGGAAGCACACTTAAAAGGTTTGGATATGGAATGATACAGGAAAGACTGTGATAGCCTACATGCAAGATGAAGTTGTGATGGAAGAGAACATTATAATAAGCAGAAGGAGTCGATTGAAAAATAAAACTGAGCAGATACACAGAAAGAAGTTGTGCTATGACATAGGCCACACATGCCCGATCACAGTCTTGGATCAGAGCAGCTTTGGAACTCCAGACCTTGTGTGTATATTTGCTTTTTATTTGTTTGTTCTTAAAAACCTTGTTTTAGAATTAAAATGAAGCATTTGATCATATATCTGTCCATTACCTTATTTCACTGACAAAATAAAACAAAAAACAAAAACAAAATATAGACTTCAGTGGCTTGCCAAGATATATTATTTGATTTACAGATTCATGTATACACCAACACGAATTTTTAATTATTATTATTTAATAAATTGCCACATTGTGACCATGTTTGTTTTTTATTTTTTCCTTTCTTCTTTATTTTTTCTTATAAAATTGTTTGATGTTTTAATTCTGGTCTCAATTTCCTTAGCAGTTCTTTCCTGAGATCTATAACCATGAACTCTCAACTTTATTTTCTATGCAAATCTGTCCAGCAACCTTCTGCTTTTGCTGAATTTGTAGTTTGGAACTACATTCGTTTTATTCCTAAAGGGGTTTGAGTTTTTGTTAGTTCCTCGCCTTTTGTTTTCAGTGAACTCTGGGAAGAAAAGCAGGATACGCTCCATCACTATTTTCAACAGCACCTTATTCTCACCTTAGGTTCTATGATTTTGTTTTTTCCTAGTCCTAAAGCACACATCTCCCAGCTACTTCTCAAGCATACAGATCTTTCAAATGCTACTTTTCTTGGAGATGATTTCCTGCTAACACTTCCCTGTCTCAGAATGCCTGCTTACTCTCTAAATCATTATGTCCACTCATTTCATTCCTAGCACTTTTCAGTTTAATGCATTTCCTTGTTTCTAGACTTTCTAGTAATAGAAGATTAAAATGGAATCTCCATTCAGCCAACAATTAAAAACATCAATGTGCATATTAACTTGATAATAATGTTTGATATTGGGATTCAACGAAGATTACACCTCTTCATCATTTTTTGGAGAACCCAACTGCAGGCATAGACAAAAAGCATGCGGTGGAACAAATGGGAGGTTATGTTTGTGTGTTTACGTGTGTGTGTATAAAATTTTTTCCTTGGGGCTTATTAACATGAATTAATATCAACTATATCTTTGGAAATGAAGTAGGGAATCTAGTAAAAGCAAGATATCAGCAACAATAATGAGTTGGGGAAGAAAAAAGTGAAAAAAATAATATTTTTCTGACTACATTATTAAATACAGTTAAGGGTTGAATTGTGTCCTCTCAAAATGATATGCTGAAATTCTAGCCTCTAGTGCCTTAGAATCTGATCTTATTTGGAAATAGAGTCTTTGCAAATGTAGTCAATTTAAGATGAGGCCTTTAGATAGGCCCTAACCCAGTATGGCTACTGTCCTTATAAAAATGATTAATTTGGAGACAGACTAGAACATGTGTAGAGGGAGGGTTATGTGAAGAGACTTTGAGATAATGTCACGCAAAGATTGGATTTATGCTGCCATAAACCAAAGAAATCTGAAGCTACCAGAAACTAAGCAGAGGTAAGGAAGGATTCCCCTATGGGTTTCTGAGGGACAAAGGCTCTGACTTCTAGCCAAGCTGTAAGACAATAAATTTCTAAGCCACCTAATTTGTATTCCTTTCCTATGATAGTCCTAGGAAATGAATATGAATATCAAGAAAAATTGAATAAAAAATTAATTCGTATAATTCCAAATGTACATCACCAGATCATACCAAATATTAAGTAACTACTTGGAACTTAAAAAAAAAAAAAACTCCAGCAATCAGAAATAAAATTGCTTTCTTAGAAACAGATATACTCTGAAACAGAAGTGCCTTCATTAATATGTAGTGAAACATTTTTCAAAATTCTTCTAATTACATAATGTAACACATCTGTATATATTAATCCCCACCCCCACCTCCGTCTAATACTCAACATTACCAAAAGACTTAAGTAATGCAGTGTTTTTTACATTTTCACACTGGCTTTGCTATCATTAGGATTATTTATGTTTCCTAATTCAGAATGACTGTGTATCTAGAGTATTATATTACATGAAGTAAAACTAAATATTCATATTTGCTATTTTATTCCAAGATCAATATGTTTGGTGGTCTAAATTAAGGGATTTGTTTGGTATAGAATAGTAGAATTTAGTGAGGACATTTCAAAGAACAGCATTTTGATGTTAAGAATAACAAGATATCAACAACAACAAAAAAGAATTTTGGAAGAATAAAATGAGTACTTAATCTTGTCAGTTTGATAATCATGAGAAATAAGTGAGGTTAATTTACACTAACTGCCAATCTGGTTGTTAAAAACCAATATCCTACATAAAACTAATGAAAAAGATTTCTAAATACCATTGTTCTTTAAATTTAATCTAAAGAGAGTAGATACTCTCTGATGAAGGACCTGACAATAGAATAGTAGAATAACTTTTTCAATCTCATCTCTTACCAAACATCCCCAAAAGCAAATCAGTATTTTTAGAGTAATATTAGATATTAATAAGCAATGATGTTGAATCTCTAAATAAAATCTTCTTTGTAAGTTGCTGATAGCATTACTGATGCATAGGAAAGTTAAAATTATATATTGTTATTAAGTAGTTTAAAAACAAAACTATTTTTTCTTAAAAATTATAAGCTTCTTATTTAGATTTATTAACTTTATAAACAAAGTATATTTCAAGTTTTCCTTTTTAAAAGTTTCATGAAAATATTCATCACAGTGATTTAACCCTAATAGTCCAAACATTCTTAGAGCAGTAAGAATAAGTTTACGTTCTAAGAAAAAAACATAATTTGTATAATTAATAAGTCTTAGTATTGGGTGCAACTGAAGATCAAACGTCAATGCATTTTGACATCAAACCCAATTAGTTTGAATTTTACTTAAATTTAAAATATATCTTTCTTTTCCATTATTCGTTCTTCTTATAATTACCACCTTATATACATATGGCATAAATTTCAGTCTTTCAATATTACTGTGACAAGTTTGCTTTTTAGAGAGCAAACATGGAGGCTGACCAAAGAAAAACTGAATTACATGACATATAGTTCTTTATTTACTAAACATCTTGGAGCATGGTTGTGAAAAAATAAACAGGAGGTTTTATTTTAAGAAGTATATGTTTAAGCAAAACTAGATAAACATAGGGTGGAAAAAACAGAGGCAAACCAGGAAACAAACTCTTAACGATAAGAACAAACTGAGGGTTACTGGAGGGGAGGTGGGCAGGAGGATGGGTTAAATGGGTGATGGCTATTAAGGAGGGCAGTTGTTGCCATGAGCCTGGGTGTTGTATATAAGTGTTGAATCACTAAATTCTACACCTGAAACGAATATTACACCTATGTTAATGAACTGGAATTTAAATAAAATCTTGAAAAAGATAAAAAAACAAAACAATAAAACAGTTTTTTTAAAAAAACTTATGTTTTATTAC
Source organism: Procyon lotor (assembly GCA_028646535.1). Lineage (NCBI taxonomy): Eukaryota > Metazoa > Chordata > Mammalia > Carnivora > Procyonidae > Procyon > Procyon lotor. Next base: position 42,201,089 of record CM053604.1, read on the forward strand.
AATAAACACAAAATATAGAAGTAATGAAAAAATAAATCTATTCAACTTCACCGATAATAGCAAAAATACAAGACTCTACTTTGGTAAATGATGTCGCTACATAATTTCTTGTCATTTATCAAACTTGTCTGTCTATCCATCCATCAACCTCTCTATCCATTCATATCTGTATCCATATAGAATACTGATTATGATTTTGAAAGAGTATTAGTTTAGCATAGATGTTTTTTGTTTAACAGTGACTTTCTCTTTCAATCAAAAGTCTATTATTTCCTCTTATTGGGTCCAATGGCATAATCTCACTCTTAAAATTCAAATACATAGATATGGCAAATTTAGCTTAAAATTAATTGTATATAGACCTTAATATGAAGATAACTCTATTCAGCATTATTTCTAATTTCTTACTAATTTTGTTCAAAATTTCACAGACAAAACAATCTGAATCTGAAGAGATATTTTTATAAATTTCTGTTAATTCTTTTGCATTTTCCTTACTACTTGGTGACTTTCCTCACAAATATTTATATTTTTTTATTTTTTCTTTTTTTTTAAGATTTTTTATTTATTTGACAGAGAAAGACACAGTGAGAGAGGGAACACAAGCAGGGGAAGAGGGAAAGGGGGAAGCAGGCTCCCCGCTGAGCAGGGATCCCGATGTGGGGCTCGATCCCAGAACCCTGGGATCATGACCTGAGCTGAAGGCAGAGGCTTTAACCCACTGAGCCAACCAGGTGCCCCAATATTTTCTTAAAATGTGAGTTTCCTTCCATCCAGACCCCTAATAGTAACTAATTATTCAGGAATTGGAAATGGTTACCAGGATCTATTTTAATAAGTATATATTATATAGATGGATAAGAAAATGTTGCTAATATTATTACATGATTATTAATCAACAAATGTGAGTTGATAAAGTAATTAAGGCTGTGATAGAAAAGCTTTTTGGAAAAAAATATGAAAAACTTCAATTAAAAAAAGAGCAGTAGATTGGTCTCTTTTGATTGGAGGCAACATGGAAGAGGTGTAGGACCCTGAGATGGTGTCAGATCCCAGAAGTTCAGATACACAGTTATCAAACCATTAACCACATTCTGAAAGGTAGGATGTGTGGAAAAGTGAATCCAAAGCGACAGGAAAAGAGACCCCAGGGGGAGGGGCCAGCTCCCAGCAGCCTCAGAGCCACAGAGCACAAAATCAGAACTTTTACTCTACTTTGCTGAGGGACATTGTTCCAGAGGCTAACGGAGGCTTGGGGGGTTGGGGGGTTAGCCCTCATGGGAACAGTGTGGTTTCAGGACCCATGGGGTCACAAAGGGACCAGGGGTGCCTGAGTGCTGCAGAGTTCCCAGGAATCGGGGCAGAGAAGCTGGTGGCAGAGAAGGAGCCACATGTGCACTTTGAGCTTGTGTTTACCTTGTGCTGTGATCTGAGGTACAGGTATGCCATGGCTCTTCTAGTAGGGACCCCACAGGACGCAGCTCCGGAGAGACCCCCTACTTCCTCTTTTGGGAGGAGTGGCGAAGGAGTGTGCAGCAGGAATCTGCTGGGTTTGGAGACTCCAGACGGGGCCAACCATGCCATAGATAGAGGCACTCCACCACAGGATAACTGAGCACAGAGTGTGGGCCGCAGACAAGGGTGATGGGAGTGATTGACTGCTTTCCTCTGAGGGCGTGCTGAGAAGCAGGACACCCAGCACTTGGCTCCTCTGGGCTGGAGACTGGGAGACTGTCATTTGGATTCTTGGCCTCCAGGGCTGTAGGGAAAGTGCTCAGGGAACAAAGACTCCGGAGAGTGAACCTGAACAAAGTGCTTGACCCAACACCTGGCAAGTGTGGTACAATTCCACCTCGGGCAAAGATATTTGAGAATCACGGCAACAGGCCCCTCCCCCAGAAGATCAACGAGAGTGTCAGGCCAAGACGTAGTTAATCAATCAGTGAAAACTGCGGAAATACAGAGTATTTTTCTCTCTCACCCATCTATTCTTATCTTGATAAAATGACAAGGCATAAAAACTCATCACAAAAAAAGAGACAGTACCGATGGCCAGAGACCTAGTCAATTTGGACATTAGTAACATATCAGAAATAGAGTCCAAAATGACAGTTATCAAGATGCTAGATGGGCTTGAAAAAAGCATGGAAGATATTAGAGAATCCCTTTCTGGAGAAATAAAATCCCTTTCTAGAGAAATAAAAGAACTAAAATCTAGCCAAGTTGAAATAAAAAAAGCTATTCATGAGGTATAATCAAAAACGGAGGCTCTCACTGCTAGGATAAATGAGGCAAAAGAAAGAATTAGCAATGTAGAAGACCAAATGACGGAGAATAAAGAAGCTGAAAAAAAGAGAGACAAACAACTACTGGATCATGAGGTGAGAATTCAAG
>CM053604.1:42203982-42229761 GCA_028646535.1 Procyon lotor
AAAAAAAGACTCAGGGGCGCCTGGGTGGCTCAGTCGTTAAGCGTCTGCCTTCAGCTCAGGTCATGATCCCAGGGTCCTGGGATCGAGCCCCGCATCGGGTTCCCTGCTCGGCAGGGAGCCTGCTTCTCCCACTACCTACTCCCTCTGCTTGTGTTCCCTCTCTTGCTGTGTTTCTCTCTGTCAAATAAATAAAATCTTTAAAAAAAAAATTCGATGTAGAAGTATTTTTTTAATACCTGGTCAATTCAAGGAGAAAAGAAAATTCTAGATAGTGGAGTATAGTTAAATATATATATATATATATATATATACACACACACACACACATATATATACTATAGTTATAGTTAAATATACATATATATATCAATGATAGATTTCATATTGCAAAGTTATTGCAGATTTAAACTTTTAATGAAATTTATGTAATTTGAATAGTATATGATCTACTTTGTAGTAAATACTTAAAAGTATTATGGATTGTCATCTTTAGGTAAAATGTGACATTATATTTCCCAAATTTTAAGTGTCAATGGTCTCTTAAAAATGGAAATAGGAAAAAAATATACAACTATGAATGTGTATTTATTTTATTTTATTTATCTTTTAAATATTTACTTATTTGTTTTAGAGAGAGAGAGAATCTAAAGCAGACAGCATGCTGAGAGCAGAGCCCAAAGCAGGGCTCAGTCTCACAACCTTGAGATCATGACCTGAGCTGAAATCAAGAGTTGGACACTTGAACAATTGAGCCACCCAAGTGCCCCATGAATGTGATTTATTTTAAAATCTTTGATTGTGATTCTTTTCCCACTCACTCAGATCAACTATATTTCTTATAAGGTTATGATCAATATATGAGAAACATATTTAGACATTTACTTATTACTCATAAAGTTTTTACAGGTTGAAATTATGCCTCTCATTAAAAAAAGAAAAGTATTTTTAAAAATAATTAAAAGACAAGATCATTGAATAGCCTATCAATTTTGTTATATGTTAATTAATGCATTTGTTGAATAAATATGTATTATACAGGTAATTTTGTGTTAGACACATACACCTCATATACTTTCATAGTAAATTTCTTTTTCATTGCAATTTGTTCAGATTTTTAAAGTCAGATTTTAAGGGTGCCTGGGTGGGTCATTCAGTTAAGCCTCTGTGTTCAGCAGGGACTTTGCTTGAGATCTTTCCCTCCTTTTCCCTCTGCCCCACTCATACACTCTTTCTGTCTTCCTTTCTCTCTATCTCTCTCTCTCAAATAAATAAATAAATACTAAAAAAAAAATTTTAAAGTCCAATTTACACAGTGTGGTATAATAGGCATAGAGTTCTATGAGTTTATATATACTTGTAAAACTAACCCCTGAATTAAGATCCATTCCATTTGTCCCCAGTCCCGATCTGGTTTCAGTCACTATGGCCTTGCTGTTTTCAGGATATCATATAAATGGAATGGAGCTTGCAGTCTTTTTGAGTCTGCCTTCTTTTATACAGCATAACATTTTTGAGTTTTATATATGTTGCTGCATGTATCCACAGTTTGTTCATAAGAATAAGTTTTAATTTCTAGTGTATGTCCCCCATTGGGAAATTCATGGGAACCTCTTTCTGTAAATCTGATTATTAGAATTAAGTTTAAAGATGTCATAATAATCAAATATTTATTCTCTGGGTTTAGGAATACCAAATGAGGTTCAGAGAAGTACCCTCTCCAAATAAAAGAAAAATAATTGCTACTTGAAAAAAAATGTTTGTAATAGCCTTCTAAGGATCTGATAACTTTATTCATCCATATTTACCTATTAGTCCTAAAAGAATACACAACAGGTTAATTAAAAAAAAATCAAGATACACATTAAAGTGTGACTTGGGATGGAGTAGTGGATCACTTTGATGCCCTTTCTCCTTTATTTGATCTGGGTTTCAGGGATTTATGTTCCTTGCAATCCTAATTCTCTGTCACCTATTCTCTGGAAGTATTTTTAGTGTTGGATTTTTCTCCACAGTCTGTCTTTTAAAGGTGGTATCTTTTATATGTAATTTAGAACTTCTTTTTCTTTGAACTTGAAATCCACTCTTTCTTGGTTTCATTTGGTATTCACATATCATGACCATATAGATAACATAATTTCAAAATTATAAATATCCAATCAGATATCTCTTTTGTGTTTAAAACATATATGATTCCACTGTATATATATACCACATCTTCTTTATCCATTCATCTGTTGATGAACATCTAGGGTCTTTCCATAGTTTGGCTGTTGTGGACATTGCTGCTATAAACATTTGGGTGCATGTGCCCCTTCGGATCATGAGGTTTGTATCTTTAGGGTAAATGCCCATTGTGCGATTGCTAGGTCCTAGGGTAGCTCTATTTTCAACTTTTTGAGGAACCTCCATACTGTTTTCCAGAGTGGCTGTACCAGCTTGAATTCCCACCAACAGTGTAAGAGAGTTCCCCTTTCTCCGCATCCTCCCGGACATCTGTCGTTTCCTGACTTGCTAACTTTAGCCATTCTGACCGGTATGAGGTGGTATCTCACTGTGGTTTTGATTTGTATTTCTCTGATGCTGAGAGATGTTGAGCACTTTTTCATGTGTCTGTTGTGAGGCAAGGCGGGGGTTTGTGGGGGTGGGGGAGAGAAATAAAACAGGAAGGAATGGGGAGGGAAACAAACCATAAGAGACTCCTAGACTCACAAAGCAAACAAAGGGTGGCTGGGAGGAAGGGGTTAGGGATAGGGTGGCTGGGTTGTGGACATTGGGGGGGAGGGTATGTGCTATAGTAAGTGCTGTGAAGTGTGTAAGCCTGACGATTCGCAGACATGTACCCTGGGGCAAATAATACATCATATGTTAATAAAAATTTAAAAAAAATAAAGGAACAACTTATTTCTAAAAAAAATGTTTATTGGTGGTGGGTATTGAGGAGGGCACATATTGCATGGAGCACTGGGTGTGGTGCATGAACAATTAATCTTGTAACACTGAAAAAATAAACATATTTGGGGAAAAATAAAATAAAATAAAAATAAGATAAAAAAAGAAAAGTTGCATAAATAAATAAAATATAAATATTACTCTGAAAAGAAAAACATATATGAAATAATGTATTAAAATATCCAGTTAGACATTCATCAGGGATCTCAAATACAATATGTATGAAAATAAACTCACTATCTCCTTTTCATTTACTTACTCATGTATTCCCAACCTCAGTGAATGATGCTATACTATGTTCACATTCTTTATCCAGATTCTGAGGTTTGTATTTGATTATTTCTTGTCCCTTAAACCAACTTCATGCAGTTACCATGCTTGGTTAATTATTTCTCTTACATATTGATACTTTCTCAGTTTTTCTTTTCCACCATAACTGACCTTAGTCCATGATGGTCTATACTTTGTTCTTCGATATCTTCCTGAATGGTTTCTCCTTATCTGTGGCTTTACTTCATTTCATGCTTGTACCGTATTAGAATATTGGTGATTTTTCAGAAACAATGCTCCATTCATGCCACTCATCTGTTGATTACCCATTGCCCTAGGAAAAGCCAGGCTATCATGTCTAGACTTTATGGTCTGTCACCATTCGTCTCTGTAGGTTCACCTTTCAGTAATTTTCCTGCATCTTCTATATTTAAACTTTAGCAAAAAAGCCTTACCTCTTGACTTTCACTTGCACTGTCTTCTCAGCCTGGGGCAACAATTGTTTATGTCCCTAGCTGATTTCTATTCTCTCTTTAGAAAGAAGATTGAGTATAACCTTCTTAATGAAATTTTGCCTGATTCCCCTACATCGGATTAGGACTTTTTTTTTGTAGCATTTTTCTTGTCTTAATTTTCTATTGCTGTTATAACAAATCAGCTCAATTTAGTAGTTTAAAACCTCACATGTTTATTACCTTATAGTTCTTAGGGTTTCAACACACATGTCTTTAGGATCAATTTCGGCCAACAGGACTGCATTCCTTTCTAGAGGCTCTAGGGAAGAATCCATTTTCTTTTCTTTTCTAGCTCTAAAGGCTACCTCTGTTTTTTGCCTTATAAAATGCTTCCTCCATCTTCAAATCAGCAACATCACATCTTTCCAATACTTTTTCCACCGGTACATATTATTTTGCCCACAGTTGTGGAAGAATTTCTGATTTAGAAAATCTATGTGATTAGATTGGGTATACCTACATCATCCAGGATATACTTAACCCTTCACAATGTCCTTAATTTAATCACACATACAAAGTCCTATTGTCATTTAAGGTAAATTGTCTGAAGATTTTAGGGATTAGTATATTAGAACTAGGATATTTTGATGTGGACATTTTGGGAGAGCAATTATCCTGTTCCCCGGCAGTTCCCATTTTATTTCCCATTTATTTCCCTATCTACTCGTGTAATAGACAGCATTGCAGTTTTTATTTAATGCATTTATTATTGATTAGATTATTCTGTAAAAAATAAAGTAAATTATTATTAAATGTAAACATTTAATACAATGTTTGAACTCTTTGTTTCCTACTCTCTAGAAAACTGAGAGTTCCTCCTAAATATCTGTTAAAGTCATAGCTATCCAGTTTCTCTGGATGAAACTGAACTTGAAACTCTAAAGAACATATTGTGGAATGTAATACAAGTTATTTTACAATATTTGTACTTACAAAACACACCAATCTGTTCCATGTTTGCCCAAGAAGTCCTTTCTTGAAGTCAGCTTCCATAGGGAAAAAACAATTATTGCCTGCAGTTAGTATTACTTGAACTACTCACTTACATGAATTAATGACTAACAAATTATGAAGTTTTTTTTTTCTAACAAACAATATCTGTTTTTCTATTTAGTAAAATTTAATTCCACATCCCTAAAAATGAATCCTTTTAACTTTTAGATATCATTATGGTTGCACATAAAAATATTTTACATTATCTTTGTAGATAATTTTATGGAAAAAAGAAAAGAGACAATCATCAATGTCTTCTTGCATAGGTCTTCCTCTAATGGTAAATAAATTATGCTTCCTCTTATTTTTATGAAACATGTTTGTTAGCCTTATTTTTTAAAAGATTTTATTTATTTATTTGACAGAGAGACACTGTAAGAGAGGGAACACAAGTAGGAGAAAGTGAGAGAAGGAAAAGCATGCTTCCTGCTGAGCAAGGAAATGGACATGGGACTCGATCCCAGGACACCAGGATCATGACCTAAGCCAAAGGCAGACGCTTAACAACTGAGCCACCCAGGCACCCTGTTAGCCTTATTTTTAAATATAAAATCTATATCAAATGTTTGTATGGATTTTACTCATCTTTGAACAATTTGCCTTCAGATACATAGCTCACCCTTTGTCTGTAGGGCAGACTGTCAGCTTTTACATTACTCACCAACCCCAATGCAAGGCTTCAAATTGAATTTGGAATTTGGACAATGGTTGATACTAGAATATAATAGGACAGCAAGAGATGAAGAAAGGAAAAGCCAAGGTATTTTTCTCTTCTTTTTGCCTGTGTCCAGCAGTGGATGTATCCTTTCCAAGGTTCCAGATTCTATCATGTACCTGTATCCTTTTAATTTTTTGTTCCAGCTTAATGTTTTATTCATGATTTCATAATCAACTTATGTTTGACTTGAATTTTCACCCTTTTCATTAAATTCTTGCATTGAATTCTTCTTCTTTGAACTAGTCATAGTTATTTTTTGTTTTCTAGTTCAGACTCTGACAGTTGTTTTATGTGCTTATATTTAGAACATTTCTAAACATAAGACAATTTCTTATGTACACATTTAAAACAGTTCTGAATAATAGATAACTCCCTATTTCACAATAAGAATATTTAATTTTTTTTTCTTAGAAGGAACATTTGGGCAATCTAAAATGTTAAGCATATAGGCATAGTCAAGTATCTACTTGAAACATCAAAGATACTAATTTATGTCTACATATTTTGAAAATATTGTACAAAATACATTTCTTCTGAAACACTTTTTATTCTTTCAGTTCATGTAATGAATTTGGTTAAAATTTCTAATATACATCTTTGACATTACTGATTTTGTCTTCATTAGAGCTTCTATTTGTGTATCTAGTGATTTTCTACAGTACATCATCTTTATGTCAGTGTAATTGTTTAAGATAGATTTGTTTTTTGGCAGATGAGAATTTAATCCCATGCAACAAGTAGACATTTGCATAAAATTTTGGCAGACACATTTCCACTTGTTCTGCTGCTGTTTAACTGTATTTTAAGCATATTTTTTATTGCTCTTAGTAATGATATGTAATAAAATTCAACTCCTTCATGTTCATATTATTATGAATAACTATTAAATTTGTGTTATAATTGAGCATTTTTTTATAAAATCAATTCCAACAGGTGTTCTGCATAAGCAGTCAATACTAGAAATGATTGATATCTAAAATGTTATCAAAACTTCCTCAAACAGAACATGGTGGCTTTGAATGCATTAAGTTTTAGAGTACTTTTTATTATGAGGACACTTCTCCAGAATATTTTTTGCAATAACGTCACTTAATTTTTCAGGCATATGTCAAGACTAAACCTACTCTTTCTCTATGTACCATCTTGACAGGCAACATGACTCTAAATTACATTAACAATATATGAAAAACATTATATAAATTTAGTAAAGTAAGAAAGGAGCAAGCAATGCTTGATGTATTCACATTTTTAAAAAAATATTCATTAAAATAAGACTTCTTTCTTTTATAATTTCTGTCAGGGAGAAAGAATAAGAAACATATAAATTACATGATGGTAGTTATGTAATATAGATATTATTATAATGTATGATAGGCTTACAACAGATGCTCTTTCATTGCTTTCTTTCTCCTGAGAGAGTTTACTCAAGAAACAATCCCTGAAAGTGATAATTCTATGTATCTTGTGACCAACCTTACTCTTCTAGTCATATGATTGAATAAGTAGTTTCAGTCTTCAATCAGATTGTATTTCTTAGTTATTTGAAACTGGGATAACAGGAGACTGAGTTAGTTTATTGAGGAGAATAAAATAATCTTCCTTATGAAATGTATCTAATCACTAACAAGATCTTATGTTAAGATTCCAAATCAAGCTTAAGATTCCATGTATAGGGACTCTGGAGGTGTCTTGGTTTCTATACTTGTTCACTGGTTGTGTTTTCTTAGATCTATGAAGTATACCTTATAATAAGCTTGGGGTATTTTAAATGACTTTTCAATCACTGACATTAATATTTCCCTAACAAATTCAGAAAGTGAAATTAATTTATTCAGATGAAAATCCATGTTTTGACCACCTTTGGTTTACAAGATATACTGCTTATTTGTTTTACCCCTATGAATATAAATAATACATGTGCACCATCAAAATCTTTACATACATTTTTATATAAAAAATAGAAGTCATCTATCAAAGAATATGTAGATCAGTATACAATAATCATACACATAACAAAAATAATATCATAATATAAATAATACAATGTATTTCACAGTGAAAATTGAATTTGAGTTGAGAATTGAAGACTAGATAGGAGTGTAGGGCTAAAATTTAGAGACAACTTTATGGCACGCATGACGGCTAGCTGATATTTTAGAATATTTGGATGCGAATGGTATAAATATGAGCAGGAGACTAGAGATTTGTAAGCAGCTAAGAAGGTTTTGTAAGATATTACAGTATCACATATATATCTAAGTAATTGTCAGTCTTTTAGATATCATGCTCAAAGAGGCATGATAGTCCATAGTAACTATCTCCTTAGAGATATAAAGATATTTTTAGGAGGCAGTATCTCTGACTCAGAATTGTATTTTATTTTAAAATTTACTCTAGTAAGTGCAATTTGCTTAAATCCTTGGAAAATGAACACAATCCATCTTTCTTTATTGCTTTATATGTTTATTTGCTATTTCTCAATATCAAGTTTCTTAAAAAGATAAAACCTTGGGCATTCACTACATATGACATATACATGAAACATAGTTGCCTGAGAATTCAATAATTTCCATCTAGTTTTGATATTTAAGAGCATTCAATTTTGAACTTAAATGGCCAAAAAATGAAAATAACACTACTAGTGATTTCATGGTCTTGTTTTACTTCATTATCTCTTGTTGAGTCTCCTACTGTTTATAAAATTGAAAAATCATGCGAGTCGAATGCCCAATGGCCTGAATAAAATCAATTTTAACATCGTGTATCCCACATCTTAACTTACTCATTGATGGCAATGAAAAAAAGTATTATAGTCAATATTTTCTTTATGTACTACATCTGTAACTGCTGTTTGTTTATGCTGTGAATTTGCCTTCTCACTGATAGAATTAGAGATCAAGATCACTATTCAAAAAAAGAAGAAAAAATATCAAGGCAATTCTCAATCCTCTCATTAAAATTGTATCAAGTGACACCTAGAACTTAATAATAAAGTATATTTTAGATTAACTACATATTTTAGATTACAGAATTCATATTATTTACATTTGAAGGAGATGGTAAAATATAGAAGTATGTATTATTAAAAATTCACATGTTGTTTCAAAAATACTTTATTGAGAATAGGAGATGTCAGAGATGACATAACATATTAAATTAAAGAAAGTAATTCTTGCCCTATCTGTTCACTTCAAACATATATAAAAAGCTGTAGACAAATTTTTGTTTCTGGCAAATAAGTATAAAAATATGGTCACATAAAAAAATAGTAATGACAAGAAAAAAATGATTTTGCTTTATTTTGTATATCAGCAACAGTCTCAATAGAATTATAATTATTCTAAGTTTTATCATTACATTATTATATACTACCTTAAATAATTTTGTATGAATTTATTGAAATAGTCTGACTTCTATTTCCAGGATATGTGAGCAGGATTTTTTTTTAAACCAAAGTTCAAAAATGCTGTCTCCTGATGCTAATAAGATGATACTTGTTTTCTTGACTCAGTGCTTTAATTTAATTAAACCCTCCTGCTGTTTGGAAACCATTGTTCAGGAATTCTGTTTTGTACTAGGAAAAGAAAAATTACTGCAACATTTTCAGTCCTTTAGTGGATGGTCCACTGGGAATTTGAATCCCAGTGTCCCAGAAGCTATTAAATATAAAAGTAGCTTGGCACTGATTCACCTTAGCACAACTGTTAGAAAATTAGTTCACATTAAGCAGCATTTAAGTAATTTAGTGTAGTAATATTCTCTTGAAACATCTCTAAAAATATGCTGAATGGAAACACAATATTCACATATCTAACTGTCCTTAGGAGATTTTGATCTTGCCCTTGAATCCATGAGGGTAATCAAACATGAAATGACAATTTCAAAATCATTCATTGCAACAGATTTTGTAGCTTGTTTTTGATATTGTTGCTTGTTTTAACAATGATTTACAGGAGGCTTGACAAAAGCATAAACTTAGGAATTATTATCTCTAAGCATTTTTTTCTTTTTAACAAATGTCTTCTATTTTTCAAAAGGACAAAATTATATTTTAAGAATAGCTTCATTGGGAAAACTGAGTGGTTGAGTCAGTTAAGCATTTGCCTTAGGCTCAGGTCATAATCCCAAGGTCCTGGGATTGAGTCCCACATCAGGGACCTTGCTCAGTGTGAACCCTGCTTTTCCTTCTGCCTGCCACTCACCCTGCTTGTGCTCTCTCCCTCTCTCTCTCTCTGACAAATAAATAAATAAAATATTAAAAAAAAAAGAGTAGCTTCATTGGTTTTCATAACAGAGATAAGAATAGTCTGGATATTTTGATGAACAATTAGGTAAAGAATACATTGAAAACTTGAAAATGGAGGCACCTGGGTGGTTTAGTCGGTTAAGCATCTGCTTTCAGTTGAGGTCATAATCCCAGGGTCCTGGGATCAAGCTCCACATCAGGCTTCCTGCTCAGAAGAGAGCCTGCTTCTCCCTTTCCTTCTGCCTCTCTCCTCTGCTTGTGCTCCCTCTCTCTGCCAAATAAATAAATAAATAGAATCTTTAAAAAAAATGTGAAATGCTGCACAAAATGTAAGTTATTATTCGACTAACTACATGAGCATAGTATTACGTAACTGTTGCTTATTCATTCATGCTATAACCTAACCCATGCTCATTGGTTATTGGTGGGGAAAAGATGTTTTTTCTTTTTTTCACTTTATCAGAGATAAATATTATTACTTTTTGAAAAAAAAAGTGATACCATTCTCTTTTAAGCTTTATAAAAAATCTTTTCAGGAATTGATTTCAGGTATAATCCTTTCTCTTCAAGCTAAGGTATATAGACTTTATCCCAATAAGAATGTATTATTGGTAGTAGACATTTCCTACTTTTATAATGGTAATAAGAAACGTTAAGTAATAAATGTCTACTAGTTCAGTTGTCCAATTTCTTAATATTTCTCACACATTTTTCTGGTATGAATGGTGGAGGGTATGTTACAGATACTGATGTAATTATCACATGCTTTCTCTGTTATTTTTTCTCATAAAGATATATATGCAAATGATGTAAAGGACCAATAGTGTCTTATATGTTATGAATTAATGGGGGGATTATTCTATGTCCAGATCTTAATTTATAAAGCTTTGACTGAGTACCGATATGGAAAGGTCAATGCCACTTGAAAGCATGTATTACATTTCCTGAGAGAAAGGGGCATGCATGCCACATAAGGCCATGTAGGACATACTAGATTTGAATCAGGAGGCAGAAGACAAGAGTAAGGGGAAAATGATGGGATGCCTGGGTGGCTCTGTCAACTAAGCATCTGCCTTCAGCTCAGGTCATTATCCTGAAGTCCTGGGACTGAACCCCACACCAGGCTCCCTGCTCAGCGGGGAGTCGCTTCTCCCCCTGCCCCTCATGCTGCTCTTGTCCTCTCTCTCTCTCTCTTTCAAATAAATAAGTAAAATCTTAAAAAAAAAAAAAAAAAAAAAGAGTGAGGGGAACGTAAGCCAGGACCTTCATAGGGATTTCCACAGAAAGGCAAGACAATGCAGGTTATACCATTTAGAATGGTCAGTTTGAATAATTTCCAGTGGGCTTTGGGCTGTTGGGGTGGTATCTAGCTGCCTGGTACCTGGCCCTTGGACTTAGGGCAGGGTAGTGTTGACTTGATATGTGAAAATCAGATAGGAGGCGGCAGCAAAGCCTTGGATCAACTGGTCCTCATAAGAAGGGCCAGTTTCAGGCAAGCTGACTTGCAAGAGAGTAGTAAACACTTTGGCTGGTATTTTGGTCCTGTGATTAATGGATGCAGAAAGACATACAGAATCCAAGAAAACAGTTTGGAACAATGATAAATGTGGTAATTTTAAGTAGGGCACAAGACAAGTGGAGGTGGTATACTTTTGTGTGGAAAGTTCTCCGTATGCTCTTGTGTAGCTATTTCTTAAAACAACCAATTGTCTGACAATTTCCTAAAAGGGAACCAGCCTGCTAGCTAAATAATAAAATGAACTAAAAGACAACCTGTGCTCACCTGCAGGACTTTCCAATTCAATTTAGAGTGTGACTTAAAGAAGTAATTGAATAAAACTATTGAAGACTCTGCTTGGGAAATCTGACTGACTGAATTTCAAATCTAAGCTCTGACAAAAACTCACTACATGTCTGGGCTGTTTAAAGAATCTCTTGTCTTTCTCCCTAAAACTGGTAAAAAGAATAATAGTAATAGTTAAACATCGCAGTTATTGGAAAAATTAAACGTAAAACATTTTCAAAAATGCTTAGATTTTTGTTTTGCTTAAAGTAGGCAATTAATAATTAACCTCCTCCCTAAATAGAATTACCCTACAATGGGGCTAGAGAGCGCCTTGCTGTCCCCCTCATCCCACAACAGTCAGGTGTTCTGTTGACAGGGTGGGCTTACTTGTTTTGAGCTTGACACTGATCATTTTAAAGACAACTTCTCTTACCTTGAAGTCTGTAAATTTAACCTCACCAGGGAAAGTAATATAAATTGTTTTGAACATATAGTTTAAGTTAAAATAAATCTTATTAATTTATTATTAATTTATTATTAAATATATAATTATATATTATTACATATAATTATAAAATAGTATATATAAATAATAAATATATTATTAAATAATATAATTATTTATTTATTATTTATTAATAAAAATAATTTGAATTAAAATATCAACTTTATAAAATTATGACATCAAAATTTTTAAATTATATCTAATTTTTAAGAGCAAAAGAAGACATTATCCTATCTGTTTACTGCCTAATGTATATCATCTAAAATTATCAAACCAAGCATTAAAAATATCCAGGGTTATAAAAGGAACCACAGCATTATTAAAAATTAAAGCTTAGGGCGCCTGGGTGGCTCAGTGGGTTAGGCCTCTGCCTTCAGCTCGGGTCGTGATCTCGGGGTCCTGGGATCGAGCCCCACATCGGGCTCTCTGCTCAGCGGGGATCCTGCTTCCCCCTCTCTCCCTGCTTGCCTCTGCCTACTTGTGATCTCTCTGTCTCTCCATCAAATAAATAAAATCTTAAAAAAAAAAAATTAAAGCTTATCATTTTCTTGCCTTACTGGTTAAACAGGAAACTAAAATTTGTCTCTTAACTCTAAAAAGAACATCGTAATGATTAGCAATTTATCCAAGAATAATTAACACTTAGATCCTTGGTGTTAAAAAACTACCCAAAACAACTATAAATCTTCCTGGAGTATAAATTTTAAATATACTTGTTAATTTGAATTTCTCACTTTAGTGAGTTAAGGGAAAGTGAGTCATTGCAACAAGGACAGTATCTGGATTACATTAAGCATAGGTACAGCATCTAACCACAGGAGGCACTCAGAAGTGATTTAATGCCATTTTATATTCATACATGTTGAATAATATTGTGTTTAAGACACTACTAGATAACACAGAGTACATGAAGAGGAAAAAAATAAATTACTTCTAATCAAGAAGCATATCCAAGCAGGGCATACACTTAGTACAAGCATCATCTGTTCTTTTACAACTTTTTAATGAATAGACATTCTTAGAGAAGAAATATAAAAAATAAACTGCAACTAATCATAGATGCACTAAAGAAGTCCTGAGGCTCTCTAGACAATTAAAGAACAATTCTCCCCTGAATTTTAAGTGGCAAATGAAGAACTGAAAATGCTTTAAATTTAAATTTATAATCCATCCCTTAAAGAAAAGTGATCTGATAATTGTTGCAACTTTCTATTGAGCTTCTGCATTTTATTCATTTTTCAGAAGGCATACTATTACTTTTTCTACATCAAATATAGCAAATAGTCTGCATCATATGGATGACTAATTGTACCAAATGGTGGTGGCAATGATGAGCTTAACAGAATATGGTGTGATTATTATTAAACAGTTTTAGATTGATTCAGCATTTTATTTCCTGGCATGTGAGTAGGGGAAAAAAAAGAACACCTAATATTTTATAACAGCAACCAAAAAAAGGAGGGTAGGGCAGACTATTTTAATCTTTTTGAATTATTTTTTTCATAGTTATTGGATACTTGATATTTTCTTACTTCAGGCCTATAAGAATAAAGATTTAGAACTTATGGAAGTCTCAGGAACTTGTGACTGCAATTTTCTCTAGTATCATTAACTGACCTTTGTTTTTTTTTTTTTTTTAACGTTTGGTTTAAATCCAAACTTTCTCATGAAATTTTGTCATTGTTCTTTATGTAGTGAAACACTATTATTTTATCTTCTACTATCACTTAGTGATTTTTTTCATCATATATCACACTGTCAATGGAAACAAATTTGTTAGTTTCTGGATTTCCTCAGCAAAGTATGATAAGGAACAGAAATTTAATTTCCAGTTGTTGATCTCAAAAATGCTAAAATTTTCTGGTGTTTGGCTGTAATTCAAAGGAAGGCATAACACAACACTGTCCGTTTTCAAATGCCTTGCTCTACAAATTTATAATACTCTCTAAAGCATAAAACAATCACTCTCATTGAGAATATCATTGGCATTTAAAAACTTACTCTACCAGTAGCACAATTTTCAAAATCTATATTGTTCATAAGACATGACAGAAATTCACACCAGAAAACAACGCTAAACTCGAGCTTAGTTATTGAGATTTAGGTTTAATTAAAAAAAAGGAGTGGACATAGAAAAATATTAAAATATGTCTGCATATATTGATGTAATTTCTCAATATTTTCAAGTATTCATTTGTCCCTTTCAATATAAGCAGGGTTTTGTTTGTTTGTTTGTTTGTTTGTTTTCTAGCCACTTTCACTTTTATTGTAAGGGAGGTGAGGAAATGAGGGGCAATGGTTGGTCAAAATGTGGGAAGTTTTGAAGAATCTCTTGGAGAGATAGTATTTTTCCTGGAAATCCGCCTCCTGCGCGGGGATTCCCAGCTCTGGGGCCCATCTCATGAGGCTGCCGTATAAGCAGGTTTTGATAGGCTTGATTACAAGCATACTTTTGACTACTGGAAAACTGAAATATTAATATTTGTTTACAATTCGAAGGACTTAAAATTTTTAATTATTATTTTGCCATTTATTCCCAAATATTTAAAAATTTTGGAATATTGTTTGTCAAATGTTCCTCATGTCAAGATGATTAAATATTTTCATTATTTGACAAGCTGAGTATTTCAATAACCTTCTGATGTGCCTTAATAATATTTCTTAGCTGATTTATTACATTAGATGTAGCTAAATCTAATTTAAAATGTACACATTGTGGCTTTTTAAAAGTAAGTTAACTCTTAAAAGCTTTTTCAATATGAATTCAGTTTGACTATCAATTATGACTGGATATTTAAAAATATTTAACTTGTGTCAATCATATTTTAATTTTTTAAAAATTTTGGTTTTTAAATAAAAATTTTAGCTTTCAACATTTTATGAAAGACAAGACTTGGTCACTCAGATCCTAGAATAGACATTAAAACTGGTAAAAAAATATTTTTATGATATTTCTGTAGACATCCTAAATGTTATTTAAATTTGGCCATCACAACTTATGTAAGGGAAACTATGTCAATAATAATAATAATGAAAATACAATTTTCTGCTTTAATTCTCAGTACATTTAGCACCACTGAAGAAAAGATGGGTAATATTTATTGGGTCTCTTCCAAGCTCTAAGATTTATGTATAAATTTTCTGATATAAATTTATAGCTTCAGAATTGACTGTTCTCAGGAGATATGAGCTGCCTGATTGATGCATTTCCTTGTTTTACTCATAGGTTTCTCAAGTTAATATTTTAAAATCTGAATTCTCAGTTCACTACTGCTAAACCTATTTGTCTCCTAATCTTCAACATACCTTTAAAAATTACCATGATTTACTCACCATTTGATCGACTCTTGATTACTCCCATTCTTTTATTCCACATGAATAATTAATCAATAAATCTTTGTCTTCTTTCCAAATTATATTCTACTTAATTCTATTGATTTTTTAAATTTATATTCTAGTCCAAGACAAAATCATGCTCTATCTAACAATGACGAGAGCCATATATTCTTTTCCACATTTGCTCATCCAAAAGTATTCTCTTCATGATAACCAGAGTGGTCTCTTGAAATAGGTCATAAGACTCATATGACTTCTAATTTACCAAATAAATATAAAAACCCTTAACCTGCCCTAAGATGACCTTTATTATATGACCCATTTTTAGATATTTTCTCATTTATTATTAATAAGAATAAATTGTGGTGAATAAAGAGTGGAATAGACATAACTAAGGAAGTGATTATAATAATCATTGTAAGAGATACTGACAACTTGGACCAAGATGCTAGCAGTGTAGCTGTTGAATGGTTGTCATATTTTTTTATACTGTGAAAGATGTACCACCTGGTTTTTCTGGTTGATTGTAATGAAGGTGAGAGATAATGAAAGCCATCAAGAATAACTCACAAATTTTGTCCTGAAAAATTGGAGAAATAGCTTTTGCAATTTGTTGATATGAACAAAAGCATAGGAGAACCCAAATTGTAAGTGATGTTGAAGAGATTAGGCATTTCTTTTAACACAATAACTTTGAGAAGCTTATCTGATATCAGAATCTAGGTATCAAAGAAACATTTGAGTATGTGCTTCTACTTCAAAGATGTATACTATAAAGTTGGGAATTTCCTACATAGAGATGATATTTAAGACCTGGGATAGACCACCAAAGAAGTCAGTTGCCATGGAATGAATATTTGTGTCCCCCTCAAACTGACAGGATAAAATCCTAACCCTAATGTGATGGGGCTTTTGGAAGATTTTTAGGTCATGAGGGTGGAGGCTTCATGAGTAAGATTGATGCCCTTATAAAATATACCCTAGAGAACTCTCTCTCCTTTCTACCATGTGAGGACACAAGAAGTCAACAGTTTGCACTTTGAAAGAAGATGATACCAGAACCTGGCCATCATGATATTGGACTTCCAGCTTCTAGAACTGTGAGTCAATTAATTTATGTTTATGGTATTATCTCTTTTTTCTTAGTATAGCCAAAAGTTTGTCAATTTAGGGTTGATTTTTCCAAAAAAATAACTCAAGTTTTGTTGATTTTTTTCTATTGTGTTTTTATGTTCTATTCCATTTATTTCTATGCTAATATTTGTTATTTCTTTTCAACTGCTAACTTTAGGTTTAGCTTCTTCCTTTTCTAGTTTCTTGAGGTATAAATGTAGATTGTTTGAAGAAAGGGGATAATAAGGATTTGTTCTTAAATGGGTACAAGTTCCAGTTAGGCAAGATGAGTAAGTGCTAGAGATCTTCTGTATAACAGTGTGTCTAGACTTAACAATATTGTGTTATATACTTTAGAATTTTTTAAGAGGGTAGATTTCATGTTAAGTGTTCTTATCACAAAAACAAGGGAAAAATTACTGAGATCATGAATTACATATTTTGTATATTTTACCACAGTAAAAAGCTAGTGCTAAGCACCAAAGAAACCCAAAAATATTAGTTTTACTTTTCTTTATTCTTTTATAATTTCAGAGAAAGCATTAATTTGAATGACTTTGCCCTTATTAGAAAGATCTTATCACACCTTGGACTCTGATATGAATGAATTACATGTTTTTAACCATAGCTTATGTTTGTTTTGCTATTTAAATTATATTTGGACACATATTTTCAAATTATAAGCTTTAGATTATACAAGAATTATTTTAGAGATAACTAATTAAACCTATTACTTTGCTTTATTAATAAAAATACCTTGTGATATAAGATAGATATGCATTCAAATCCTAGCTTCACTAAATATTAACTTCACTGTTCTCTTATCATGAAGCTGAACAAATCTTGATATCTTCCTTTTTAAGTTTCCTGAAAAAAGCAATTATACAGTATTCATCATATGCACCAAACAGCCACGAGTTTTCAAGCAATATAATGGATTACTAAAATTGAATTAAATATCAGTATATCAAATATCAAGAAATGAATAAATTTAATGAATAAATATAGGGAAACTATATCAAAGAGATTATTCATCAAATTACTCTTTCCTTAGGAATCAACACTATTTATATGACTGGAAAAGATTGTTTATCCTTTCTAAATATGTAATATATGTATGTATGTACATATGTGCATATATATGTGTGTATATAATCATGTTATCAACAATCATTTTAGAGACGGAGGGAAAGTGGTGGAAGAATAAGGGATCTGCATTTCTTCTGGTACTTTGAATTCAGCTAGATACCTATCAAATCATTCTGAACACCTGTGAGTTCAACCTGAGCTCTATGAAAAGAATTGCTGCAATTCTACAAATAAAAAGGTGACCACTTTTTGCAAGGTAGGAGGTGTAAAGATGTAAATCTGAAGAGATATATTGGAAGATAAACCATGGGGGGAAGCCTCCATAAGCTGGCTATCGGAAAGTGATATAGTGGGGGATCACAAAACTGGAATTTTAGAAGTCTGACCCTGTGAAGGACGTCCTTGCTGAAAGGTGCTCAGGTGGTGAGGCATGGTGGAATCCTAAGGTAAGACAGTGTGGTCTCAGGATCCCTGGGGTCACAGTAAGAATGGGAGTGCCTGACTGTGGTAGAGTTTCTAGGCATTGGAGTGGGGAAGCCAGTCACATTCAGTGAGCCTCAGAGTGGCCTTTCAGCTAGGTGTTGCCATAAACTGTAAACTGTGGCATGATCAGGCAACCACTCTCCAAGCAAGGGCCCAGCAAGTGACATCCACTGCAAGATCTGACTCTTTCCCTGGGAAGAGCAGTGTAGGTAATGAAAATGATTGAGCAAACACTGCCCAACCAGGGGCTCAACAAGCATCAATGTTGCCATGAGACACCTAGCCCTTCCATGGGAGGATTTGTGCTGGTGTGTACCACAGGAGTCTGGGGAATTTGGCACACACAAAAGGGGTTGACTACCTTTTCCTGAGGGTGCACTGGAGAGTGGGGGCCCTAATCATTCAGATCCAGGGCTGGAGTTCAGGGCACCACCATTTTAAACTGTTTTTCAATCCTCTAAAGTGGCATAAAAAGCTTTCAGGGAGCAAAAGCAACATAGAACACGAGAATGAGCATACACAGCTGGCAAGGGGTGTGCAACTCTCCTCAGGCAAAGATAACTAAGAATCAGAGCATCAGGTCCCTCCTCCGGAAGTATAGTAGGATCCTGAGGCAAATACCAAGTTTATAGATCATTAAGAACCAAAAAAACTCTTGTACTAAGGAAAAATAGTATATAGAATTAGATGTTTTTCTCATGAGTCTTTAGTATTTCAATTTAAAATTTCCTTTTTCTTTTGTCCCCTTTTTGACAAGTTTCTTATTTTATCACCTCTTCATTTTTAAGTCTTTTTTAATATTCATTTTTACATATACACTTATAGGTATATTCTTCACTTTTGGCTTTCTTTCACTGAATTCAATTTTATTTGTGTGTGTGTGTGTGTGTGTGTGTGTGTGTGTGTGTATATATATGTATATATATATACCAAAATACACTGAGAAACAAATGGATTACCCTGTTTGTTCACCTATGATATTATACTTTGTCTTCCCCCCCTTTTTTTCCTTTTTCTTTCCTTTTTTGGTTTCTGAAATCTTTGTATTCGTCCAATGTATATTTTGTTTAGGTTGTGGTTGATATTTTTTATTTTGTTCTCTCATTCATCCTTCTCTGGGCAAAATGACTAGAAAGAGGAATTCACAACAAAAGAAAGAACCAGAAGTAATACTCTCCACATATCTAATTGATATGGATGTAAGTAAAATGTCAGAAATTGGATTCAAAATAATGATATAAAGTTACTAGCTGAGCTTGGAAAAAAGCATAAAAGACACTAGAAAATCTCTTAGTGTAGAAATAAAGTGTAATCAGGCCAAAATTAAAAATACTTAAACTGAGATGCAGTTTAAAATAGATGGTCAAACATGTAGGTTGTAAATGAGGGAGAAAAGAGAGACAGTGACATAGAAGACAAGATGATGGAAAAGAGGGAAGCTGAAGAAGAGAGAAAAACAACTAATGAACCATGAGGGGAGGCTTTGAGAAATCAGCAATACCATAAAGTGAAAGAATATTAGAATTATTGAGGTCCCACAGAAAGAAAAAAGAGAGAGGGGGTAGAAGGTATATTTGAGCAAATTATAGTTGAGAACTTCACTAATCTGGAGAAGGAAACAAGCATTCAGTTTGAAGAAGTAGAGACAATCCCCCTCAAAATCAATAAAAATATATCAATAACCTGACATATAATAGTGAAGCTTGCTAATCTCAGAGACAAAGAGAAAATCCTGAAAGCAGCTTGGAACAAGAACTCTTTAACCTACAGGGGTAAGAACATTAGATTGGCAGCAGACTTATCTGGAGAGATCTGGAAGGCCAGAAAGAGCTGGCATTATATATTCAGAGTAATAAATGAGAAAAACATGCAGCCAAGAATACTTTATACAGCAAGACTGTGATTCAGAATGGAAAAATAAATAAAAAGTTTCCAGGACAAACAGAAACTAAAAGAATCTGTGATCACTAAAGCAACCCCTCAAGAAATATTAAAAGGGATCCTAAGTGAAGAGAGAGAGCCCAAAAGTATCATAGACAAGAAAGAGACAATCTACAGAAATGGGAACTTTACATTTAATACAATGGCACAAAATTCATATCTTTCAATATTCACTCTGAATGTAAATGGATTAAATGCTCCAATCAAAAGACACAGGGCATCAGAGTGGATAAAAAAGCAAGAACCATCTCTATGTTATTAACAAGAGACTCATTCCAGACCTAAATTCACCTTCAGATTCAAAGCAAGGGGATGGAGAACAATTTATCAGGCTAATGGACATTAAGAGAAAGCTGGGGTAGCAATCCTCACGTCATACAAATTAGATTTTAAACCAAAGATTGTAATAAGGGATTTTGAGGGATGCTATAAAGGGCCCCTTAATAAGGGATGGAGAGGGATGTTTAAGGGATCTATCCGACAAGAAGATCTAACAATTGTAAGTATTTATGCTCCTAACTTGGGAGCAGCCAATTATATAAACCAATTAATAACAAAATTAAAGAAACATATGCATAACAATACAATAATACTAGGGGACGTTAACACTATACTCACTGCAATGGACAGATTATCTAAGCAGAACACCAACAAGAAAAAATAAGTTCTTTAAATGATACACTGGACCAGATGGACATCACAGATATTTTCACATTATTCCATCTTAAAGCAACAGAATACACATTCTTCTCAAGTGCACATGGAACATTCTCTAGAATAGATCACATCCTGGGTCACAAACAGATCTCAACTATTACCAAAAGATTGGGATTCCTCTGTGCATATTTTCAGACCACAATGCTATGAAACTTGAACTCAACCACAAGAAGAAATTTGGAAGGAACTCAAATACTTGGAAGTTAAAGAGCATCCTACTAAAGAATAATGGGTCAACAAAGAAATTAAAGAAGAATTTAAAAAATTCATGAAGATGAATATACAACTGTTCAAAATCTTTGGGATACAGCAAGGGCGGTCCTAAGAAGGAAGTACAGAGCAATAAAAGCCTTTCTCAAAAAATTAGAAAAGTCTCAAATACACAAGCAAATCCTACATCTAAAGGATCTGGAGAAAGAACAGCAAATAAAGCCTAAACCAAGCAAGAGAAGAGAAATAATAAAAACCAGAGAAGGAATCAATGAAATAGAAACCAAATGAATAGTAGAACAGATCAATGAAACTAAAAGCTAGTCTTTGAAAGAATTAATAAGATCACTAAACCTCTAGCCAGACTTAACAAAAAGAAAAGAGAAAGGATCCAAATTAATAAAATCTTGAATTAAAGAGGATAAATCATGACTAACACCATGGAAATACAATTTTAAGAACATATTATGAGCAACTATATGCTAACAAATTAGGCAATCTGGAAGAAATGGATGAATTCCTGGAAACTTATAAAGTACCAAAACTGAAACAGAAAGAAATAGAAAAACTGAACAGATCCCATAACCAGCAAGGAAATTGAAGCATTAGTCAAACATCTCCAACAAACAGTGTTTGTTCTACCAAACATTTAAAGAAGAAACGATGCCTATTCTTCTGAAGCTGTTTTAAAAGATAGAAATGGAAGGAAAACTTTCAAACTCTTTTATGAGGCCAGCATTATCTTGATTCCCAAACCAAACAAAGACCCTAATAAAAGGGAGAATTACAGAGCAATATCCCTGATGAACATGGATATCAAAATTCTCACCAAGATACTAGTCAATAGGACCCAACAATACATTAAAAAGATTATTCACTACAACTAATTGGGATTTATTCCTGGGCTGCAAGGTGGTTCAACATTCACAAACATACCAATGTGATGCATCGCAATAATGAAAAAAGGACAAGAACCATATGATCCTCTCAATTAATGCAGAAAAAGCATTTGACAAAATACAGCATCCTTATTTGACTAAAACAGTCCACAGTGCACAGATAGAGGAAACATATCTCAATACCCTAAAAGCAAAATATAAAAAGCCCACAGTGAATATCATTCTCAATGGGGAAAAACTGAAAGCTTTTCCCCTAAGATCAGGAATATGACAGGGATGCCCATTCTCACTACTGTTGTTTAACATAGTACTAGAAGTCCCAGCCTCAACAAAAAAGAATAAAAGGCACTCAAACTGGCAAAGAAGAAGTCAAACTTTCTTCACAAATGAAATGATAATTTATGTGGAAAACCCAAAAGACCCCACCCCAAAATTGCTAGATCTCTTACAAGAATTCAGCAAAGTGACAGGATATAAAATCAATGTATTGAAATCAGTTGTATTTCTATACACTAAAAATGAGACAGAAGAAAGATAAATTAAAAAATCAATCCCATTTACAATTGCACTACAACCCATGATACCTAGGAATAAACCTAACCAAAGAGGTAAAGGACCTGTATTTTAAAAACTGCAGAACACTTATGAAAGAAATCAAGGAAAGTACAAAGAAATTTAAAAATATTCCATGTTCTTGGATTGGAAGAGTAAATATTGTTAAAATGTCTATGCTATGCAGAAAAATCTACACATTCAATTATGTAATCACTGTCAAAATACCATCAACTTTTTCCACAGAGCTGAAACAAATAATCTTAAAATTAGTATGGAACCCAAAAACCCCAACTAGCCAGAGGAATGTGGATAAAGAAAACCTAAACTGGTGGCATCACAATGCAATACTTAAGCTCTATTACAAAGCTGTAATCATCAAGACAGAATGCTACTGGAACAAAAACAGACACATAGGTCAATGGAACACAAAGAGAGCCCACAAATGGACCTTTAACTCTATGATCAACTAATCCTCAAAAAATCAGGAAAGAATATCCCATGGGAAAAGGACAATCTTTTAAAAAATGTTGTTCGGAAAATTGGACAATTTTGTGCCATACACAAAAATAAGCTCAAAATGGATGACAGACTTAAATGTGAGACAGGATCCATCAAAATCCTAGAGGAGAACACAGGCAGCAACCTCTGTGACCTCAGTCACAGCAACTTCTTGTTAGGCATGTCTCCAAAGGCAAGGGAAACAAAAACAAAAGTGAACAATTAGGACTTCATCAAGATAAAAAGTTTCTGCACGGCAAAGGAAATAGTCAAGAAAACTAAAGGCAAGCTACAGAATGGGGAAAGATATTTACAAATGACATATCGGATAAAAGGCTAGTATCCAAAACAAATAAAGAATTTATCGAACTCATACCCCAAAAACAAATAACCCAATCAAGAAATGAGCAGAAGACATGAACAGACATTTCTCCAAAGAAGACATTCAAATGGCTAACCGACATGTGAAAAAATGTTCCATATCATGTGGCATCAGGGAAATACAAATCAAAAACTAAATGAGATACCACCTACACCAGCCATAATGGCTAAAATTAACAAGTCAGGAAACAGGGGCGCCTGGGTGGCTCAGTGGGTTAAGGCCTCTGCCTTTGGCTCAGGTCATGATCTCAGGGTCCTGAGATCGAGTCCCACATCGGGCTCTCTGCTCAGCGGAGAGCCTGCCTCTCTGCCTACTTGTCATATCTCTTTCTCTCTCTCTCTCTCTCTCTCTCTTTCTCTCTCTCTCTCTCTCTCTCTCTCTGTCAAATAAATAAAATATTAAAAAAAAAGTCAGGAAACAACAAATGTTGGTGAGAATGTGGAGAAAGGGGAACCTTTCTACACTGTTGGTGGGAATGCAAGCTGCTACAGCCACTCTGGAAAACAATAAGAAGGTTCCTTAAGAAGGCAAAAATAGAGCTACCTATGACCCAGCAATTGCACTACTAGGTATTTACCCCAAAGACACAAATGTATTGATCAGAAGGGGTATATACACCTCAATGTTTAGGGCAAGAATGCCCACAACAGTCAAATTATGGAAAGAGATGAGCTGTCCATCAAGAGATGAATGGATAAAGAAGGTATGGTATATGTATACAATGGAATAATAGTCAGCCATCAGAAAGGATGAATACTTACCAGTTACATGGTTGTGAACAGAACTGGAGGGTATTATGCTGAGCAAAATAAGTCAGTCAGATAAAAATAATTATATGGTTTCATATATGTGGACTATATGAAACAACTCAGAGGATTATAAGGGAAGGGAAGGAAAATTGAATGGGAAGTCATCAGAAAAGGTGAAAAACCATGAGAGACTCTTAACTACAGGAAACAAACTGAGGGTTGCTAGAGAAGAGGTGGGTAGAGGGATAGGGTAATTGGTATATGCAACTGAAGAATTATTGAACACAACATCTGAAATTAATGATGTACTATATATTGGCTAATTGAATTTAAATTTAAAAAAAGTATTTTAACTTTTCCACCAAAGTACAGAGTTGATGATCAGCATGTTTTCTTTTTCACCAATAAGTTGGTGAGTGAGGGAATACAAATTAGTTGGAATAGTTTTGGGATGGAAGTTTAAATTATGGTAAAGGAAAGAATCCATTTGCCTATAAATGTATTTTCTCTCTGTAATTCAGAAAGAATTGTAATTCAGGTTACATGTTCTAATACATATTGGAACTTTATCCACAAATGCACAATAACATTCTGCAATCCAGCTGCTTCTGCAAACCACACATATCAGAAAAGTGACCAAGTACATAAAGTATACAAAATTGACTATGAAAAAGTGACTTGGCTTCTCTCTACTCCATCTCATCAGCTTCAAAGTGAAAGTAAACTAATAGCAATTCATAGTCAAAATCATAGAGTCATTAGGCTCTTAAGAATATATATATATATGTATATATGTACACATACACATACATATATAATACATATAATATATACTCAATATGTAATAATATGTTATACAAGCACTAAGTGAGATCTCAATAAATGTTAACTCCTACTATTATTTATTCTGATAGCCTAGTTCTGACTTAAAGTAACTGATAAGATGTGGGTGGGTGGTTAATTGTGTCTGTGAGGGCCTAGTAATTATTAAAATACATACATACCTATATGTTGTGTATACATTTATCAGTAAAACCAAAAATATATTTTACAAACCTATATTACTTAAAGTGCAACATATTATATTATTATTCCTGATCATTCTACACTTTTGCTCTTCCCCAGAATCATCTACCTTCCCTTCACTTATCCATTATGTAGCTTTTTTTTTTTAAGATTTTATTTATTTATTTGAGAGAGAAAGAGAGAGAAAGCACACAAGCAGAGGGGAGAGGGAGAAGCAGGTTCCCTGCTGAGCATTTAGTTGGATGCAGGGCTAAATCCCAGGACCTGGAATCATCACCCAAGCTGAAGACATAGATGTCTAACTGACTGAGCCACCTAGACATCTCCCATTATTTAGGTTTTTCCTTCTTACTTGTCACTTCTCAAAAGACAGTCTGGATTTTATTAAAGGACTGACTAGAAGAAGCTTCTCAAGAATGAAATACAACATTAATTTCCTAATAAGGATTTAAGGGCTCAGAAAATATTTCCTTAATGACTGAATTTGGCTCCTTATTTTAAGGACATATTATGTAAATATCTTACAAATTTGCTGAGGATGAGACAAAGAACTATTTGGAAATTATTTCTTGATGGCATAAGGATAGTTAGTGGTATTTATTATGTACTGTAGTTGGAATAAAAGTGTAGAGATGCACAGCTAGAGAGGAAAGAAAACATGT
Source organism: Procyon lotor (assembly GCA_028646535.1). Taxonomy (NCBI): domain Eukaryota; kingdom Metazoa; phylum Chordata; class Mammalia; order Carnivora; family Procyonidae; genus Procyon; species Procyon lotor. The sequence continues at coordinate 42,229,625 of CM053604.1, forward strand.
AGAATATCACAAACCCTAGAGATAGAGTGATCCCATAACATTTTGATTTAAAAAAGGAATAGCAGCATTCTCCAAAATTCTAGGTTTTCTGCAATCTATGGAAGGGTAATAATTATTATATCTAATAAAGTTTTTTT
>CM053604.1:42230261-42251278 GCA_028646535.1 Procyon lotor
TACCCTCCAGTTCCATCCACGTCGTTGCAAATGGCCAGATTTCGTTTCTCTTGATGGCTGCATAGTATTCCATTGTATATATATACCACATCTTCTTTATCCATTCATCTGTTGATGGGCATCTAGGGTCTTTCCATAGTTTGGCTATTGTGGACATTGCTGCTATAAACATTCGGGTGCACGTGCCTGTTCGGATCACGCTAAATGGCTTTCTTACTGTGCCCGCGATGTTCTGTGCATAGCTCATCACAACACTTTTACTTGTATTGCATTTACCTGCAACCATTACATTCTCCCCCATGCTTTTTGGGAGTAAGAATATACTTTTTGAACATTGTATCCCTAAGGGCCTAGCAAAATTCCTAGAATAAGGTAGTTGTCTGATAAATGTTTTTGGAAAAGTAATCATAAATAAATGAATGATGAAGAAAAGATTTGATCCCAAATTCGCTCTATAATTTAATTACTGGGGCCTAGAGACCATATGTCTCATCACATAGATCAATAGAACAGAATAGAGAGCCCTGTGGTCGATGGTTAATTTATCCATGATAAAGGACGCAAGAATATACAATGGGGAAATGGTAAATGGTAGTGGCTAATATCCAAAATGTATTAGGAACTCACACAAATCATTATCAAAAAACTAAATAATCTGATTAAAATGGGCAGAAGACATAGGTAGTTATTTTTCCAGAGAAGGCATACAGGTGAATAAGAGACATATGAAGAGATGCCCAACATCACTAATCATCAGGTAAATGCAAATCAAAACCACAATGAGATATTACCTTACACCTGTTAGAATGGTTATTACCAAAAGACAAGAAATTACAAGTGTTTATTAGGATATGGAGAAAAGGGAAACTTTATGCCCTGTAGAAGAAAATGGAATTGGTGTGGCCACTCTGGAAAACAGTATGATGTCCTTCAAAAATTAAAAATAGAAAAACCATATGATCCAGTAATTACGCTGTTAGGTATTTACCAAAAGAAAATGAAAACACTAATTCAAAAGGATATATGGCCCCTATGTTTATTGTAGCATTATTTACAATAGCTAAGATATGGAAGCAACCCAGGTGTTCATCAATAGATGAATAGGTAAAGAAGATGTGGTGCATGTGTGTGTGTGTGTGTGTGTGTGTGTGTGTGTGTACATGTATATACTCCCATACGTATATACATATATATTTATACATATTTCATTTTCATTTGTCTTCATGTATTTTTAAAATTTTTTGAGTGGTTCATTTTTGTTTGGTATTAGAATTAGGTTGTTCCGTTTCCATGTGTTTGTATTTTTTCCATTTTTTCCCTGTGATTTATTTCTAGTTTTACACTATTGTGATTGGAAAAAGATGCAGACTATGGTTTCAAACTTCTAAAATTTATTGAGGCTTATTTTATCCCACTATATCACATATTCTACAGACTGTTCCATGTGCATTTGAAAAGAATATATATTCTGTTGTTTGGGGATGGAATGTTCTGTATATATCTCATCTGTCCATCTCATCTGTCATTCAACAACATTGTTTCCTTATTTTTTTATTTATTTTTGTCTAGATGATCTATCCATAGATGTAAATGGAGTGTTGAAGTCTCTTACTATTATTGTGTCACCATCAGTTTCTCTTTATGTCCATTAATATTTGCTTTATGAATTTAGGTGAAATATTGACATTTGCAATAATATGGATTGACCTTCTGGGTCTTATGTTAAGTGAAATAAGTCAGACAAAGAAAGATAAATACCATATGGTTCACTTATATGTGGAGTCTAAAGAGCAAAACAGGGGCACCTGGGTAGCTCAGTCAGTTGAGTCTGATCCTAGATATCAGCTAAGATCTTGATCTAGGTTTGTGAATTTGAGCCCTGCAATGGGCTCCATGCTGGGCATGCAGTCTACTTTATATATATATAATAGTTTATATTATATTATATATTAATATATAAAAATATATACAAACACACATATTATTATATATTAATATATAAAAATATATACAAACACACATATACATACACACATACATACACTGTGTGTATGTGTGTATGTGTGTGTGTGTATGAAAAAACAAAGCAAATAGACTAAACACAGAGAACAAACTGGTGGTTGCCAGAGGGGACATGGATGGTGGGGATAGTTACAAAATAAATAAGTCACAGAGATGAAAGTGCAGCATGAGGAATAGAATCAATAGTATTCTAATAATGTTGTACAGTGGCGGATTGTCACAACATTTGTTGTAGTGAGCACTGAGCACTGTATAGAATTGTTTAATCACTGTGCTGTACACCTGAAACTAATACAACATTCTATGTCAACAATAACTTCAATAATAACTTAAAAAAATCCACGATGCACACAGAAAAATCATGTCTCATTATTTCAGCCTCATTATTTTATTTTTGATTTATCCTAATTAAACATATAGAGAACCCATGCAAGGAGAGAAGAATAAATGTCCTTAAGTATTTCGGCAGCATATGTTAGATTTCTATTTTTCATTTATTTCCTAGGTCTAAGACAGACAATTCAACATATATTTGTAATTTTATACCATATCCACTGGAATTCCTGATATTGTGTTTGTGATCTACATTATTTTATTCTCTTGAGATAACTCACAAACTGTACTGAAAAATGTGATGTCAGTATCAAACAAATTACTCCCACCACTACATTGGAATTATCTAGTATCTGGCTCAGACACTATTGTAAAAGACAAGTCACTCAGATAGAAAGAATTAATTAACATATAGCTTCTATACAACCTGTCAGCTAATATTTGATATATGACAAAAGCTTTGAATAGAAAAATAGCTTGAGTAATTTTTGGCTTTACAAATATGTATATTTGTAGATATATTTGCAACTGTTCCAATAGGGCCACAAGATATATTCAGTGTATTAGACTTAATAATAAAGTAGAAAAAAGTACACAAAAGTTTTTTGTATACATATTTAAACAGGCATTTTATTTTTAGAGTCGTTTAATTATTTTCTCTTTGACTTTTCACATTAGCCTTCAAGTAATTTCAGTGCAGTTTGAAAGCATTAAAAACACTTCATTAAAAGTAATGACTACACCTTATGTTCTACATGTTCTCCTTTATAAACTTTGGTCCTCAGACTAGCAGTTCTATAATTCTGTTTTCTTTGTCTCCGAAGACGTTGTCTTCCCTAATGCCTGCCTCAAGTAGGTAAGACCTTCCAAGAGTACAGAAACCAAGAGTGGGGGGAAAAAAAAGGAATTTAAAACTTTTGCTATCACCTGCCTTTTCATTTTTTACTAGATGTATTGATGTCTATGATACAATTTTATGTCTATGATACAATTTGGTCCATATTGATTTACATGTAATTATAGATCTTATAAAAATTATTGATAATCTCACAGGAAGAATAACAAGAAATTTTACCTAGTTAATGCAGTGCTATTCAGAGAACAGTTTGTACAGTGCAACTCTTCTCCCATTGACTGATTTTTTGTGTTAAATATTTGTCCTTTCTTAAGATTTTATAGGAAATTTCTTAGGCAATCAGAAAGTTAAATAGTTGTTCTATTAATAAAAATTAGATTTTTAAAAAGCACTTTATAAGCAATTCTTCATATTTGGAGTTTATATTCAACCTGTACCTGTTATATTTTATAGTTTTCAATGTTTCCTTTTGATACTTTTTTCTTATAAATGATTTGAGTCAATTAAAAAGGACATCTAGATTAAATCATATTTTCTTGTCTCTGGTGATTGATGTTTTATCTTATTGATATCAGTTTTAAGATATAAGTGAAAGTTCTTTTCTCCAGTCAGTTTATTATACATATATTTTTAAACTCAAGACTATAATATGTTTTATGTATATACGAGCAAATATGTATATCTACGAGCAAATATGTATTATAAATTAAGTACAACATTACATCTAGAATATGTCTTCAAACTAATGGTTAAATATTTTGATAAAATTGTGATTTTTAAAAAAGATTTTACTTATTTGAGAGAGAGAGAGAGTGAGAGCAGAGGGAGGAGCAGAGAGAGAGGGGGAGGGAATCTCAAGCAGATTCTGTGCTCACCATGGAGCCTGATGCTGAGCTTGATCTCATGACGCTGAGATCATGACCTGAGCTGAAACCAAGAGTTGGATGCTTAACTGACCAAGCCACCCAGGCACCCCAGAAATGTGAATTTTTTTAATGCCAGAGTGATAGTGTAACAAGTGAATTGTTAAAAGCTGCTTCCTATATATTTGAATATCTGAGAATAACTCTATTTTTTAAAAAGATATTATTTACCTGAGAAAGACTGAGGCAGACATCAAGAGAGAGCATGAGCAGGGGGGAAGAGACAGAGGGAGAGGGGGTAGCAGGCTCCCTGCTGAGCAGGGGGAGCAGAAAAGCAGGTTCCCCACTGAGCAGGGACCCTGATGCAGGGCTTAATCTTGGGACCCTAGGATCATGACCTGAACAGAAGGCAGATGCTTAACTTACTGAGCCACCTAGGCTCTCACTTCTGACACTTCTGATCATCAAATGTCTGAAGGATTTTCTCCACACCAAGTTATTCTCTGAGACAGCAGCTGGGTGTCTTACAATTTGATTCAATTTTAACACTATCTACCTGGAAATACCTATCAGATCCCATAGGTTAAGGGCTCAGTCCCACAGGACTGGTCCTACCCTAGTTCAGATGTCAGTTGCAAGTAGTAGGTCCTCAGGTTACACATAATTTCTATAGGCCAATTGAATTACCACAGGAACCCCTTCACAGGTTCAATTAATTTGCTAGAGCAGCTCATGAAATTCAGGGAAACACTTAGTTTTATCAGTGGTAAAGGGTATGATAAAAGATACAGATGAACAGCCAGATGAAGAGATACCGTGGGTGAAGTCTAGGAGGGACCTGTCCCTGTGGAGTTGGGATGTATCACCTTCCCAAAATGTGGATATGTTCACCATTCCAAAAGCTCCCCAAATCCCCCAAATCCCCCTACAATTAGGATTTCATGGAGGCTTCCTCTTGTAGGCATGATCAATTATTTACTAATTTCTGGTCCCTTCACCCTCTCTGAAAAATGGAGATGGGGCTGAAAATTCCAAACTCCTTTAAAAAAAAATATTTTATTTATACATGAAAGCCACAGAGAGAAGACAGAGGCAGAGGGAGAAGATCCCCATGGAGCAGGGATCCCAGTGTGAAAGTCAATCCCAGGAGTCTGGGCACATGACGTAAGCTGAAAGCAGATGCTTAACTGACTGGACCATCCAGGTGCCCAAATTCCAAATTTTTAATCATGGCTTGGTCTTTTCAGTAATTAACTCCTATCCAAAAGCCTTCTCGAGTCACCTCATTGGAACTCAAAACACTTTGATACCCAGGAAATTACAAGGGTTTAGAGAGCCCAGTGTCAAGAGTTGTAGTGAAAGATCTGGTATTTAGAGCAAAAGACCTTCTTCATGCTCTTGTCACCTAGACAATGACAAGGGTTTTAGGAGCTCTGTGCTAGGAACTGGGGCAGAGACCAATATACATTTTCTATTATTTCACAATACCTGATATTAGTTATATTTCAAAGGCATTACCTGATTTAGGTAATCCCATTGTGTAGCCAAAAAACAGAATTACCTAGCAAACAACTTGCTAAATTTTAGTCAGTTTTCTTTAGTAGTGGAACTTAAACATCTGATGAAAGAATTACAAGCATTATACTACACTGAATTTGCATCATGTGCAGACCCTCTGTAAAAGGAAGGTAAAGTTGTCATGAACTCCTAAAGATTTATACGTATTTTAATACAACATCCATTATTTACTAGAATCCATTATTTACTATGTTTAAATCCATTTAAAACACTTAACTTTAAATTAAAAATCGTAAATTTTGTCAACAAAAGTATTAATAAAATGAAATGTAACATTAATATATTGTGAAACAATGCACCATATTGAAAAAAATGAATCAGTCCTTATTTGTATGGTCTAATTAATTTTCAGATTTACCTCCAAATATGGTATTGAAAAATTTAATACACATTTACAAAAAACTTCAAAGCATCTTTGCCACTACCTTAAAACAGCATTATTATAATACATCCACAAGAATGTGATTTTGACTGTGATCACAGGTCCTTCATTCTCTTGAGTTTGGGCATCTTACAGACTGTTTGTTGTATAATGATTCAATTCTCTCAATGCACTTCTCCTTTCCAACTACTTCACAGCCATTTTCCCATGGAGTGCATTTCACTTGAATGAATTACTTTTGTTATATTGCTATTTATTAGCCCAGAGAGATTGATAAAATATGAGTTGCTGCACCACTATATGATGACAAATGTAATATTTTTAATATTTAATCAATTATTTAAATACTTAAGTACACATTTTAATCTATGAAAGTGTATTTTAATTGTAATTTATCACTATAAATGAAAAATTTGTATATAGAAGTACAATTGTTGACAATCATTTAAATTAATAGATATTGAGTGTCTCATAAAGGCCTGCTACTGTTCTAGGTATTTAAAAAATATCACTGAGAAACAAATTACAACAGTTCTGTGCTTATAAAAATTACACAAAATGAGATTATTGACGTCATTGTACATTAAGACTTGCCAAAATAGGAGAGCCATACACATTTACCATTGCACTGAATGTTCATTCATTACTACAGATTTATGTGTGGCAGCTAAGATATCCTAAACTTAAGCACCAAAGAGTGCTACTCTTGTCTACAAGTTTATAATCTGAGCAACTGCTTGTTAAGGTAAAAAACCATCATTATTCTACACAATTTCTAATGTTTGCTAGAAAATTTATCTTGGGAATAAAAATTGATTTTCAATTATATTATATAAAACTTAATGCTCACGGCCCAAATTTATATTTATGGACCTAAAAAGATCCCAAAACCCATTTTTTATAAGATAATGATTCTAATGTGGTCATATTGAGTTTGAGTTGTCTGTGAAAATGACTATATATATATACATATACATATATATATGTTTATTATTTCTAAGATATAAAAATCAAGTAGAAATTTCTATAAAAAATAGAATTGACGGATATTTGCAAAAATGTTCAGTTTATCTATAATTTGAAAATACATGTTGAAACAAGATTCTTTTTTATAAAATTCTTAAACTGGTGGAGAGCGCTTTTTCTTTTCTCTCTCAACCATTTATCCACCTAAATATTTACATAATTTTGGTGACTATATGAAATTATGGACCAGTATTGGTGATTTAGATTAATTCTAATATTTCTGGAAAAAGCTGCTAATATTTATCTTTGTGCTATTTATCCCCGATTCTTTCAATTGAAACGATGCAAATTCATCCCAAGAAAATAATTAAAAATACGTAAAGTATCTGAATGGGAAAATATGTTTAAAGATTAATATCACAAAGATATCAATAGGAATATTATTACAAAATCAGTGCAGCAACAACTAAATATGCTATAATATGGAACACAATATAGTCATTAAAATAATTCTGTGGAAATAGATAAAATGATGTTTTATTATTCATCCATTCCTTTAATTTATATTATTGCATATCTCCTATGTGCTAGACACTATACTAGGTATTAGGCATATAACATGGAACAGCATACATATGATAACTTCCTACATAAATCTTATGTATCAGAAAGAAAAATAAAAATAAACATCAGTTAAATAGTGAAGGAAAAATAACCGGAAAATATGAATGGGCATATTGCATGAATAATAATTAGGTTTTAAAACTTAAAAAAATATCATTTAAATATTCCCAAACTCTATATTGATATATTTTAAAAAATAAGCAGCGGGCGCCTGGGTGGCTCAGTCATTAAGTGTCTGCCTTCGGCTCAGGTCATGATCTCAGGGTCCTGGGATTGAGCCCCACATCGGGCTCTCTGTTCAGCAGGGACCCTGCTTCTCCTGCTCCCATTCCCTCTGCTTGTGTTCCCTCTCTCACTGTGTTTCTCACTGTCAAATAAATAAAGTCTTTAAAAAAAAAAAATAAGCAGCAAGGTAACTTGGCATAGATTGATTGATTATAAGGAGTATATTAATGATTATAAGGAGTAATTAGCGTTTTCCTAATTATGGTGCATGAGCTTTAACATTGAGTTCAAATGTCTTTCAGCAAATATAGCAAAATTAACTAATTTGTAAATTCTGTTTAGTAAATAAACAAACTGAAACAATTTTGCATTATGTGCATGCACACATATACATATAACACAAATGTTCACACATATGTATTCTGTAGATTGATACTGCCCCATCAAAACGTGCTCTACAAATATGAGCCACATACATAATTTAAAATATCTAGTAGCCATATCTAAAAAAAGAAATAGGTAAAATTAATTTAAATAATACAATTTTAAGTCAATTTAATCAACATATTATTTTAATATGTAATTAATGTAAAAACTATTAATGATAATTTTACAGTTTTTGTACTAAATCCTCAAAATATGGTGTGTACTTACACTTAAAGCATCTCTTGATTTGAACTAGCCAGATTTCACATGTTTAATAATATGTGTCCAGTTGTTACCATTTTGGATAATGTAGATTATAGAAAAACAAACATAATTTTAAAATGCTGAGGAAGCATAAAGGAGAGAGTTAAATTCAGTTAGGTGCAGCTCATCCTTTTTATATAGTGTGCAAATAGGAATAATCTCTTTTTACCTAATCTGATCCTGTCATCTCTATTGTACATAATATAAACAAACTAAAAGTACTCTAAAATTACAAATTAATTTTGTAATTACATGTGATGTATATTCCAAATAATATTAACAATTAGAATTTGTACTATATAGTTTAGAAAATACTTATAATTCTAATATGTGGAAAGGAGGCCACATCTGTTTCATGAATATTAATTGCAAATGGACAGACTGAGGGACTCTATGCAAAAAGCTGTTTGAAAAATAATCTTATATTTTAAAACAATAAGCATATATCTATTTTAATAAATTTCCTCCTAAAATTGATGAACTGTTTTAACCAAAATAGTTTCTATTAAAATACTTCAAATTCTCACAGACATAAAAAATGTAATGCTTTCTTTTCTTATTTAGTCTTTACAAAGAAGAAAAACATTGGGGCGCCTGGGTGGCTCAGTGGGTTAAAGCCTCTGCCTTCAGCTCAGGTCATGATCTCGGGGTCCTGGGATCGAGCCCCGCATCGGGCTCTCTGCTCGGCAGGGAGCCTGCTTCCCCCTCTCACTGCCTGCCTCTCTGCCCACTTGTGATCTCTCTCTGTCAAATAAATAAATAATCTTTAAAAAACAAAAAAAGAAAAAAAAAAACAAAAAAAAAACAAAAAAAGAAGAAAAACATTATTACTTTACTCTTGACCACCAAGATTACCTGACAGAAATATTAATGTCAATAATAATAATAATAATAATAATAATAATGCTTACATTTGTTGAACAACATACATGTCACGTATTGTCTTAAACACTTTATATATTATCTCATATAATTTTTAGTGTTTTCTTATGAGATAGGTGGTTTCATAAATATGGAAAATATTAAAAAGAGCAACCGTTTTTGTATTTGCTTTTTTTGTGTTTGTATAAGTAGAAACACCAAAAGGACAACTTTGGTAAGCACAGCAATTCTGGTTAAGCTATGTTCCTCATTTTTGAAGACTAACTTTGGGATATATTCTTAAAAATGTCTGTGATATGGATTAAAGTTCTATTCTAATTAGAGAAGTCTGTAGCTTCTTCAGTATAGCCTGCAGGTGGAATGCTTGTCAGGAAATAATTGGATTTAATACTAAATATAACATAAAAATACATGGATTTAATTTTTTTATGTATCAAAGAAGCAGCAAAATTTACATTTTTTAATTTTAAAATGTTGACATAATTTCATTTATTCAGATACACAGATATAATCATTTCTTTACATCTTACTTGGTCTCTTGAGTGACACTGTGTCAGTTTGCTCCTGTAGGAAGACATACAAAAACACAAAACTGTAGAGATGTTAAAGCTAAATATGGTTAAAAATGGTGGAGCTCTGGTAGACTCCTGGTTCACCTCTTTCTTAACATACGACTGAACTCTCTATGCCTCAAGACAAGTATTGTACTCATCTAAACTGTGAATAATAGTCTTGACCTCCTAAGGTAAATGGATACGATATGTAAAAGTGTGTATGTACAGCAAGGCACATACATACTTACCTGGTAGATGTAATGACTTCTTGAAAATAACCACTATAGGATTAAGGGATTGATTTTCATGGTAAGTAAATGAATATAGTGCATACAACAGCATCAAGATAAATCCTTTTCTAATGATTTAACTATGGTTCTAATTGACCCTGCTTTGCTATTCATTAGGTGTGAATTAGTGAGGTTTCCTTCAAAAAGATATGCCATATATAATTATTATTTTAGCCTGAGTTCATTTTTAGTTAATATAGCCTAAAATGTGAATCTAGTGAGTAATGCATTTTAGTTTTATTGCCAAGAATTCTGAGAAAATTCCAAGATTTGCTTGGCAAATGGACTGTGTCTCCATAAGGTCACAAACTTAACACTTTAATATAAAAAATGGGGGAAGGAGTATATAATCTTAAAATTTTGAATTATTCTAAAAATTATAGGCGCCATATGGTAATATTTCTTTTTGTTAATTGCAAATGTAATTATTTAAACATTTAAGTAAACTTAATCCCTGCATCTACAAAATATAATTATAGATGCTTTCCATTTTTGCCTGGAGTATATTATTAGTAATATACATTTATAAAAATTAGTTTGAACACTTCCTTTTTCCCACAATGTATGTCTAGGGAAGTTTCTGCATTGGTACATGCAGTTATATTTTATTATTTTGAATAGTATATAAAATGAATGCATCTATGCACTGGAACTTATTTAACTAATATGGTTATAATACAACTATGAGTTAGAAATTACAGACTCAGTGGGACAGCTTTATTCAACTTTGTACAAATTGTGGATAAACCATGAATATTTAAGCTGAATATTTTGTACTTGGAGTATCAGTAGATTTCTCAAGGCAAGTGCTTTATTTACATACCACCAAATTTTATTGACACAGTAATTTTGAAACAAAAAAAACCCTAATATTTTGTTAGAAAAGAAAAAAAAATTACCTAATCTCTCTCTCTTTTTTTTAAGATTTTTATTTATTTATTTGACAGAGAGAGAGAGAGCAATCACAAGTAGGCAGAGAGTCAGGCAGAGAGAGGGGGAAGCGGGCTCCCTGATGAGCTACAGGGTGATCCCAGGACCCTGAGATCATGACCTGAGCCAAAGGCAGAGGCTTTAACCCACTGAGCCACCCAGGTGCCCCTGATCTCTTTTTGTTTTAAATGTCCTTTAAATTGTTGATAAGAAGAGAAAACATGATTTGAATATTTTCTGTACTTTCAATAATAAATTGCTGACCTACTTTTTTTTTTTCTTTTTTTTTTTTTTTTTTTACTGTAAACCATTTATGGCTCTTTTGTACACAGAATCCCAGTGGTAGAAGTGAATGTGTCTCATGTGTCACTAAAAGCATCAGAAAAAAAAGTAAATTTTCAGTATTTTTGTTAAGGATCATGTTCTAAAATGGTAACGCTTTTTAAGTCCAGCTTTAAGAAATGCTTTTCAATTGCTATTTCTGATTTTGTAATGCAGCATGTATGGCATGTAACCTTAGTGTCCAACATACTTTAGTTGAAACATAACTGTTCTCAAAATTAAAGTGAAAATTGAGAATTAAAAGAATCAACACTTGCTAAATAGATCATACTTATTTGTAGATCCTAAAACTTGCAAATGCTTTGAGATATTTTGTTTCCACAAGTAGCACCTTCAGGGAAATGCCCAAATAATGGCTACCTGCATTTTAAAGCAAATTGGTAAATTTATATACATTTAGTAAGACCTCTTTTTCTCTAGCCATCTTTGGGAAACGATGTGGAGGTTTAGGATTATATATTACCTAAATGTAATAACTTTACTTATTTTTTAAATTTTTTCTCAAGATAGTAATTTCTATGAGAAAATGGATTACTACTAATTGAGATATATCTTTTGACTTCAGTGGAATGTAATTCGCACACATGTAATAGTTTTGGTCAAAGCTAATGAAATAGCACAGGAGCCACATGGTGATAGCTGGGATAAATACCATGCCACTTAGATCTGGGAAAAGGAGCCTTACCCTGGGCCACGCACTTTGAAGGGTTTTATATGCCTAGAATGGCCAGTAATCCCTGTATGGATGGATGAAAAGTCATTTCAAACTTCACTGTGAAATAGAGGAGAAGGCAAGGGGGCCAATACTCAGAGATGAAGACCCTTTACTTTCCTTTGCTCCCACTTTCATTGGTCCTTCAGGATAATCACAAATTCTTATCACTGTTTCTCAAGCACTGTGATGTGTGACAAAAGGTCTTACTGAAACTGGGAGGATCTATTTATAGAAAAGATCCCATATGCTAATCTTCTTATTCTACTAAACAAGTTGAAGTGACAATGCATACATCTTTTAGATCACAGGGTGGCTGTTTAGGCTAAGAAAGCTTCAGGGAAGGCAACTCCCTGAAGCATTCCCATGGCAGTGGTCTGCAGACCTCAGCATTCCAAAGGCCTACACCCTTCTCCAAAAACTTCCATTACTCCTAGTGGCCTCTGTGTTAGATTTTGGCAAGCCAGGTATTATGACTGAGTTCATGCTCTACATTAACCCCAACATTTGTATATGTTGATATTAAAAAATACATATAAACATATATAACATATAATATATATGAATCTATAAGATATATAGATTTTTCTATATATTTAAAATATATAGATTTTTCTTTTCCTTGTCTTAAGAAAATTCATTGAAAATCTGTCATTAATCAAGTGAATAAAATATGCTAGGGTGGGCCTTTTGAGGGGAACTTTGTGTGCCAGGTCAGTGGAACTGAGAACACTAAGCAGATGAAAGGGAAGTAAGCACAGAAGTCATCCTAAGGGTGTGTCCAGACTATCTAGTTCCCCAAATACATGCCACTTTTTTCATCCCCCCTGTTGGGTATTGGTGTTTTGGGAAATGCTGAGTCAATTATCTTATGGGGGGTGTGGTACCAGCTTATCCTGGTTTCTAGAGAGTTTGACCTTCGCAAGTCTTTAATAGCAATCCAGTTCTGTCCCAGGGGCCTTGGGTCCCAAGCCAACTTTCATGCTTCCCTACCTCAGAACTTCTTTGCAACCACTCTGGCTGGCCCATAAGCCAGAAGGAAAGAAGAAAAGCAGCTCCTTTGTTTTCCTGTCATGAAGAAAATCCTTGGAGAGGGGCTAGATGGGTCCCATTACGGGGAAGCAGCTCTGGCTATGAGTAAAATTGTATTTATAACTTTTAAGTACTTAGATTTATATACAAGGATTCCATTTTTATTCTTGCTCTGGATCCACAAATGTCATGGGTAAAATTCTTTATCTTAAGATGGTTGTGGAGAAGCTGGTGAGAAGGCCCAGATTCATAGACCTTACAACTGACCGATTATATATGGCATGTGGGGAAGGATTGTCATCAGGGATGGCTATTTACCAAAATGGAGACTATGGAGATTAGCATGCTTTGAAGAAAATGAGTCTTTTTTTTTCCTTTTACCATGTTAAATTTGAGCAGTTCAGAGGAGAGTCAGATTATAGATATTACGGTCTGCAAAGCTACATATGATCACCTGTGATTTATAGATGACAAAGTCCTAGAGAATGTTAACATTTAGAAATTAAAGAGGAACAAAAGAAATTAAAAAAAAAAAGTAGTCAGTGACATAAGAGAAAAAGAGTTTTTTCAAGGATGAAGATGGGATAAATGATGTTTTAAGTACTGCTAAATGGTGAAATGAATTAAGGTCTGAGAAATGACCATTGAGTTGATAATAAGAAGGTTATTAATGACAATAACCAAATAATATCAATGCAGTCATGGAATGAACTGGTTATAATTGGCTGAGGGGAAAATGTGTGGTTAGGAACCAGGGAAAGGTGATTTAACTATCATTACTTTAATTTATTCATTCAAATAAGACTAGCAGTGAAAAGCATTACTCAATATGGGTACCTTCCTCACATTAATCTTAATGGTGATACTTGTCTCCTCTCTCAGGCTAATTTCTCTCCTAAACCTGTGCATTTATGGAGAGGACCTTCAGTAATGCTAGCTTTGAAGATAATGGATGCATAGGTGACTACCCAGCTCTGTCTCTCAATTCTAAACCGCTATTCAAAAAAAGGCACTGCTCAATCTGTAATTTTTTGGAAATCTTTAATATGGTTTTCATTCTAAAACTGTTACATGGAGAAACTTTTAAATTTTTTTGCTATCAGTCATTAACATTTTTTTCCTTTTTTTCCTATCCAAATGTACATTCCTGATTACAATAATTTCAATGGGACATTAGAGATGGTATATATTGCTTAAACTGAGTTTAAAAAAGAACAGAAGTGACTTGATGAGGAACAGGAATAGACTGAGTTACCATTACAAAGATTGATTAGTGGGTATATACAAATATAAAGATCAGAAAACTGAGTAGAACAAAGGTTAAAACAGAATTAGTACGTGGCAATTGCTATTTATAAAGTCACAAATATTTTATGAAAGTCCCTGGAGCCTAAAGATAATACTTTAAATTTGATATGCTAGGATCATTCAGGGACACTTAATAAAATCCCATGGCTAGAAATATTTAAAAGTGACTCAAATAAACAGAAACAAGGTAAAGGATGGATCAAAACAAGGTTTTAAAAGACCCAGATATGCATATTAAGTATACAAGATTGAGGTGTTTTAAAATTCACTTAGTTATGAAAAAATAAACAAAGAATAAAATGAAGTGATAAGGAAGTTTGAAGAGGGTTTAATTAATTAAACAGTGGTGTGAAATAAGAGAGAAAAAAAGAAAATTATGAAGACATATTTAGACTTTATATACTCATTTGATCATAGAGCCTTTGCATGAGAAGGAAATTTAGGGCTATGTGGCTATGTGTATGCTATGTGGATGCCTAGGCATTAGTCTTTAGGGAAAAATCATAGGTACCTTCTGGATGGTGGAGATACTAAAAGTTACTGGCAGGGTTTTGGTCACTCAACACATGAAATATTTGAGCACAACAAAATACCAATCAATAATATCAATAGACAAATGACAATTTAAAATTTTGTCCTTAATCACCCCCACCATTTGTTGGAATCTAGCCAAAAAAATAAACCAGAGCCTTTGGATAAAGTTATGATAGATATTTGATTAAAAAATGGGAAAGATTATAGAATACCTATAGTTATTAAGCATTTTTTTATAAATTTCTCTAAATTTATCCAAAAATACTAATTACATGCAGCAAGTGGTACCCTTTACAATACATATACCTCTTTCTTTGGCTAATAAGCCATCTAAAGCTAAATGGTTATCCAAAACCATCAGTGCAAAAGAATCATGTAGTTGTTGCAGTAAGCCTAGCCTTTGATGTAACAGCCCAATGTGTGGGTGGCTGACAGGTTGGTATTTGCCATAATAATTTGTTGTTGCAGGGGTGCCTAGGTGGCTCAGTTGGTTAATCGTCTGCGTTAGGCTCGGGTCATGATCCTGGTGTCCTGGGATCAAGCCCTGTTTCGGGCTCCTGGCTCTGCTGGGGAACCTGCTTTTCCTTCTCTCTCTGCCCCTCCCTCAACTCATGCTCTTTCTCTCTCTCTCAAATAAATAAATAAAATTATAAAAAAACAATGTTGTTACATGTCAAGCGTAGCAGCACTTAGCCTAGTCCCTGTGGGAAATAGCAGCAGACCTACTCCTGGTATAATGAGGATGAATACCACACATTTTTGATGTGAGGAGGCAGAGAGGGAGGGATTGGGGGGTCTGGTTGAGTGATTTGTAAAGGTAGTCTTAGGGAAACTAAAATATATTGGTGTGAACAGACAGGTCTCCCTAGGGGCTGACACAGAGGCAAATGCTTTCTAAATTGAGGGAAGGAGAGGTGCACATATAGAGATCCACGTGCAATGGCCCCAGGGAACTGGACCCACAGAAGACACCAACTACTTGATTGGGGAAGCCAAAATAAGTTGGAGATGTCCCCATTCCACCCCAGACAGCTTGGGTCTCAAGGCCCAAGACCATGGGAATTGTGCTTCTTGGGACAAGGTATAGGTCATATTCATCCATGTGCTCTTGGTGCTTGTGCTGATATGGAGGATTATAAAAGGAATGTGGGGGCTCCTGCTGGCTATCCTGCATGGGAGCAGTTGAACACTAGAGAGAGCAGCTGGGCAAGCTGCACATAGGGTGCCATCTGTTGGGCAAGAAGGCCAGAGTCACTAAGTCAGCTGGGTAGGCCACTAACTTAGAAAACAGCCTTTGTTTAGCCTGGTAACATGCTCAGCAATTGCAGTTGCCCACGAAGTGAACTCTTATTTCTGCCAATTGTATAAAAATATTAAGACTATAGGAGGACTTGAGGGGGAAGATTGTGGAGTTCTGAGTGGTGACCACAAGGAAGGGTCTGTCAGGAGGTGACCCTGTGGCAGTGATCCTGAGGGGTGTCAGGGTTGATACTGTGGTGGTGGCAGCATCTACCGCTTGGAAGGGGGTCTTAATAACAGAAGTTAAATTCACTAATTCCTAGTAGGATGCATAATATGTATCAATCTAAAGGCTGTACTGAACGCAAGTAACTAAGTGAAAAGTTTAATGAGGTTTCCATAAGGTTGTGAGACTTAACATACCTTGGCCTTACAAAGCTCAAAGGAGCAACAGAGAACAGCTTTATAGTTACAGTACTGACTTGTGCTTGAGCAGTAAACATTTTATAAGCAAGGTTGCTCTGGAGTAAACACATAGTTGACTCCGCAAAATGCCACTCAATTAGGAAATTTAGATGAACAAGCATTCAGGTCAGCAACCAAGTCCTGGGGAGGGCTTACCATCCTCAGCTACTGTGTCTTCCTTGTTGTCACCTCTGCTATAAGGTTGCAGAGACAGCATTTGGGATGAGGTCATGTCTTTTGACATTGTGGGTTGGGATGTCATCATCCCTAGCATTGTTGCAGCTGGAGGGAACCATTCCAGAGGGGGATGGCTCTCCCAGGTAGCCATTCAGGTGGGGGACTGAGAGACCTAGAGGTCAAATAGGGTTGCATAGATTTTGGCTACTCCGATTAAGGTGTGCTTGCACCTAAATCAGTACTGAGACTGTTTACTGGTATCACACATCCTCAGTAAATTTTGATGGTGCTCAGTGATACACTATGCAAATAATTGGGTGATGTTTTCCTCTGAGGCATAGAAGGTCTCCATCCATAAACAGTAAAGATTGGAGACATAATTTAGCCTTGGTTTAAACAAAATTTAGTTATATGCTCTTCACAATCTAGTGTTTAGTCTTATATTACCAGAGATGGGTCTGAACTGCATCATCCTATTAGCCAATTTGTGTTGAAATTAAAGCACAGTAATGGCCAGTGCCCAGAAGTGAGGATGCTAATGATTGTTTGGGCAGGGCTGGTAGCCTTTAAGCAGTTGTACTGTTGGTCTCATTTAAGTTAATAACTGAATTGCCTGGCTACTATACACACTTTGAGGAGTTTCAGATGCCTCTCTAGGGCTGACTTCTAACACTTACCATCCCCCCATCCTGGGGTGCATTTGTGACTACTATGCAGTTCTAGCTACTTTCTAGTATTGTGGGATCAAGGAATAAGGTCCACGACTCAGATAGCACACAAGGCACAGATCATGGCCAGCAGCAGTAGGCATCTGCGTTTTATAGTTTTGTGCCTGCCTTATGGGGCCATTCGTTGTGGGGGAGCAGCTTGGTGGCCTCCTCCGAAGAGAAATAAGGACAAGTGTTTTAATTGTATTGCCATGCTGTCATCTTCTAATGCTGCTGGTGTCAACCAACCTGAGTGCCTCTTCCCGCCCTTTGGAGATATACACTGTTTTTTAGACCTGATGGAACTAGGTGCAATTATTTCCACTTCCCCTGTGGAGGTATGGTTAGGAGAAATGAGTCATCCACTAGTACCACTGTACATTGGAATTAGAACTGGAATTTGCATATCAAGCAGGTAAGTGTTGGTCTATGGTTTTCAAATGGGCCAGGTCTATCTATGACCAGGGGGTCGTAGCTAACAACCTGTCCCTGATTGGATTGCTAAGGAATATTAGAAGGTAAGAAAATTGACATTTTAAATCTGTAAGGGGACTCAAAATTGTTTAGAAAAATGTAAATGATATTGTCCTGTAAGATGAAAGCATCGGATTCCCTTGTGAAAAGAATTAGAGCCAGCATGACTAGGCAATCTCAGTTCACATGAAGAGAGTGGTGGCTATATGGCCTAGAGTTTAAAGTGGTAAGTGACCCTGGAAGCAAGAAGTCCATCAAAGAGTCCGATTACTGTCCTATTAACCTAAGGAGCAAAGATTTTAAAAGACCACTGTAGCATTCAATAATGCCCAGGGCCTGTGGCCGGTGTTGGAAATGGAAGTTCTATTGGATGTCCTATTGGAGAGCCCCGTGCTGTGTTATATGGGCAGTAAAATGAGATCTTGATCTGTGTCAGATCTGGGCCAAATGGGGGCAGAATACACTTAGAAAAGAGATTAAGGCTCCACAGAAGTGGATGTAGCAAGCAGTAGGTCAGTAAAAGTATCCACATATGTAATAATGAAGTAGGTAGCGCCTTCTAGCAGAAGTGCAGCCCTATACAATTAACCTGCCAGTGGCAAAAAAGGGCAGTCCTTGTGGAACTAAAGCAGGACCTGGCAGTTTCCAGTGTTTGGTCTGGGAGCAGAATTTGCAATTCAAAACAATGTGTTTTGCAAGGGCTGCCATAAGTGGAAGGCCCCTGCATCAGACAGACCAGTGTAACAGCAGCTTCCCCAAGAGAAATGGGAATAAAGAGTATGGAAGTGATGATTAAAACAGGCCAGAATACTGGAGCCTCAGCTTCACATCACCTGGGATTGATTGACCATGGTAAGCTGTGGTTTTGTGGAAGTCAGTGGAGCCAGTGTAGTTGTTGGTAAAGCATCAGTGGTTGAGGACCCTAGATGGGTGGTGACCTTGACCAGAGTCAAGGGACTCTGGTGTGCAGTTAAAGGCAGCCTCTGGTCTTGTAGCAATTATATGTGCTGAAAAGTGGGTAACCTTAACTGTGACTGATGCTTGGGCAATATCCTACCAAATTGAGGCACATCAACTAGCATAGCCTTGAATGTGAAAATTGTCCAGCAGCCACGAGCCCAACCAAACTGCTAGTCTATTAGCAATTGCCTGAGAGCCAGGAAAATTATGGACAAGAGATATGTCATAGACAATGGTGTTCTGCACAATCATTTGTATTGCTATAAGCTTAGCAAGCAGAAATGAGCCCCATTTGCTCTCTTTGATAAGTATGGAACCTTTGAGAAGATGGTGTACTCCAGGTTCATAAGCAGGGAGATGAGGAGCAAGGAAGCCACAGTCTCCTACAATTTGGAAAGACTTGCCAGGTAAGGTTTAGCCCACTCCTAACCGTCCTGTTTCCATTTTAGTGAAGAGGCATTTGTAGTCATTCTGAGCAGCTGTTCAGAGGAGACCCTTATCCACGGCATAATGGAAACATAGGTACACAAGAAAATAGTTTCCATTACTGTGAGGGGGGCCTCTATTTATAACAAATCCCACTAAGCAACCAGAATTTTACAGTCTCAGGGACTGTAGTAGGTGGCTATGGAGGGCAGTCATCTGGTTCAAAGCCCATAAGCAGCCAGGAGGAGTCATGTTTAGTCCATAGGCTCGAGGATGCATAGTCCATGGTTGCCAGTGCCTCAACCTGGAAGTAGGATCCAGGAGGAGGGCTTGATGAATCCATCAAAATTCTAGAGGAGACAGTAACCTCTTCGACATTGGCCACAGCAACTTCTTTCAAGACATGTCTCCAAAGGCAAAGGAAACAAAATTGAAAATGAACTTTTGAGACTTCATCAAGATAAACGGCTTCTGCACAGCAAAGGAAACAGTCAACAAAACAAACAGGCAACCCACAGAATGGGAGAATTTATTTCCAAATGACACTATAGGCAAAGGGCTGATATCCAAGATCTATAGAGAACTCCTCAGGGGCACCTGCATGGCTCAGTGGGTTAAAGCCTCTGCCTTCAGCTCAGATCATGATCTCAGAATCATGGGATAGAGCCCTGCGTCATCAAGCTACCTGCTTAGCAGGGAGCCTGCTTCCTCTTCTCTC
The DNA here is from genome assembly GCA_028646535.1 of Procyon lotor. Lineage (NCBI taxonomy): Eukaryota > Metazoa > Chordata > Mammalia > Carnivora > Procyonidae > Procyon > Procyon lotor. The sequence goes on from CM053604.1 coordinate 42,250,551, forward strand.
TCTGCCTGCCACTCTGCTACTTATTATCTCTCTCTGTCAAATAAGTAAATAAAATCTTTAAACAAACAAACAAAAAAAGAACTCCTCAAACTCAACACCCAAAACCCAGATGATCACGTCAAAAAATGGGCAGAAGACATGAACAGACACTTCTTCAAAGAAGACATACAAATGGCTAGCAGATGCATGAAAAAATGTTCATCATCATTAGCTATCAGGGAGATTCAAATCAAAACCACACTGAGATACCACCTTACACTGGTCAGAATGGTCAAAATCAGCAAGACCATAAACAACAAATGTTGGAGAGGATGTGGATAACAGGGAACCCTCTTACACTGTTGGTGAGAATGCGAGTTGGTGCAGCTGCTTTGGAAAACAGTGTGGAGATTCCTTAAGAAATTAAAAATAGAGCTACCCTCTGACCCTGCAATTACACTACTGGATATTTACCCCAAAGATACAGACGCAGTGAAAAGAAGGACCATATGTACCCCAATGTTCACAGCAGCAAAGTCCACAATTGCCAAACTGCGGAAAGAGCCAAGATGCCCTTCAATGGATGAATGGATAAAGAAGATATGGTCCATATATACAATGTAATATTATGCCTCTATAAAAAAGGATAAACACCCAACTTTCGTATCAATATAGACGGAACTGGAAGAGATTATGTTGAGTGAAATAAGTCAAGCAGAGAGAGTCAATTATCTTATGGTTTCACTTAC
>CM053604.1:42257526-42279983 GCA_028646535.1 Procyon lotor
AAATGGTACAAATATTAGCAGCATAATGAAAAAAAATACTTATTAACAAAGAGCAGCAGGTAGAAGGATGCACTGCAAAGAAAGTTATGGAAGGGCTTACACAGATTTTGTTATAGCCAAAATTAATTAGTATTATATATAACTGAAACTTGTTTCGAAAAACAAATCACAGTGACCATAAACTAAATTCTTTTCATTTAACATGACAAGGATGTTTTAGTTCACTATTTTTGTGTTGATAAAGGAATACTTTTTGAAGTATAGGTGATTCTTTTACAGTTTTCTGTTGTTTTCAATTTATATTCTATTTGATAACATGTGTTAAGTTGTCCTATTTTTTATAAAAAGCTTTTTTATGTATTTATTTTTTTAAGTAGGCTCAACATTTAGTGTGGAGCCCAACATGAGGCTTGAACTCATGACCCCGAGATCAAGACCTGAGCTAAGATCAAGAATTGGATGCTTAATTGACCGAACCACTCAGGCACCCCTAGGAGTATTTTTAAGCATCAATCTAATCCTCTTTATTTATAAAATATGCAGATAAAAATACCTGGAACAATAATGTAATTAAAAATAATTTATTTTTATCATAGATACTGGGGTTTGGTATCTTTTTGTACCTGTTTTGGTATTAGCTATTGTTTAAATTTCTTATAATAGGTATGTATCATTTTTATAAGCATAATAGCATGAATTTCTGTAAAACACATTAAAATCTGCTCATCAGAAAGCTCTTTATCATTGTAAGATGACTTATTTATGGGTCTTTCATTTACAACTGAATAGAATTGATCTGTAAAATAATGAACACAATTTTTTTTAAAGATTTATTAATTTATTTGACAGAGAGAGAGAGAGATCACAAGTAGGCAGAGAGGCAGGCAGAGAGAGGGGGAAGCAGGCTCCCTGCTGAGCAGAGAGCCTGATGCGGGGCTTGATCCCAGGACCCTGAGATCATGACCTGAGTTGAAGGCAGAGGTTTTAACCCACTGAGCCACCCAGGCGCCCCTAATGAACACAATTTTATCTTTCAGGTCCTCTTATATTTCTTGAACTGCATTCAATTTTAACTCATACTTTGGAGTGAAAGTAAGACTTTAAAAATCAAAGACTTGGAGATATATATTATGAGTTACAATGAAAGAAAGACTAAGGAATATAGGTAGTATTAAATACTGTAGGGACTTGGGGAGCAAGGTACTTGACATGGTTCCTGGATTTTGATTTGACAAAGAGAATTTGATAATTATGATTCTTAGAGAAAAAAGTTCTATATAATGAGAAAACAAAGTGGATTAAGGCCATTTGAAGCTTTATTCCATAAACTATGGAAAATTAAACAAACTATTTATCTGTCCCATATTAATATTACACCATGACTATGATACTCATTATATCTACTACCAGGATTATAATGACACTCATAAAAAATAATGAATTTGAAGACAAAGAGTTTTCCACGTTTTACACAATTCTACACTATTGTTACAGCTAATAGAAAACAGGCACAAAACTAAATATATATGAGCACAAAGGCAGACACTAATTGCTTCTCATTGTCATCCATTCATCAAATATTTGTTGTAAGCCTACCACCACATATATCAATTAGAGATGAGTGCTGTGGAGAAAATAAAGTAGGTTAAGGGTATGTTTGGAGGTAATGTTTGGAGCATTCAAGGAATATCAAATTCAGAAAAAAGGGATCAAATTACCCAGATATTGCTAACAGAGCAAATCAGAAGACAACTGAAATTAACTGTCAGAGTAAATGACATTGGTAATGTTTGTGAGACTAATTTTTCATTTTTCCTTTCTCTCTCCCAATTAATAAGTCTATGTTTAGAAAAGAATACTTATTTTTACAATATTTCTAAGTGAAGAGAACTGTATTTTAAAATACTCCCAGGTGGGACGCCTCGGTGGCTCAGTAGGTTAAGTGTCTGATTTCTGCTCAGGTGATGATCTCAGGGTCCTGGGATCCAGCCCTGCATGGGGCTCCATACCCAGTGGAGAGTCTGTTTGTCCCTCTGCCCCTCCACCCTCTGGTGCTCTCTCTCTTACTCTCCCTTTCTCTCTCTCAAATAAATAAATTAAATATTTTAAAAAATATTCCTAGGCAAATCTAGGAATATTTTTTAGAAATAATTGTAATCTGTATTTTCAATATTCTCTTGGTAAATTTTGTGGCAAAGAATGTCCAAAAGAAATGTAGTTTTGCAATATGAATGCATATTGAAGTTGTGTGCTAAAAGTAATTTCTACCTTAGAAATTAAAGTTGAAAGAGCATCGTTGATTTTTTTATTGAGTGTTATTAACATACTTAATATAAGTGTCAGGTGTGCAACATAATGATTTGATATTTGTATATGTTGTGAAATGATCGCTACAAGAAATCTAGTTAATATCCAACACCATACATAGAGAATTTTTTTCTTGTGATGGGAACTTTTAAGATTTACTTTCTTAGCAACTTGCAAATATGCAATATAGTGTGATGCCATTTTACTTTAGTTCCCCCATGACTTATTTATTTTATACCTTTGTACCTTTTGACCCCTTCACGTATTTCATCCACACTCCATCCCCGATGCCTGGCAACCACCATTTTGTTCTCGGTATCTTATGAACTTGTTTTTTTCTTGTTTGTTTGATTGTTTGATTCTGCATATCAGTGAGATCATATGTTGTTTGTCTTCCTCTGTCTGACTTATTTCATTTAGCATAATGCCTTCAAGTCCCATCCATTAATTGTTTTGTTTTTAAAAAATCTTTTTTTTTTTTGTTTTTAAAAAATCTTACGAAAGCAAATAAATGGTATAAAATTCAAATGTTCTAAACTATGCATAACTATGTTCAAACAAAATGAAAATTATCTGAGGCATTTTAATTTATGTTGTGTTTTGAAGAGGAATATTTAAAAATGTTTTATAAACAAAATATTTGGGAGTTATTTATTAGACTCTTGCTAGAACCGGAACTGGTACTACTTTTGAAGCTTGGGTTCAAGTTCATAAAACTCCCTAGTTTCAATGAATGCATAAATATTACAATATGTATTTTCATATTTATTTTTATGATATATGCCTTTGGCTTAGTGTGATATTTGCATTTTCTCAGTAACTCCTTCCTTTCTTTCCTCCTTCCTTCCTTCCTTCCTTCCTTCCTTCCTTCCTTCCTTCCTTCCTTCCTTCCTTCCTTCCTTCTTTCTTTCTTTCTTTCTTTCTTTCTTTCTTTCTTTCTTTTTTTTTAAAGATTTTATTTATTTATTTGACAGATCACAAGCCGCAGAGAGGCAGGCAGAGAGAGGAGGAAGCAGGCTCCCCGCTGAGCAGAGAGCCCGATGTGGGGCTCAATCCCAGGACCCTGAGATCATGACCTGAGCCTGAGGCAGAGGCTTTAACCCACTGAGCCACCCAGGGGCCCCTCCTTTATTTCTTTAAAGGAATGCATTTTATTCCTTTATTGTATTCCTTTTGTAGCATTAGAAGCTAGATGCTTTAGGGAAGACATTACTTATGAATATAGAAATGAGATGAATTTTAATATTCTGAACATCCAAGAATAGAAAATCTTTATTTAAGGGTAGATGTTTATGAGTTATTGAACTTAAATTCTGTAATATCTGAAATTGTGTTTTTCTCTCATCCCACTTGCATTGTTATTGCCCTTGAAAAGAATGAAAACACATCATAACAAGTTCTCTGCCCCTTCACCTTTTAAACCTATTAATTAGTGTTTTTTATTATTCTCTTAGCATATTTTTCCTAAATATAGAAATATCCACAGTGGTTCTTGTATTTATATTATAATGTCTCATAGATAAATGTCTTATTAGAAATTACTATTAAAATGTAATCACATTGGGTGCATACCTAAGTATGAAACCTAGTTCTCATTCTGGAAAACATACCACTAGGCTCCTTTGAATATTTAAGAAATAGTTCATTCAGAACCATATTTGAAATGTACAATAGGCACTGAAGATCAAGATATTTCTCTTTTCCCAGAATGCACTCACCATCTTTCCTGGTCATGAATCACCATGGAGAAGGTTTAGGAAATTATTGACCATTTACAGTAAGGCTACATTGAAGGGTTTTTTTTTTTTTTTAAGATTTTATTTATTTTACAGAGAGAAACACAGTGAAAGGGGGAACACAAGCAGAGAGAATGGTAGCGGGAGAAGCAGGCTTCTTGCCCAGCAAGGAGCCCGATGCGAGGCTCGATCCCAGGACCCTGGGATCATGACCTGAGCCCAAGGCAGACGCTTAATGACTGAGCCACCCAGGCGCCCCTGAAGGGTTCTTCAAAGTGAGTCAGCTCCCCCCTCATTCAGATTCCTGTTTTAGAACTGGGTGGAGTCTGTGAATCTTCATGAGAGGAACTCAAATTAGATTTCTGTCCTTTGGGATTAACCTTTTATTTTTATATGTTAAAAAGATCTTCAATACATGAGCTATTTTAGCTTTTTTGGTTTAATTTTTAGGGACCCTGAAATCAGTTCATACCACTCTAAATGCATTTTATCCTTACAGTTTATTATTGTGATTGTATTTTCATTTTCTTTAACTACTTAGTACTACCACACTTGTATCTCATTTCATCCACTCTCCCTCATCCCCAGCTGTGATCATTCAAGGACAAGGCGCCCTCACCAAGGTAGTTTTAATCCCTTGGAGGAAATATCCTCCAACCCTTATGAGGATTATGGTTAAGGTATAGCTAAGCAGGCTATACATAGAAGAATTATTTTAACAGTCACAATTTTTTTATTCTTATCTCTTTATACACTAGCAAAGTTATGGCATTTCAACCTGTGTGCTATAAGACATGATGAAACATAGGCTTCATTTAATCAAATTAGTATACTATAAAACATTACTCCGTTCCATCAGTGAAAACCACTGACTCCTTAAAACCTTGTTGGTAGGGACACATGGATGGTGCAGTCAGTGAGGCATCAGACTCTTGGTTTAGGGTCAGATCCTGATCTCAGTGTCCATGGATTGAACCCTGCATTGTGTTCCATACTCAGTGTGGAATTCACTTGAGACTCTCTCCCTCTCCTTCTGCCCCTTCACCCACAATCTCTCTCTCTCTCTCTCTAAAATAAATAAATAAATCTTTAAAAACAACAAACAAACAAAACCCTTGTTGGTAACTTCTGGAAGAGAAACTGAAGGAATAAGTTTTTCTACTTAGCTTCTGCAACTGTTGTTTTTCACTTTTCTTGCTAATGACCTTAATCTTTAACTGTCTCTCTCCAAACCCCCTTGATGAATCCAACTTGAGCAACTACAACTTCTTACTCTGTAAGAAACTCTTCCCCTTTCTAAGAAACATTTTTGACCAACTACTTAATTTTTAAGAAACATCTTATTTAGTTGAGAGAGAACGAGAGAGAGCACTCGAAAGAGAGAGAGAGAATGTGAGGTGGGGGAAGGTCAGAGAGAGAAGGAGAAGCAGATACCCTGAAGAGCAAGGAACCCAACATGGGGCTCAATCCCCAGGACTCTGGGATCATGACCTGAACTGAAGGCAGACACTTAACGAACTAAGCCACCCAGGTGGCCCTGACCAGCTTTCTGAAACCAACTGAAACTAAAGTCTTTTACTAAGACTTTATAAAGTCACTCTATTTCTCAATCTCTCTCATATTAGAAAAGCTTCTTCAGAGCCTTCTCATGTCTGGCTTTTTTTTTTTTTTTCATTTTACTAAAAGCTCTCACAGATTTTAATCATGTAACTTGGATCAGAACAATATCATTTGTTGATCACTGTGAGACCATGTCTATGAGGATAGGACAGATCAGAAATCTTTTGACATCTGTCCTCAGAGTGCGAGTGACTACAGCTAACACCTGCTTCTGACAAGTGCTATTTCTTACACTTTGAAGTACCCTTAAGCTTTTCTTTTCTTTTTTTTTTTTCTTTTTTATTCCCTTAATACCCTTTCTGATTTGCTTTGTACTGCTTTGTACTGCTCCGAGGTCTTATACATAAGGTAGAATAAGGCTAAGAACCTCCGTTCCTGATTATTTTTGTCATGTTTCTTCTCTTCATTTAAATATTGGCAATTACTAGACTTTCAGTAAATCTTAGGTTATGGTGCCAATAGCCCTAAATAGTCAAAATTTTGATAAGATTCTACCAAGGAAACTTAGAACTATAGCATCCACTCTATAGAATTTAGGATAAGCACATTCATGTGCATTAGAATTAAGGACTTAAAATTTTTTTTAAATTTAATGGTCATGAAGGGACCACTGAAGGACAGGAAATTTCTGAAATTACTTCTAGAGAGTCATGAGTGAAAACTAATGATAATGTAGAACATTTAACATCCAAAGTTAACCACTTCTCACCCTGTTTTGATCCAACTCTGGATTGGCTTCCTATTTCCCATACCTCAACTTCCTCCCCCTTTCTTTACTTTTTCTCTATCTTTTTTACTTTCTTCAGACTCTTTTCCCATTCATGCACTGGCCTTCCCTAAACATACTCCTTTCATTGAACATTATATTATGTCATACTATAGTTGGACATAATGATCCCCTCTGGTTTTTCATTTGAAATCTTGATTGAGATTTTATCATAATCTTAATGAGGTAAGGAAAGATAAAAGTTCACTGAAGAATTTAGGATTGCTCTATGAACTTTTAGTCCAGGATTCTCTGATATCTGTCAATTAGTTTATCTTTGTGGATCCTGGACATGTGAAAACTTGATTAGAAAAGCAGGAAAGATTGCTATCAAAATGTGGGCATCAATGGGTAGGACAAGTCTTTTTAGTAATTACATGTGAGGTCTTTTTTTTTCAAATCTAATTGTTCAAAAATTCACTCTGGTAAATGGAAGAATGAAGCATCCATTTCAGAGTCCTCTTAAATACAACTTCTGGCAATGCATTTCTCAAAATAGGGGTGAAAATTTCTCAAAAACTGTATTTACTCTCTTATTAATCATCTTAAACTTTTTGTTAAAAACAGAAAATAAATGGCAGACTATCTCCTCCTGCAAATTACAAGAGCTTGCTGAGGGTTTTTTTATTTTTTTGACGATTTTATTTATTTAAGTAATCTCTACACCCAAGGTGGGTCTCCAACCTATAACCCTGATGTCAAGAGTGGCATGCTCCACCAACTGAGCTAGCTAGGTACTCTTGAAAGCCTTCATATTAATGGGGAATTCATAACACTTAGATTTCCCAGCATTGGACACCAAACTGGCAGCCCATAAAGAGCACTGGATATTTAGGCTCTGGCCTTTGCTTTCCTTCTCCAAATACTGGGGTCTCTTTGATCTATAATACCGTAGTCTCTGCTGACCTCAAATGATCACCAGGCAACCAATTCTGGCATCACAGCCTTTGTCCACAGGACGTCACCTCTATGGCCATTAAGTCATTGACTGAAGACATTCATTGCAAAAGAATGCCAACCCATAGGAGGCTCAGGCAGTGATCAGTACCTGTGACGGTCTATTAAGGGACTGGCTTCTGAGAGCCTTCTAAGGTTGGAGGCCTTGGGACCTTTTTCTCCCATATTCATTGCAGAACAAACAAATCAGAGCTTACTGAGTTCTTAAAAGATATTTTAACTCAGAAAAAAGAAAAATTCCATAGTAAATTAATCCTCCTAGTAAGTAGCCATTCTTGTCTGACCACCATTTTCCTTAACACAAAAGAAATGTAATTATTAAAATCATTTCTGGATTGTCCTGACAGTACTTTCTACCATAAGCACTCCCTTCTTTCACCATTCTTTTCTCAGGAAAGCAAAAAGCTTTCAGTGGTAGGATCTTAAAAAAAATTTCAGGATTGAACTTATTTGAGCCACTTCCTATGTCTGTAGTTTCATTTGCTAAAACAATTTTTTTTGTTTGTTTAGTAGTTCTGCTTTGATAAATCTGTTAGGAAGAGGCTTTGTAAATGTGGTGCCATTTTAAATTGTGGATCAATCTCTTTCTAAAAATCCTAGAAGGTGAAAAATCACTGATGATGAGTCACATTGGTTACTGTATTAGTTTTTCATTGTTACTATAGCAAATTTATACAATCTTAGTGCCTTTAAACTACATAAATTTATTATTTTACAGTCTTTTTGGTTCCATAGTCACATATTTTTCTGACTTTTATCCTCTTGATCTCCTCCTATAAAGTTTTTATTTAAAGGCAAACATATAGTGTACCCAAAGACTGTACAGACAATACTGGCATCTGAGAGACTTCCAAGAGTAAGCTCTCCACAGTCCTTATGTACCCACGAACATCTTTTGTCTCCAATGTAAATCCCTACTTGTGTGATGAGTCTTAAATTTGAGAGGGTTCAGAGGACATGTTCTCAGCCAGATTTTTGGTTATGTAGTCTAGTTAGATTGTCTAATCTATTAAGCTTTTGGAAAACCATCAGATTGACCCTAGAGGTTACCAAGTAAATTTTGCACCTTAATTAGCTTGTTATAAATTCCACTGTCCTTATTTGGCCAAGAGTCAAAACCACATATCCTGGTATCTCCAGAGATAAGGGTAGAGTTTACTAGTTCATCATAAATTAGTTCTATCTTAGAAAGTCAACCACCTCACACTAGAACAAATCTTTCAAATTATGAGTTGCTATAATCAATTTTCCCATGTATCTTTTGCAATGTCCGTATAACAAAAAAGCAAAAGGACAACTGTCAAATACTAATTATTTTGATCCAATTATCATCAGATGAGATAGAGGTGATTCAGTCAAATTATTCTTACCAATTATATCAGTATTATACTAAATATCAGTTATATTATTAAACTAAATTGACTGCAAAAGAAGTCATTTATAATTATATTAGTATTTTTTAGGGCTTTCTAACAAAAGCAGTCCCTGTCTGTATGATCAGTGCTGTCATGGATTATGGTGTAAGTCTAGAGCCATGGACTCTGTCTTTTGTGGGGCATTGCCATATGACCTATGCCATACTATAAGGAGGTACTAACAAGGTTTCATAAAGAGCTTCATATTTAAGTAGAGCTCCCTCCCCCTACACACACATATACACATATACACGCACGTAAATTCTTGATTAAGTTGAATAGCCTTCCTGTTCCAACTGTTCTATTAGGCACATCTGTTATTTATTTATATGTAGGGCCTTGGCAGCTGGGATCACCTATACAATTACATTCTCTATTTCTAAATTCCCACAGATTGTTGGGGAGTGGGATATAATCTCCCATGAATTCATTGCTTTTACTTCTTTTGCCAAGATCCAGGCCATGGTCCTTGAGGTGCCTTTGTTTCATCTCAGGAACATACTTAAGAGCCCCTCTTGGTTCAGGGTCCATGCTTTTTCCTATCTTTATTCCTGTCATGCTGTTTAACTATCCTGAGGTTATTTTATCAATTTTTAAAATATTGTAGTCTGTCCAACTGCTTGCATCTTTTTTCAATTCTCCTGAAATAAATTCTCTTTTAAGTAGCCAATAAAAAGGCCAATGAGACATTTTCCTTGATATGTCTATTTTTAGAAATACAAGTGCAGCTTGCCCAAGGACTCCTAGACTTGTGACAGTCTTATCTTCAAGCTCTCTCAGGTAAGATATTTTGGTCATATCAGTTTATTTGCCAAACATTTTATTTGTTAGAATATTTGTTTCATAATTACAAATGTAGTAAATATTTTGGACTTAAAAATGTTGAATTCTCCAGGACAATATAATATGGGTTGTAGTCACTCAAACTCTACTGTACTTAGAATATGCCAAAGAGCTTCTCACAGGTGTCCTTGACAAACATTGACATTATTAGAAGCAAGAATACGTGCCATCCAGTCACCCCTAAACTAATATTGGTTTTTGTTTTCCAAGTATTCTCTACCTTAGCAATTTCTTCTCCACCTTCAAAAACAAAAATAAACAACCCCTGCTCTATATGCAGTAAGATGAATGATATCTGTTAAATCAGGAATGGAGCAAGTGTTTTGACCCAATGAATATCTTGAGTCTTAAGATAATTTTGCATCCCTCCATAATAGAAACAATTGCAACAAAAACCCTGTTAACAAGTTAGCAATTTCCTTTTAAATAGTATACACTTTGAAATTGCAACAATAAATTTGCCCAAAATCACAGGGGTATCTGCCTGGTAGTAGTCACAGGCTCTTGCCTTGTGATAATGTCCAGTCATTATAGCCATCAATTTCATACTCTTCCAAAATCTTTGAAGCATCTTGTATAATATCATGTGATTTCTAAAGCTTCAAGAAAGCTTACTCTTGAGGAAAAAAATCGAATTTAACCATTTTCCTGGTAACTTTGTGAATATGTGTTAACAATCTTCAAATATGACATGAGATCTTTAAAAACAAAACAACCCAATAAATCTATATGTCTCTTGATTGATGTTAGAGCTGGCAGAGACAATAACATATTTTTGGTTATCTGGGACAATGTCTCTATTGCCCCTGTTCAAATTATGTTAAGGAATTGTATCATTTGTTCCGAGCTCTGTACTTTATTTAGGTTAATTAGCATACTTTGGTGGTAATACAATTAATAAGTATTTTTAATTCTGTCTTGGCTAAGTCTTCTGATTGAGATACCAACATTCTATGATTAATATAATGAATAATAATACTTTCCAACTAAATCCAATCTGTATCTCTCCTTACCAGGTCGTGGCAATCAGCAGAGAAATTAAATATTCCTGTGGTTACACAGTAAATGTATATTGGAGCCCATCCCAGATGAATGCAAATCAGCTTCAACTTTCTTCTAAACAGAAATGAAAAAGAAGGCAAGCACCAAACCAAACTATATCCTTTAGTTTGTGGTATGTCTTGAATTGTTTATATCACATTGAGTACAGCTGATACTTTCGAAGTCACTACTTTATCCTTTCTCTATGACTTATAGTTAGCTTTCAAAATTCATCATCAACTTTTTATAGGCCCTGCTTGACTATTAAACAAGGAGTTTTGGGACATTAATATACTTGCCTATAATAGCGCCTTTATTAAACCAAAATACTTATAATCCTCAGGTATCCTGTATTGCTTTAAATTAAGCATTTCAGTACATTTAGATTACTCTATAATGTTCCCATGTAGACTGCCCAATTCCTACTTAGCCATAGTTTTACCTGAAAACCTATTTTGCATCACCATACGCTGCTAGTTTTTATGATCTTTTCATGTTTTATTAGCAGGTTTATGAAGAACAATATACTGAATACCAGTGTTCAGCAATCCTAATGAATTTTCTTCACCAGCCTCAGGCCATTTTACTTATCTCAATGCAAATGACCTTGGGTCCCCTACTGGTGATTGTGCTGAGAGACACTGGTCATCTTGTCACTCAGAATCCTTATCCTCTCCTGTTTTAATTGGCGTGGTCTTTGAAAAGATTATAGACTAATTTTCTATCGTCATCAGATTTTTTTTTAATTTATCATGACCAAAATAAAGTAAGTGAATTTATCATAGTTCTTTTACAACCTGAGTTAGGTGATAGGGCTGAATGACCTAGTCTCTTATAGTGATTTATTAAAATTTTAGTTGCTACTCCATCTATCTCTTCCTTTTTTATGTCATTTTTAATTGAACCTCTGAAGAACTCCACATAGTTTAATTATCTTGAGGTTTTCTCATATCATATTTTTTTCTCTTCTTGCTCTTTCTTTTGCATAATTTTGAAAATTTTCCCATTATTTAGCTCCATTCAGAGGCTTACAATCCATAACAGTTTCCCACACATCAACTTTTCTCCTCAACAATAAAGCCACATATAGGGTCTAAACCATTAGAGTTCCTTTTGTCACAGCGTCAATCATTATTTGTTAAATAGTATAGAGGAAGTGGAAATCTTAATATCATACAGGAAGTACAGGTCATAATTTTGCAGTTCTAGCAGCCTCTAACTCTTTTTCTTTTACCTTCAATTTTACTAGAACATATTAAAAAAAAAAAGCCACATTTTTGCTGAACGAATTTTTTTTGAATTTATTTTCTAATGCATTGACTATCCCCTAGCCTTGTATCCATGAACTTCAATCTCATTTATAATTTTCCTCCTGTCATTGGGTGTTGTGCTTGTGAAGCCCACACCCCCGCATGGCAAGGAAGTCAATCTATCAACAATGATTCCTCTCTCTTGGCTTTATTTCTCTCAAACCATGTCTTAGCTATTATTAGTTAGGTTGTATTGTTAGAGATGGTTTCAAATATCCCATTCTCACTGTCAACTGCAAAGATTCCATAAATTCGGATCTTTTAAAGGTCTTACAAATTTTACAGAGCATTCTCACATAAGGTTTGTTCTAAAGCCAAAAGAAAAGAGAACAGGAAAGCAATGAGGATCCAAAAGACGTCCCGGTGCAAGCTTTCAAGATCTGCATAGGGGACGATTTAAAGACTATTATAGTTGACACTTGCATAACATGGGTTTGAACTGTGTGGGTCCATAGTACAGTACTGTGAATGTATTTTCTCTTCCTTATGATTTTCTTAATATAATATGACCATTGTAATTATACTGTTTGATTGGTATTTGTGACCAAATTATATATTTGCTGTAGTTAAGTATGCTCTACCTATTACTATTCAAAATATAGTTGATCTGCAAACAGTGTAGGAGTAAGGGGCACTGAGCCCCCGTGCAGGTGAAAATCCACATGTATCTTTTGACTCCTGCAAAATTTAATAAGTCTACTGTTGACTGAAAGTCTTACAGTAACAAAAACAGTTGATTAACATGTATTTTGTATGTTACACCTATTATACAATGTATTCTTACAACATAGTAAGCTAGAAAACAGAAAATACTACTAAGAAAAAAATTAAACTGTGCCCTATGCAAATACTTCTGATTTTACACTAAGCCACCTACTTCTAAGTCTCTATTTCACCAGATATAGCATCATTTATACATATATATTTATTTAAGGTATATATGTATATGCTGTTTTTTAATGAATGGAATGATAAATTCTGTCATATTATTACTATACTCATTTATAGTGTAGTCTCCTGATGTATTTCAAATAGTATTTGCTTTTTAAAAAGCTTCCTTTAATGCTAATTGTCTGAAGTAAATAAATTTATTCCTCAACAAAGATTTCTCAATGGTTCAGGCCTATTAGCATGATAAGATCATGAATACCACTTAAACTCATATTTTATAATATAAAGTTATTATAAATTGTGATGATATATCCATCTGTAGAAACATAAAGTTACAATTAAGGATTTCAATAGAGAAGAGGGGAAACAAATGCCCTGCAAAAACACAAGTGAAGAAGAAATTACCAGTGTTGCTTCCTGAATATTTGCATGTGAAAATGAAACCACATTTCTCCCCAAGAATCTCCTGTCACCTCAAACTGAAATGAAAGTGAAATATACCTTGTGCCTGTTTATATGTATTTGTGATTCAAATTAGATCAATATTATTTTTTGTCAGTTGTATTTTGTGTCTGCCTGAATGGCTATTTGTGACATCTGCTGAGGGATCTATGAGAATAGGGACCTGGTGAGTCAAGCCTTTTGACTTCTGTTGTTCTGGATGTGTGTGCTTATGATCTGTCATTCCACAGAAAGATAAGTTTCTTTTAAGCAGAACAGACTTTGCTGCTCTGGGAGCTTTGCCGTCTTAACATATTATTTTTAAAGCCATTTTAGGAAACAATCTGGAGAGAAAAAATTAGATACCATGTTGAGTAAAAGAAAAATGTAACTCAGTTTTTGGGTAGTGTTGAACAAACCAAATTTCTACAACTTAAAATATTTTAAATATAAAATGAGAGACATCTCTCTCTCTCAATAAACCATGGATGTATTGTAAAAATTAAATAAGATTTGGAACACCCTTATCTCCTATCCTCTTGTTAAGCTGTTTTTTTGTTTTTTGTTTTTGTTAAGTGTAAAAGCAACAGAAAAAGAAAACTATCTAAATGAAACTTCTGGGACACACACAAACACACAAAATCTATAGGGGCAAAAAAAAAAAAAAAAATCTATAGGAGCGCCTGGGTGGCTCAGTAGGTTAAAGCCTTTCCCTTCCGCTCAGGTCATGATCTCAGCGTCCTGGGATCAAGCCTGGCATTGGGCTCTCTGCTCAGCAGGGAGCCTGCTTCCCCTTCTCTCTCTGCCTGCCTCTCTGCCTACTTGTGATCTCTCTCTCTCTCAAATTAATAAATAAAATCTTTAAAAAAATCATATTAAAAAGAAAAAAATCTATAGATCTAATGCAGTGCCCATATGTTTCATAAAAGTATGTAGGGAATCCATTAACTAATATTTTACTCTATCTTTTGTCCTGTAGTTTAACAGATTCTCTTTCCTTCTGCTCAGTGTTCCCAGATCCAGAGGCACACACATTTCCAGAGAGTTAGAGACACACAAATTGCTGTGGTCACCAGAGTGTGCAAGCCACAGCTTCATTAGGTAAACTTTCATTTTTAATTTACTCTTGTGTGGATTTATCTATGTCAATTCCACACCTCACACTGCCTCCAGGGTTACCAAAACCCTGTAATTCCTGGTCCTGTCTGGGCTTCTTCAGATGAAATTGTCTTGATTCATAAGATACCTCACACGGCCAGCATTTAGAGTTCATCTTGTTCTTCTCTTCTGGAGAGTTATTGGTTCTTCTTTCTATTTTCACTCTTCAAAAACTTTTGGTATCGCCCATCATCTACTGTCTCTTTCATTCTCCCCATCCTTTAAAAATTCAGGAGAAAGAGGAGATACAAGTAAACCTCAGAAGTGAAGTTCAGGAGAAAGGAGATATAGAAGCATGTGTTAATTTTCCATGTTAATTAGAAGTCCGTGGATGTTACTAGTACCTACTAGCCTAAATTAAAAACACAGAGAAACACACATGCACATACAAAGCATAAAACGTGGAAACTTTTACTACTACATAGAATAATAAAACGTAACAAATTTTAGCCTTTCTACATTGGTGCAAAAGTTATAAGAGAATAAAGAATGAAGATTCTAGCAGTCTTCATTTCTTTATACACTTAGTTGTCCTGCTGAATAGCAATGTGAGCTCTTCAGTGGCTGAAATTCTGACAAAGTGATATTTGCTGGAACTAAAGCCTCTGTATTAGACTTCTCATTTGTAATGGAGAAGAGAGATTTTATTCTCCACCTTCTTCCTTCATTGTAAAGGGCTCTAAGGCATTCACTGATATTCACTGCTTAGGAAAAAAATGCTATAATTTGTACATAAATTGAATCAGATTGACATATTCAAACTAGATGTTCAACAGGCAATAACATTCACATTGTTTATTTTTTAAGTATATAAAACCTTTCTGATTGCCTTATACTTAAGTAGAAAATTATTTATTTCAATATCTTAAAAGAAATACACTTACGATTATCTTATTCTTGAATATCCCATTACCACCAACTATATACATTCGAATTATGAATTCAAACTGATTTAAAATCACAGTATCTACCAAAGTGAACTCCTAAAACTAATCCTGTGGGTAGTATTTTATTTTACATCTTTCTGAGGATAAACTAATTTATAAGACTGCAGGTGAAGTTTGTCAAAAACCTTTTACACATTAATTACTGTGATGTTCTGTTCCTTATTTTATATGTCCTTACTATAATTGCCTTATTCTGGTACTAAATACCACAAAATAAATAAAGTTGCTTTGTCATTTGATCACAGATTTGTCATGCAAAATCTGTGAAAACCATATCTTAACAAATGACTGAAGTAACATATTCTCTATTGTTCTAAAACCCTTCTCCCTCTCTAAGCAGAGTATCTTCTCGTGGGCAATTGTTAACTTTTTCATTGAATGTATATGTATGGTAGTGACACAATATTGAGAAGAAATAATAATGAATGTAAAATACTGAACTTAAATTCAAAAGGTTTGATTTTTATTGAGAGTTTGACTCTGTATAATCAGGAGATAATGGGAAGATAAAATAATAATAGAGATAAAAGTATTTGTAAATTGTATAACATATTGTTCTGTAAGTTAAATTATAGTGATTTTTAAAGGTTTTAGAATTCTCTCAGACAGCTTGGGTTTATTTAAGAAGAGCTCACAAGTATGTAGAATTTAAATGTTGGAAATTACCATTTAGAATGTGCCCCTTATGGATTGAACACATGTTTAAAAGCATTTAATAATATATGCAAAGTTTTAAACAGTGTATTAAGAATACATATTATAAATGTTTAAAAATGATATTCTGCCAAATGATTTTTTTTTTTATTAGAGACATTTATTTAAAGTGTGTGTCATGCAGTATAATTTGAAGACAGGTTGGCTTGGGCTCTATTTTCCTGGAATTAGTATAATATCTCAAAAGTAAAACTCTCATCTCTCTCTCTCTCTCTCTCTCTCTCTCTCTCACACACACACACACACACACACACACACACACACACACACTTCACTGCGACAGGTTAAATGAACATCTCTTACCTCAAGAATACTGAGTAATTTTAAGTACCCTCCAAGTGATGTTAATTTGCCTTGCATTTACTGCAACTGAAGTCAAAGAACAGTGCCTCAAACTGACAAATATTGTATGCATCACACATGAGACAATGAGCAAGACTTAATCGATATTCCGACAAATATACTGCAAGTTCACAGCCAAGTTATAACCCATATTACTGGCAGAAGAATATATATAGATATATAGATATATAGATATTAAGATTTTATTTATTTGACAGAAAGAAACACAGCGAGAGAGGGAACACAAGCAGAGGGAATGGTAGAGGGAGAAGCGGGATCCCTGCGGAGCAAGGAGCCTGATGCGGGGCTGGATCCTAGGACTCTGGGATCATGACCTGAGCGAAGGCAGATGCTTAACGACTGAGCCACCCAGGCGCCCCAGAAGAATATATTTTTTTAAGTATACACCTTATATTAATGCCCTGCATAAACTCTCTTCATTTGCTTCCCATTCCAAAAGATAAGTAAAATCCGAACTCCTTAAAATGGAAGGAAGAGCCTTGTACAGTTTGGTGGTCCTCCACCACCTATCATATCAGCTTCATGTGTTATACTACTATCCCTCCTTTGTATGCACAACTGCTCCTCAGTTCGTGAAATATGCCAAGCACTTTCCTAACTGACAATCTTAACTCTTCCTATTTTCTCATTTCTTCAATTTCTTATTTTTCTCTTTACTACTACTCATACCTTGGGATTCCATAGTACTTCTCAGAGAAGGTTTAATTGTTGCTTTCCACTAAACCAGTTCTCAATACTATACTGTGTTTTCTTTCATAGTACTTTCAAGATTTTGTAATTATTATATAATTATTAGTTACATAATATACATAATATATAATATATAACATAATATATAATAGATATAATTATTAGTGTGATTGTTTAGGGTTTTTTCTCTCACTAGACTGTTTTTGGAAAAATGAATCAGCATTTGTTAATTTAAAATGGATAATGCAAGAAAGAGCATATAACTGGCATTGTCAGAAATTCCATTCAAAAGAGAGTAAAGAAAACATGTGCGATTGAGTTTTATCTTGTAATTAATAGGAACACACAAAAAATTAAAACAGAGACTTGATGAGTTCATTTGGATGTGTGCATGTGTGTATTAGAAAGACACTTCTGGGGACGCCTGGGTGGCTCAGTGGGTTAAAGCCTCTGCCTTCGGCTCAGGTCTTGATCTCAAGGTCCTGGGATCAAGCCCTGCATTGGCTCTCTGCTCAGCAGAGAGCCTGCTTCCCCCTCTCTCTGCCTGCGTCTCTGCCTACCTGTGATCTCTCTCTCTCTCTCAAATAAATAAATGAAACATCTAAAAAAAAAAAAAAGGAAGACACTTCTGAAAACAGGATAAAGTCTTAATAATCAGAGGTTGGGCTTCATACCAACAAGATGAACATTGTAACCATTCCTCTGACTAATGTACTGCTTGATTATACTAGTCACCAAACATGCTTAAACATGTACTAGCAGCAGGTCTCTAGGGGGGAGGATTATATACATTCTTGAAGTGGAGCAGCTGTGAACGCCCCACCCACTCAGGGTGGAACACTGCCTGCTTCTTTTTTCTGTTTTCTCCCCTTCTCCAGAGATCACCAGTAGTTAATTAGATGATCCCCTGAAATGTGTTTACTCAACCACAAATCCTATACTGCTCCATCAGGCAAATCTTGCTTTTCTTCTTGCTTATCTATAATCTCCTTGACTCCTTCGTTGATTGTTACCTTGTATCTAATAAATGGGGGACTGATGAGTTGTTCTGGGTGGCAATCTTCTCAGCTGCTGACCCCTGCTCCCTTTCTCTTGCAGCTAACTTTTTGTGCCTCAATCTTCTCCCATGCACCATTGGGAAGCAGTAGAACATTTCCTGGGAGTTTGATAGAATGGAGAATCTCAGGTCTAAGCAGAATTATCAAATTGGAATCCATATTTTAGGAAGATCCAGGTGATTTTTGTATACTTCTAAAGTTTGAGAAGCACTGCTATAGAGAATGGACTTCAGGGAAGGAAGGATTGGAATTGAGAACAAATGGGTAAGAGGTTATTTCAGGTGTGCAGAAACTTATGGTAATAACCACACACACACACACACACACACACAAAAGCAGGATTTAGTTTTTCTAAAGGAGGTCTAAGTTTAAGTTTATGTGAAATATAATCTTTCCAAGTTAAAGTCCATGTTCAAGAATCCCATATTATTCTACTGTGGTGGATTAGAATACTCAGCAAGCTTTTATACCTCTTCTCATACCCCACCCACACAGAAGGTGGTGCTAATGCCATTAAAAGACCCCTCTCAATATAAATACATGCTTAGGCTTGCTTCTTTCTCTTCTGCCATTTCCAAGAGAAGAGCATGCACTGAGTGGCCAGCCAGAATGGAAGAAATGAGAGAAACACATAAAGGCAGTCTGAACTGAATAATTCTTTTCCAGTAATCATGGCTACTCTTAGACATTTTTTTATTAGATATACACTTTCAGATCATTTGCCTTGAAAATTAAAATAGCAACAGCTGAAATTTTGCTTGTAATGTATAGCATTAATTGCATTAATTTGGGAATATTAGAATGTTCATATTAAGTTTTCTCATCCAAGAATATCTAACATTACATCCATTAAAGATTTTATATTTTAAATATATACCATGTAACATTTTAATAAAGGTCATTATACATATTTTACAACTTTACTGATAATTTAAATGGAATATTTTGCTCTCCTAGATATTTTTCAATACAAATACAGAAAAGTATTTGATATTTAAGATTTTTCTGTATTCACCTTGTGAATTGATTATGTTTCTCCAGAGAACCATGAGTAATAGAGAAGGAAAAGGATTTTCTTTCTCAATTTTATATTTCTCTAAATATAGAGCATTTTATTATCTCTCATGATTTCTATGGTTCAGGAATTTTGAACAACCTTAGCTCAGCCATTCAACCCCATTAAGGAGCTGAATAGTGGGTGCCTAAAGTAGATGGGGGCTGGCTCTGACTGGTTGTCTTTAACTCTTCATGTAGTTCCAGTGATTTTCCATGTTCCATTTGCAGTGATTACAAAGCAGTTGGACTGTTTATTTTTTTTAAATATTTTATTTATTTGTTTGACAGAGAGAGAGAGATCACATGTAGGCAGAGAGGCAGGCAGAGAGAGAGGGGGAAGCAGGCTTTCTGCTGAGCAGAGAGCTTGATGTGGGGCTCGATCCCTGGACTCTGATATCATGACCAGAGCCGAAGGCAAAGGCTTAACCCAGTTGGACTGTTTATATGATAACTTAGAACTACAGGACAAATAATCTACAGAGACAGGCGGTGGCTGCATAGACATTTGGGACCTAGATCTGGAAAGCAATTGCATCACTTCCATTACACACTAATGTTAAAAACTACTAAAGTTAGCACAGTTGCTACTGATCTAGAAAGGGATTAATATAATTTATAGATATATAAAGTAATCACTGAGTCTTTGAATCTGTTGTTGGAGAAAGAACAATCATGTGTTCATTTGCATACAAAAGTTAGTTAAAACTTGTCATGCACATGCCTTTTTTCATTGTTGTAGTTTAAAAGTTTGATAGTGATAGAAAGGATTTATAGATACGGATAAAAGCATATAGTGTGTAATAATATTTTTTTCAATGGTTTAATTCTTTTTATACTCTCTCCTGTAAAGCAAGAGAGAAATCTGAATATTGCAGCCCATAAGACATTTTATGAGCAGAATTAAAATTGTGATTCAGCCAATGAGAGATATTTGAAGATTTGGAAGACAGAATAGAAATTGAAAATATTTTTAGATCAGAGCTGAAGACAATTGCTTTGGAACTTGGCAGAGTACTGTTTGCAGTGGTTTCTGGGCAAATATCCCCAAATCAGTTCTGTTTTACAGTCAGGGAAGAGTCTATACTTCCAAATTTCCTAAGCTAAAATCAGTTCTGTTTTACAGTCAGGGAAGAGTCTATACTTCCAAATTTCCTAAGCTAACAGTATTTTAGGATCTTTACTCTTAAGCCTACAAATCATTGCAAAAGCCTTTGATGCCCTATATTAAGTCTATTATTACTAGGAAAACTGAAAATTTTTAATTTTTCTGATAGAACCTTGTCTGATCAAACACAGAAACAACATACTTCAGAAAATGATGACATTTACCAATTTTGAGGATCTCAGTGATATTTTCCATTATGATTTCTCAGGCCCATCTAAAAGGCTTCAGTGAACACACAATTTATACATAATAAAACACACAATTTACACATAATTCAAACTCATCTGAACCTTTCTACATTTTGTCACTCTTACCTCTCTCTGTTTCTACCTAATCAAGACAACTTTCCTTACCTAAGTCCCTCTTTTACCAATGCCCTTTTATTGCCAAATGCTCTTTTTAAAAGAATTTAAATGAATGTAGGTATGGATTAATTCATAGTTAAATACATTTTAAATATATTTTAATCCAGTTTTATATAATTAAAGCATAGTCATTCTTATTTACATTAAGTAAATTTTAATCCAGTTTATACAATTAAAGCATATTCATTCCTATTTATATTAATCAAGAAATATCTAGATTTGAATAGTTTCAAGATTGTGGAAGATATATGAATAAATTTTTCTTTCTATGAGAACAATCTATGCACCTTTTATAGATTCAAAACGCATAATGGATTATTAAAGGTTCTGAGAGTCTTACATCAAATATCTCATAATTTTGTTCCAGTGGATGTCCCTGAAATATTTTTGATAAAGAAATCCTGCTAAGCTCTTCATCTTCAAAAAAGGCTGACAGAGATTATTTGATCAGAGCTGTCAAGTCTTCTAAATAATTAGCAGAAAAAATTAATTTATTTTCAGTTTTTTTTAACTACTTACACTGATGTCAACACTACTGAAAGTCATCACATAATCACTGTGCTGTGAAAATAAAGTCAAATGAATCATTAAATGTGTTGATCAGTAACCCTCAGTGTGAAAAGAAGGAAGTCTTATAGGGAGAAAGATCCACTGCTTTCTCCGAAATAGAGAGAGAAATGGAGAAAAAGTGCAAGAGCAGGAGAATAAGCCAGCAAGCAAGAGAGAAAAGCAGGTCTACTTATTGAACACATGGCATTCCCAGGAGTAAAAACATACCCTAATATGCAAATATTTTAATATGCCTAAGTATCCTAATGATATTAGCATTTACATAGAGCATATAAAATGTTATTTTTATTTCAAAGATAATTTCTGAGAACCCAATGAAGTTATTAAAGTATACAATTTCATAATCATCTTCAGAATCTCGAATCGTTATAGGCCTGCTTCTTTAAGTTTAGTTGCCTAAGATTCATCAGCTTACAATCTGCTCCTCATTTTCATCAATGTTTGGATTCTTGATTGAGAGGCGATATTTCATTCCTGCTACTATGTCAATCTGGAATCTTTTCAGAAATAAATTAAAATTACAAACCCTTATTGAACAAAATAATTTATGATATATTAATTAGTTTCAAATTAACATTAAACTGTGTTTTTGTTTTTCAAAGATATTAATTATAATCACAGGTCTTTGCCCAGGATTTTAAAAATCAAAATTATTCCTGTACTTTAAAACCAGAACAAGAAGGAAGAATGTTAACAAAGTGTTACTGTATGGGGAGAGAAGGCAAGATGGCGGAGGTGTAGGAGGAACAGAGAGACCTGGGAACCAGAAGTCCAGCTAAAGAGGCAGAAAATCATTCTAAAAGCCGGCAAACACAACAGCAGAGAGAAGAGAATAAGAACAGCAAATCTAGGAGCAGAAAATCGACAACTCTCAGGAGGTAGGATGTGTGGAAAAAGTGAATTTAAAGCGACGGGAAGAGAGACCCCGGGGGAGGGGCCGGCTCCCAGCAGCCACAGAACTGCGGAGCCCAAAATCCAGAACTTCTAGTCCCCGTTCCTCAAAAAGTTGAAAATAGAGCTACCCTACGATCCAGCAATCGCACT
>CM053604.1:42280483-42297537 GCA_028646535.1 Procyon lotor
TCCTTCCTTCCTTCCTTCCTTCCTTCCTTCCTTCCTTCCTTTCTTTCTTTCTTTCTTTCTTTCTTTCTTTCTTTCTTTCTTTCTTTCTTTCTTTCTTTCTTCTTTCTTCTTCTTTCTTTCTTCCTTCCTTCTTTCTTTTTCTTCCTTTCTTTCCCCTCCCTTCTTTCCTTTCTTCCTTCCTTCTTTCCTTCCTTCCTTCTTTCTCTCTCTCTTTTTTTTTTTTTGTTGCACATATGATTTTACTGACCTTCCTTTGTATATCTGTAGAAACAGCAGGGTACTCATGCACATAATGAAATAAGCACCAGACCACCTTGCACAAGCCCTAGCACCGAGATAATGTTTGTGGCTTGAACCATCAAGTCTGCACAAGATCAAGAAATTTTGCACTCCCTTTGCTGATTTACTACCCAAATCCCTTTTAAAAACCCCTGGGCCATTCAGAAACCTCAGAGTTGGCTTTTGGACAAGAGTCCACCTTCTCCCCAGGTTGCCAGCCTCCTGAATAAAACTTAAATTTCTTTCTAATCAAAAATTTATCTTTTCGGTAATGGTCTTTTTAAAACAATGGGAAAAAAATGGGTAGCCAAACTTGAGTTGGGTAACACTAACACCCTCATTCCCCTCTCTCTCCTCCCAGGCACAAGAGACAGAGACCAGGAAGAGAAAGCCCATTCTCAGCATGGGATGCACTCAGTGCATATAGGGGTTCTAATAGTTAAGGGAAAGAATGTATGATTAGACAATCTTCCCCAGATTTGAGACTTCCCAGTAGTGTCTTAGGTGGTTCAACCCCCAGGAGTTCTGTGGACTATGGAATGCTCTTAGCCAATTCTGGATGATCTTCTATGAGTGACTGGGATAATGCAAAGGAGCAGATTCTGCTGATGCTGGTGCTGGAGCCCCTGAAGTCAAAATAAATCAAAATAAGGCTGCTGGAACAATGTCTCTAGAGTAGAGCAGAAGCTGTAGCTGTCCTGAGGACATTGTGAGCAATTTGATAGGGTCAGGAGACTGGGTGAAAAGAAGGTTAAGTTTTCTAAGTGGGAATGGTTAAGATACAGAAGCACAGATACATTGCCTTTGTTACCCAGCTGGAAGCATAGCAATCATTTTGCCATCCCAAGGAACATCCACTGAGGCTTTCAACATATAATATGCTTGCCAGTTTCAGGGAATTTTCTATTTCCCTTTAAAGCGTTTTTGATCTTGTGTTTCTGAAGGGCTTTTTTTTTAACTCTCACTCTATTCCTTTTCTTATGAATGTAATATTTTATTTATTTATTTATTTATTTATTTATTTATTTATTTATTATGAATGCAATATTAAAATTCTTGTGTCTGACTCTCAGATACTGTTTTTCTCATAATATGCTCAGTAAGTAGTAGCCGAATGCCAGATTAAATGACTTGGACAGGGGGTTCCTGTGATCTCTGCTTTGGGGTTTGTGATAAACAAAACTCCTATCGAATAACTATTTTTTTAGATTTTTAAAATATGTGTAAGCCTGACGACTCACAGACATGTACGCTGGGGCAAATAATACATTATGTGTTAATAAAAAAAGAAAGTGAAAAGACAAACCACAAAAAAATTAAAAAATAAAAGTAATTTGAAATTAAAAAAGAACTAATAAACTCATTTTCTTTTCAAATTAGAATGCTACATTGAGACTGAATCTGAGTCTGAGTATGGAGCAATTAGGAAGAAGTGTCACTAGTGTTTCTGGTGTGAGTTCATATGTATTTTTATGTCTGCTTATGTATTGATTGGCAGACATATGGTATTACATCTCCTTAAGGTCCTTATGTCTTCTATCTTGCCATTTCCCTGAGATGAACTTACTTCCTTGACAAAAATATTGAGGATCCCTAAGTCACAATTTTATTCATATGGAATTTCAGGGATCCCCAAACAGTCGAACAATCTTGGAAAAGAACAAAATAAGAGGACTCACACTTACCAATTAATCCAGAATAATGCCAGACTGACAAGCAATTAATTTTCAATAAGGATGCCAAAACCATTACATGGGGGGAAAATGGCTTTTCAACAAATGGTGCTGGGACAACTGGATATTCACATGCAAAATTATAAAGTTGGACCTTTATATCATACACAAAAATTAACTCAAAGTCAATAAAAGATCTAAATGTAAAGCTTACCTATAAAACTCTTAGAAGAAAACACAGGTATAAATCTTCACAACCATAGACTAGGCAATAGTTTCCACCAAAATCATAAGTAACAAAAGAAAAAAATAGGTAAATTGAATTTCATCAAAATTTAAAATGTGCATCAAAGGATACTATCAATAAAATGAAAGATAACCTACCGAATGGAAGAAAATACTTGGAAATTATGTATCATTTAAGAATCTAGTATCCAGAATATATAAAAAAACTCAACAACAAAGTTACAAAAACTCAATTAAAAATGTTGAAGGAAAAGAAAGCATGGACAAAGGATTTAAACAGTAGACATTTCTCCAAAGAAAATAACAAGTAGAAAATATACATATGAAAAGCTGCTCAACATCTTAGTCATTAAGGAAATGGAAATCAAAACCACAATAAGATACCACTTTACCCCACTAAGATACCACTTTACCCCACTAAGATGGATAAAATTAAAAAAATCAAACCAACCAATCAAACAAACAAAAACAAAAAACAAAAAAAATCAAGTGTTAGCAAGGATGTAGATAAATTGGAACTCATTTATACATTGCTACTGGAAATGTACAATAATACAGCTGCTATGAGAAACAGTTTGGCAATTCCTTAAGAAATCAAATAAAGATTTACCATGTGCGCCAGAAATTTAACTCCTAAGTATTTATGCAAGACACCTGAAGACATGCATTCACACAAAAACTGATACAGAAATATTCATAGCATCATTACTCATAATAGCCAAAAGTAGAAAAAATCCAAATGTCCATCAACTGAAAAATGGATAAACAAAATGTGATAAGCCATACAAATGAAATAATATTAAACCATAAAAAGGAATGAAGTACTGATACACGCTGCAACATGAATAACTTTAAAAACATTATGCTGAGTGAAAGAAGCCACTCCAAAGACAACATACTGTATGATTCCATTTATATGAAAAGGCTAGACTAGGAAAATCTAGAAACAGAAAGTAAATTAGAGGTTGCTTATGTTTGGGGGACATGGGACTTAGAGGTAAAAACAGGGTTGTAGAGTTCCTTTTCAACTTGATGAAAATATTCTAAAATTGTTTGTGTTAATGCACAACTCAATCACTATACTAAAAGCCATTGATCGTGTGCTTTAAATGAGCAAATTATATAGAATGTGAAATATATCTCAAAAAACTTTTTAAAATGGACACTATCAGGGAATAATCTGAGTGATGACATTTGGTTTTTTCCATCCTTTGTCGCTTAGCTGACCTCTGGTAACAGTAGATAAGGCGTTCTTTATGAAACACTTGTCTAGCAGAAAGAAAAAGTATTAATCTCCTAGTTGTTGCCCAAGTATTTCTTAGGGTACCAAATACCTGTCCTTTGGAATGAACTTCTCTAATTTACTCTGAGATGATTTGGGGTTCAGAATGCTTAACCAACTAAACCACCCAAGCACCCCTAAGGTAGAATAATTTTTAATAAATATTAAATAATTGTGATTAAACAAACTTTAATCACATTTTGGGGAACATAAGGACACCTAAAGTTGTTTCTTTTATCCCAATGGACTTTTCATTTCAACCTCTATCTTTCATGGAGGAATTCTGTCTTCAGAATTTAAAATATTAAAGGGTATGGGGGGACGCCTGGGTGGCTCAGTGGATTAAAGCTCTGCCTTTGGCTCAGGTCATGATCTCAGGGTCCTGGGATTGAGCCTCGCATTGGGCTTTCTGCTCAGCAGAGAGCCTGCTTCTCCCTCTCTCTGCCTGCCTCTCTGCGTACTTGTGATCTCTCTCTCTCTCTCTCTCTGTCAAATAAATAAATAAAATCCTTATAAAGAATATGGGGAAGGTGTACCTAGAACAATATTGCTTTCTGCATTCTAAAAGTTACAGTGTTATAGTTGCCTATAGTATCTGCTTTTTAAAGAAGTAGGTTTTGTTTAAAAAAAAATGGAGAGGACTATAATAAATGCCCAGCATCTTTTATTCCTTGATAAATGAAACTAATAAGAAGAAAAATATTTCCTGTAAAGAAAATACTAGAGCAAAGAGAAATTGGAAGAAAAAAAAAATTACCAGTATGGAGTAATCAAAACATCACCATTCAGTTTAGAAATTGAGGGAACGGTTTATAATATTGCACCCTAACATCCTAGACTTTTGCATTACCTGAAAATCATAGAGTAACTATATTTGTACAGAATAAATATTCTCATCTAGGGAACATACGATGTGTTATTTGGTAGGAGTGGTACTGGAGTCAGACTAGGAAGTGTTCGTTATGTTAGACGGGCCAGAGGAGGATATTTGATTTTTCTTTTTTTCTTGAGAACTAACTAGTTTATATAGAATGAGAACTATTTTATATAGAATGACTTAAGTGATTTCTTGTTCTATGTGAATCACTTTTGCCAACCAAGGCAAATATCCATATTTTGATCACTTTATAACTTTTATAATAGAGTTTAAACATGCTTAAGTAGGGCTGAATACCTAATGATCCCTTATCTTCAACCACTGTGGTTCACTGTCCTGTTTTTTTTGTTGTTGTTGTCGTTATTTGCTCGTTTTGTTTTATTGCTATTTCCTGATATTCATAGACTGGAACCTTCTTTTTGCCTTAGTGAAAGAGTTGTATTCCTAAACACTCCACATAGCATGAAACAGCATCAATCCTTCACTTGTTCCCTTCCTTTTTAACTCCCCTTCCCTGAATGCTATTTATGTTGAAAGCTTTTTGAGAAATAGAATGATAGTGTTGTTAACTTTCGCTTTTCCCTTTTAAACTCTTTATGGCCTAAAAAACTTTGGTCACTGGAAACAAAGCTAAAAGGCTGACAAATTCCTTCTTATTTATCTAGTGTTAGATGGTAGCAAATAAACTTTTTTACCCTAATATTCATCCGCATATATGCTCCTTATGGAAATGATTTGAAAACTTAATTGAAAGATATTTTGAGGGGCCCCTGAGTGGCTCAGTCCTTTAAGCATCTGCCTTCGGCTCAGGTCCTGGTCCCAGGGTCCTGGGATGGAATCTCAAATGGGGCTCCTAGCTCAGCAGGGAGCAAGCTTCTCCTACTCCCTCTGCCTGCCACTTCCCCTGCTTGTGCATGCTCCTGCTCTCTCTCTGTAAAATAAATAAATAAAAACTTCAAAAAGAAAAAAGAAAAACATTTTGAACACAAATTTTATTTTCTATAACACCTATTATTTTCTTTTAACCAATATCTACTGCACATTTATTGTGTACCAGGAACTATTCTAACTCAGCCGTGCTAAAGCTAAGTATTGTTTTCTTAAATATAAGTTCCACAGGAAACCTTACAGAACTAAAGTTTTTAGGGAATGATATTTTTAAAAGTCAATTCTGATTATGCACTCTAAAATTATTAAAAATATTTGAGACTTTTTATAGTTTCAATAAGACATTTTCTTTGATTTTCTTCTCTTTTTTCTATATCTTCTATTTCTCAGTGACATGCGTCTTAATTTGGCCATATCACATGCAGGATTTCTCCCCATTCTTTCTAACAAAAATTAAAGCTATAATACTGGAAATTCCTTAGAAAGGTCAAACAAGTGTAAGAGACTCAGAGGAAGATAAAAATGAAATAAATTGAGATCAACAAAATACGCCTTCCAAAAACTCTTTTCCAGCCCTGGTGAAGCATTGTTAATAGATTTCACTGTGTTTTCTATTGGCAGGAGTTAAATTTACTTCTAAGATGGTTTGAATGAATCTGACAGAAGCTTAAATGAAAATATTTTCTCTGTGACAGACTACTAACTACAATGACTAATTTTATAGTAAGCTCAGTTTTAAAATAAAGATGATATTTTTAACAAATTTATGAATTTTACAAGGTGAACTCATTTCATACATCAATAAATTAATTCCCCAGATGTCATATGGAAAAAGCCCATGGATATTAATAATATTCTGGCATAAATAACATATTTAAATTTTCAATCTTATCCTTCTGCAATCATTATTCCAGGCAGGGTAAATAAGAAATATTACATATTTAGAGGGCAAGAAGCCTTTTTATTTAGATTTTCTTACTTTCCAAAATAATTGTGGCAATTTATAGATAATCAATAAAGCGCAAGAAAAATATCACAGCATATGTGATATGAGAAATAAATAAAGGTAAATCTCAAGGCAAAAATACTAATTAATAATATTCTTTAAAGTTCCTATCATTTTGTATCATATTTTTCTCTTTGCCTATTATTACTTAAGGGAGTATAATGAGATACTAAACTCATTCTTTCTGTTATGACTTTGTTAATTTAACTGTTGTTAAATAGAGCACAGAGTGCTAGATGGTGACTCATGCATGGTTCAACAACAGACCACAAGAAAAATTGAAATGGAGAAGTTTATTACTCACAGGTCCTAGAAGGGGTCGATGGTATTCATCAAGAGGTCACACAGGGAAGTCAAGGTAAAGTGCAAAATGAGAGAGAGGCAGGACCTGGGCACATGCTCTTTTTAGGGTTCATGGATAGAATGCTTTAGAGTTCCAGGATAAGGCAGGATTGGTTAATTCAAACCAAGAACAGTGGTGTTTTGGTAAGTTCCACGGGGTTCTTAAGAAAGAAGTCCCAAGGGGAATGACTTGGGAGGTGAAGGAGAAACTGTTGGCCAGAAGTGCTGTTGGGAAATTCATATCAGGAACTTACATGGCTTGCTACTCTGCAGGTTGTTATCTACATCATGAGCTTATATTGGGATGCTAGTGTCGGTTTAAGAACCCCACAGGCCACTTGGTCAAAGGAATGGATGTGGAAACAAACATACCATGGAGTAGCTCAGCTAAATTCTTGACACAGTCCGTAAAATATAATTCCAGAATTTGCTACAAAGATTCATATATTTTCCTTATTTAATCACATGCATGCACACACGCAAACACACTATGATATTATAATTTACAAAAATATACAGTTGATCATTCAGATGAACAAAATATATTTCTCA
Source organism: Procyon lotor (assembly GCA_028646535.1). NCBI lineage: Eukaryota > Metazoa > Chordata > Mammalia > Carnivora > Procyonidae > Procyon > Procyon lotor. Next base: position 42,287,629 of record CM053604.1, read on the forward strand.
CATATATTTGATCTTCATCCAGCCAGTTCCTAGCTCCCAGTTCCTAAATCTCTTGGAATTTTCTAAGTGATAAGAGCAATAGGAACATTTTTTTGTTGTAACATTTGGTCTCTTGTCCTCATTTCTTGAAAACGCATCAGAGCATCGGTATACATGAGAACTCTCTGTAGGCAACCTCCAAATTAGGCCAGAGAGATATGGGTGAGGTATGAACATTGTATCTGATAATATACCTGATAATACACCACTTATAATTTCAATATCTATTTGTGCCCCCAAATTAAGTCCCTCCTGAACTCTCATGAAGTCTTAAAGTTGGTAGTTGGTTTCAATTTTTAAAAGAGAAAAGAAAAGAAAAAAAGAAAAAAGAGAGAGACTAATTGAACATTGATAGCACAAAATACAATCCTTCCTGTTGTAGTTGGACTTGAGGTCATAAGTAAAATTCACTGGAACCCTTTCAATTGTACCTTCTTAATTTGCTATACCCTTGGTTAGTAATTCTGTTACTCTATGTGGTTTGCTTACCGAGGTGACCCAGAACTTTATTCCTGAGTTATCAAAAACTCTGATTCATTTTTACCACATCAAGATGCAGTGATCTCCTATATTTGTTCATTTACTGTTACTAAGTGATTATCTAATACAGAGTTCTAACCGTAATCTATCCAGCCCCTATAAATATCAGCTATGCCGGATTTTTAAATAGAGTTAGCCCTTGAACAAATGCAGGGATTAGGGGCACCAAATCCCAGTGGAGAGAAAAATCCATTTATAACTTTTGACTCCTCCCAAACGTAGCTACTAATAGCCTACTGATGACCAAAGCCTTCCAGATAACATAAACAGTCAACTAATACATCTTTTGTACGTTGTATTTATTATATACTATATTCTTACAATAAAATAAGCTAGAGAAAAGAAAAATGTTATAAAGAAAATCATAAACAAAATACATTTATAGCACAGTACTGTATTTATCAAAAACAATCTACATATAAGTGGATCTGCTCAGTTCAAACCTGTGTTCCTCAAGGGTTAACTGTAATCACATCTGATGATTGTACCTAGTATAGCAATCATTTTATTTGACAAATAACCCACAAGAATTTTTACCATGGCCCTGTTGACTAGAACACTGAATCATACAGAAACTAAAGGGGCACCTGGGTGGCTCAGTGGGTTAAAGCCTCTGCCTTCAGCAGTACAAGATTTATGTAGAATAGTTTTTGATAAACAAGGAATGGAAATATATACAATGAATTAAATCTATGCTAATTATTCTGGCTATAATATATGTTCACAAGGAATTAATTTCTTTAGATATTTCAGCTTGTGTGTGACATGACCATAGTTGTTCATAAATCATAGTGTTTTGTAAGATTGATTGGATGTAATTGGTGAAATAAATTGAAATTATACTAGTATTACATGCTTGAGAATCAAGGAACAGTCTTTATTAGAAAAGTAGGACAACATAGAGAATCAGATGTGTAACTTCAGCAGAGACAGAGAAACAATGAAAAAGAATCAAAGGGAAAATCTAGGAATGAAAAAAAAAACCCATAGCATATATGAATAATACATTCGACGGGTTAGTGCATAAAATTGGCACATCTGACGACATAACTCATGGATTTAAATATAGATCAAGAGAAATTGCTAAGATGAAAACACAAAGACGACAATGACAGAAAAAAATAGACACAAAAAAAGAGCATCTAAAATATGAGAGAGAATATCACATCATTGCATTAAATTGAATCATGGACCCACCCCTAGAGGAAAAAAGATAAAATTGGGCAAAAGAAATAGTTGAAGAAATAAAATTGTGCAATTTTCACAATCAATGATAGATACTAATCCACAGAGCCAAGAAGCTCAGAGAAGAATCAGGATAAATACCAAGCCAAACAGTAACAACAACAAAAGACAGTTGGCACATAATGTTGAAGGTTCTGAAAACAAAGACAAAAATCTTGAAGGTGGCCATTTTAAATACGTTGAAATAAAACTCACAATAAAAACCATGTAGGCCAAAAGAGAAGTGGAGTGGGATCTACAAGAAATATTACAAAATTGAAGGGGAAATAAAGACTTTCTCAAACAAAAAACCCAACTGAAAGTTCATTGTCAATCATTCTATTTTCTAAGAAATAGTAAAGAAAGTTTTCAAGTAGAGAAATATCATACCAAATAGAAACTTGGATTTTTACTTATTTTTTTATTATTTTTTAACATTGCAACCTGTTATTTATTTATTCAGGAAAATGGGGAAAAATAGGTCAGAACTCAGATCAATTTTTGTTAATAAATTCTGAGTTTGTCTATTCATATAGTAATACTATGGGTTGATTGATTGAATTTCCCTTTTCACCCTTGTTCATTCGTACCTTTATTATAAAAGTTGTAAAAGTTTATAAACTCAGCTACTCAAACTCCATCTTTCCAAACTTTCTTGCTGCTAGGGGTACCCATGTTCTCACTGTTTCCACTGAAAAATGTAAGTACATGTCCCTGATTCTGTCTTTCTAAATGTTTCCTCCATCTTTTTTTTTTGTACTTTTAAAAGTTTGTTTTTTTATTATTATGTTCAACTAGCCAGCATATAGTACATCATTAATTTTTGATGTAGTGTTCAATGATTCATTAGTTGCATATAACACCCAGAAGATACTTAGGAATAAACTTTACCAAAGAGATAAATGATTTATACTCTAAAAACTACAGAACACTTGTGAAAGAAGTTGAAGACACAAAGAGGTGGAAAAATATTCCATGCTTATGGATTGGAAGAAGAAATACTGTGACAATGTCTATGCTGCTCAGCACAATCTACACTTTCAATGCAATCCCTATCAAAATACCATCGACATTTTTCACAGGACTGGAACAAACAATCCTAAAATTTGTATGGAACCAGAAAAGACCCCGAATTGCAAAGAATTGTTGAAAAAGAAAAACAAAGCTGGGGCATCACAATGCCTGACTTCAAGCTATATTACAAAGCGGTAATCATCAAGACAGCATAGTGTTGGCCCAAAAACAGACACATAGATCAGTGAAATGGAATAGAGACCCAAAAAATGGACCTTCAACTCTACGGTCAACTAATCTTCAACAAATCAGGATAAAACATCCAGTGGAAAAAAGACAGTCTCTTAAAAAAGTGGTTCTGAGAAAACTGGACACCCACAAGCAGAATGAAACTGGACCATTCTCTTATGCCATACACAAAGATAAACTCAAAATGGATGAAAGGCCTAAATGTGAGACTGGAATCCATCAAAGTCCTAGAGGAGAACATAGGCGGTAAGCTCTTTGACATTGGCCACAGTGACTTTTTTCAAGACATGTTTTTAAAGGCAAGGGAAACAAAAGCAAAAATGAACTTTTGGGACTTCCTCAAGATGAAACTTGGATTTAAAAAAAAAAAGAGTATTGGGAAGGGAAAAATTAAACTATTTTTCTTATTTTTAATTGCAGTAGTTCACTGTTTAAACAGTTTTTAACTGTTAAAGCCAAAATAGATGGAATGTATTATATGTATAAGATAGATATAAAAATGATATTATACAAAAATAATAAAAATATGGGAGAGAGGAAGTGGAAATAAACTTTTTAGTCTTTGCACTAGTTTTGAAATGGTGAAATATTTTCTGAAGATAGACTTATTTTTTTACATTTTTAAATTGACATATAATGTATTATTTGTTTCAGGGGTACAGGTCTGTGAATCATCAGTCTTACACAATTCAAAGCACTCACCACAGTAATGAAGATTTATATGTAAATCAAAGGGCAATCACTAAAAATTTAAGTAATAGTCCCAAAGTGGAAATAAAATATTAAAAAAAGTTTAAAAATGCAATTAACCAGAAAAAGAAAGAAATGGGTGGGGGGAACAACAGACAGAACAATTCTGTGGCATAAACAATCACATTTAATATTAATGGATTTAGGTTTGCAGTGCCTACCTAAAAAAGAGGCTTAATCAGAATATCATAAAACACCTATATTCTCTTACTCTACATCATAATGACAAGTATTAAATAAAAATAATACTAGAATATTGGGGCCTCTGGGTGATTCAGTTGGTTAAGCTTCCACCTTCAGCTCAGGTAAGTCCAGCGTCAGGCTCTCTGCTCAGTGGAGAGCCTGCTGCTCTATCTCCCTCTGCTGGCTGCTCCCACTGCTTGTGCTATCCTTCTCTCTCTCTGACAAATAAACAAAAAAACCTTTAAAAAAATACTAGAATATAATAAGAACTTTTTTCTGGAGTTAGGTACAAAAAGAAGACCCAAGGCATGGAGACCTAATGCTAAATGTGGAACAGATATTGAAGAGAAAAATCTATAAATAATCCCACTCCATATATAAAATAAATTTCTGAAGGGTTTGAGATTTTAAGTGCATGGAGGCCCACCAACCATAGCAAACACAGATTGCAAACTCAGATCAATCCCTTACCAAGCTAACAAACCCAACAGAAATAAAGGTGTACTTATCCGTAACCACAACAAATATTTGACTCTGTATCTGAGGTGCTAATGTCCAACTTCTAACAACAATAACAAATTACAAAAATAAATAAATAAATAAATAAATAAATAAATAAATAAATAACCAACAAATTATAAAGAATCCAAAAAGGGGGAAAAAATCAGAAGGAACAATGCAATCATCAGAATTAGACTAAGATGTAACATACATTGGAACAGTCAGACATGAAATTTAAAATAACTATGGTCAAGGGCACCTGGATGGCTCAGTTGGTTAAATGTCTGCCTTTAGCTCAAGTCATGATTCCAGGGTCCAGAGATTTAGCCTCTCACTGGGCTTCCTATTCAACAGGATGTCTGTTTCTTCCACTCCCTCTGCTCATGCTCTCTCTCTGTCTCAAAAAAATAAATATCACTTAAAAAATAAAATAAATAAAATAACCATGGTCAATATAAGTTCTGATAGAAAGATATTTTACATGCAAGATCAGAAAGATGGAAACTATAAGAAATAATCTAATAGAGGGAGGGGTGCCTGGGTGGCTCAGTGGGTTAAAGCCTCGGTCTTCAGCTCAGGTCATGATCTCAGGGTCCTGAGATCAAGCCCCACATCGGGCTCTCTGATCAGCAGGGAGCCTGCTTCCTCCTCTCTCTCTGCCTGCCTTTTTGTCTAATTGTGATCTCCCTGTCAAATAAATAAATAAATAAAATCTTTAAAAAAAAAAAAAAGAAAGAATCTAATGGAAATGCTAGAGATAAAAAGATGACAAATGCTTTCAACAGATTCATCAACAGTCTTGACACAGCTGAGAAATCAGTGACTATGAAGATGAGTCAATAGAAATTAATCAAACTGAAATACAAAAGGAAAAAGAGAATGAAATAGACAAGTCATCTAAAAGATGTGAAACAATACCAAGAATTTTAGTATATGCATAATCAGAATCTCAGGAAAAGAAGAGAATGTAGCAGAAGAAATTTTGAAGAAATTTAGTGACAAACATGGACACATATCCAAAACAAACAAGGATAAGCATTGCAGCAGACTTCTTATCAGAACTCATGCTAATGAGAAGATAGTGTGGTGGCATCTTTAAAGTATTGAAAAAAAATAACTAGCAACACCAATACCATATCCAGTGAAAATAATCTGAAAGGAGAAATAGATAAATCTGCATTTTTTTTAGATTTTAATACTACTCACCCAGTAACTGAAAAAAAAAATGACCTATAAGCAGAAAATCAGTAAGGAAACAGGCAACCTTAATAAAACGAATATGTATTTATAGAACACTGAACTAAACAGCAGAATATACATTCTTCTCAAGTATACATAGAATATTCAATAAGATATAACATATTTTGACCCATAATACAAAACTTAACCGTTATAAAATATATGTTCTTATACTATAAGAGAATTAAATGAGATATTGGTATTGAGAATATCCCTTGATAAATGCAAATTAATACACATTTAAATAACTGTTAGGTCAAAAAGGAGTTTCAAGGTTCTAAGTCAGAACATTAGAAAATTTTGATGTTTACTTGAGGATTATTAAAAAAAATTACTAACAAACAAACCCCACAAATAATATGATACTAACCTATAGGAAATGTACAAAAAGGCAAATCTACAGAAACAAAAAGATTACTGTTTACCTGGGGCTAGCTGTTGGGAAGTAGATAATTATAAATGAGCTAAAGAGATCTTCTTGCAGGGGTGCCTGGGTGGCTCAGGTCATGATCTCAGGGTCCTGGGATGGAGCCCCGCAACCAACCGGCTTTCTACTCAGCAGGGAGCCTGCTTCCCCCTCTCTCTCAGGCCTGCCTCTCTGCCTACTTGTGATCTCACTCTCTCTGTGAATAAATAAAATCTTTAGAAAAAAAGAGAGATCTTGCAATTATGAAACTATTCTATAAGTGGACTGTGGTGATGATTGCACAAATCTGTAAATTTATCAAAAATCATTGAATTATAATCTTAAAATAGGTTAATATCATACATATAATTTATAGCACAATAAAATGGTTTAAAAAACAAACAAATTTTATAGCTAGAGTGTCCCTTTAACAGTATTTGCCTCAATCCAAGAAGCAAGAAGCAAGTAATTTTTGACACTTAAAATTTAAATATTGATATATTCATTTTTTTTAAAGATTTTTATTTATTTGTCAGAGAGAGAGAAAGAGAGAGAATGCAAGGAGGGGGAGAAGTAGGCAGAGGGAGAAGCAAGCTCCCTGCTGAGCAAGGAGCCCAATGTGGGACTCAATCCCAGGACCCTGGGATCATGACCCTAGCTGAAGGCAGACGCTCAACCAACTGAGACATCCAGGTGTCCCATTATATTCATTTTTTTCCCAATGGTGTGTGCAGATATTTATTATGTCATAGTCTATTGTACTTGATGAATTTGTTAAGTCACAATTATAAAATAACATTTAAGAACCTACTAATAATTCACTTTGTTAATTGTTAATGTATGTTCAAAAATATATACAATTTTAAATGTGTATGATGACCTTGTGATATGGAAATCATTATAAAATAATGACATATGAATTATATACATTCTGTCCTTCTTACTGCATATTTTTTGAAATATAACTTTATGTCTATAGATAAATAATGAAAACTTTTGGTTTTCATCCTGTATAAATTTATTTTTTATTTCATTTTCTAGTAATTTCTTTTTAGATTATAACAATGTTGGTTTAGAAGAAAAATAAATTTCCTGATTCATGATTCTAGACACTGTGAAAAATGATTCAAAATTCTTAATGTAGATTTACTTTTGGAAAAGTTATCTCTTTCATTTATTTGATTTACTAAAATTAAAATTATGGACATTAGAAACTGGAAGTTTGAATTTTAATATCTTTATACCTGAAACTATTATATTTCCTAGTGATCAATTTTTTATCTATCATTTTTAAGCAACATAGTTGTAATATTCATAAAATACTTAGGGAACTATAATCCAATTTAATGGTAGGATAGGGAAAATAAATATTTATTTCATTACAATTAGAGCCGTAAGTATATGCCCATCTAATACCACAGAAACATTTTGAGATAGAGGGATACAACAAAATTAAAAACAGAATAACAATAATGCAAGGTCAAGGGTAATGGGGTAAATTTAATCTTACAATAAGGAATGTGGAAAATTATAAGGACAATAACACTAAATAACATTGATTGAAAATAATACATCATATCCTAAATAGTTTTTTTCCCCCAAATACGTTTATTTTATTTTTTCAGTGTTACAAGATTTATTGTTCATGCACCACACCCAGTGCTCCATGCAATACATGCCCTCCTCAATACCCACCACCAGGCTCACCCAACCCCCACCCCACCTCCCCTCCAAAACTCCCAGTTTGTTTTTAATAAATGGTAACTGAGTATCCAAATTATTTTTCACCTTTTCCACTTTACATTTATTATATACATTTACCAGGGACTGAATCACCCTGTGTTTAGTACTAGCCTCTAAATGTACTTTTCTTTTCTCTTTAACCAATATATCACAAGGTCATCAGTTGCTATTAAAAGTTTCACAAGTCAATATCTAAATATTAAATAAAAATAGGGGCTCCTGTGTGGCCCAGTAGTTAAGCGGCTGCCTTCAGCTCAGGTCATGATCCCAGAGTCCTGGGATTTAGCCCCGCATCAGTCTCCCTGATCAGTGGGAAGCCTGCTTCTCCCTTACCCACTCCCTATGCTTGTGTTTCCTCTCTTGCTGTGTCTTTCTCTGCCAAATCAATAAATAAAATCTTTAAAAATTTAAATAAAAATGTCAACATCCTTTAGCCCTCTCTTGCACCATTTATAAAGAGAGAGTTAAATATGGAAATCATTATAAAATAATGACATATGAACCTAATGTTTAATAAAGAAAAAAATGGAGAAGACCATGAAGGGACAAATCTCCTTTGATTAGCAGTAACAGAAAGGTTCACAGGAAAGAAATGATAACTGATCTTTACTTTGAATGATTATTAGAATATTGGCAGACCAAGCTGAGAAGAAAATGAATGCTAAGAAGAGACAAGATGTGCAAAAACCTTGAAAATCTGAAGAACTGTAAATAACACCATTTGTTTAGGGAAACAACATTAAACTGTGTATATCGGGGTGCCTGGGTGGCTCAGTGGGTTAAAGCCTCTGCCTTCAGCTCGGGTCATGGTCTCAGGGTCCTGGGATTGAGCCCCACATCGGGCTCTCTGCTCAGCGGGGAGCCTGCTTCCCCCTCTCTCTCTGCCTGCCTCTCTGCCTATTTGTGATCTCTTTCTCTCTGTCAAATAAATAAATAAAATCTTAAAAAAAATAAACTGTATATATCTATATATTTATATATCTATATGCATGTGTATTATATGTGTGTGTGTGTGTGTGTGTGTGTGTGTGTGTATTCTAATAGCATTTTGTTATATTGCAAAATGTGACCTTGGACAAATTCTTCCCTGAAATTCATTTTTCTTATTGATTAAACCAAGATTCATCCTGCTTTAGAAACTTCTAATAAATTCAATTAAGGGTACATGTTATTTATAAATTTGTCACAATTTTATAAAGTATTGCCAATCAATTATATTATTACCATTTAGAGTAATTGCAAATTGCTGTGTATATGTGATCTGATTAGGAATTTATATAAGGGTATTTAATAAGAGCTACTTTATCTGATAAAACCAGAAATTTCAAGGTCCCTTGCAGACTGAATACTTATCACTTCACCTTCATGCAGCCAATCAGGAGACAAGGTGTCTTCTATACTTTAGTCTGCCTTTATCAGCATATAGTTTCAAGGTTATACTGGTAGCACATATCTGAAAGAAGAGGGTAAGAATGGAGGTTTGCATCGAGATTTTAACAGAATTGCTATATATAATTCATATCCACATTCATACGTCCAGAATTCAGTCACATGGCTTGACAATTCTGAAGGGTAGGCAATGAAGTTTTTCTATACAGCCAAGGGGAAACGAAAATGGTTTGGCGAACGCACAACATTTTCTCTGTAAGACTAAGCATCCAAGTAAGATTAGCATTTGAGAAAAGCTTTGAACATCTATACAGAATATAATTTCATGGGATAAAACACTAAATTTAAATATAATAAATTATTTTAATGTTATTAAATCATTTCCCCCCCCACATTTTTCCCCCACAGATAAGATTTTATTCCATAGAGTAACACTTTGTTTTGGGGTTTTTTTGTTCTTTTTTTTATTAATTTTTATTAACATATAATGTATTATTTGCCCCAGGGTACATGTCCATGAATCGTTAGGCTTACACATTTCACAGCACTTAACAGCACATACCCTCCCCAATGTCCACAACCCAGCCACCCTATCCCTAGCCCCCCACCCCCGGCCACCCTTAGTTCGTTTC